>JANAVB010017200.1:743794-1176602 GCA_029216955.1 Iris pallida | reverse complement strand
CAGCCATCGGTTGGACCATTAAGGTACTTAAGCAGAGCACCTTGTGCTCCCTCCATATTTGCTAATGTGTCATCCATATTCTCATCTATCATGTAATGTGTATCATGTGGAAACAAAAAACTTCTTCTTGGAGCCAAACGAGCAATAATTCGTTAAATCAAGGTGAAAAAAGAGAGTAGAAAGATCTAAATTGCGGCCTATCTGAACAAACATTGTTGCCACCATCTTGTCCCGAAATGCTTCTCCTTACCTCCTCCAACTTCGTCATTAACCCGCAGAAAACAATCAGTGAACGCCCTCTCCCACTGTTTATGCAAGTCATCTCTAATGGCTCATTCGGAACCTTGTTTTGAAATCTATAGTTCTTCGACCAACACCGAATGGATCAGACCCCTGCAGTAATCAGTAACCTAATCAAATTAATAATATAACAGACTATAAGAAATCTTAAAACAAATAAGAAATTATGATCTCGGAATGCGTAGAAAATAGACGATTGTCACCTGAGCACCGCTATGCCCGTCGTAGACCCCCAAAGAAAATATAGGGGAAACTATAGAAAATGGACAAAAATAGAGGGATTTCAAACCTCTGGCTTTCATTGGTTGAAGTCCCCACTGGAGCTGGGGTTGTATAGCATGTCGCACGCAACCTAGAGGATTTTTTCAGCAGCCGAAGAATACTTGTCGGCTGCCTCGAGACTCACTACAAGAAAATGCATGTTCAGCGACATAAACAATATGTTGCAGAAAGTTAGATTTGTGTCGCCAAAGCATTTTCGCGACATATATGGCTATGTCGCATACATGTCACCGTAGCCTTGTCTGGAAAAGTCTTTGGCGACATCAAATAACACATGTGGCAAAATGTAAGCACTTTTGGCGATATATCATATTTTTGATTTAAAATAACTTTTGGCGACATGTATGTTGTATGTCGCAGAAAAATGATACTTTAGCAACATAACACATGTCGCCAAATGTCTACTTCTTTTTTTTGGTTGTAAAAATACTTCATGCTACACAATTTAATGTCGCAAAAACTAATTTATATTTCTATATTTATTTATATTAATTTTTTTCATAAAGAAAGTATAACATGTAAAAGAACACCAGGAAGCACAAGGTTAAGGTAGTAATAACAACAGAGAGTACATAACTGACATTCATGCCAAATAGGCTCTAATGTTGTTCGAAAAAAAGGTAATAATAATTTTTTTTGGCCACAGGTCAATGTGTAGACTCATGTTAGGAGAGGCATTAGTTGTTGGTGACACCAGGAAGCCTCCACTATTAGAAAGGATTTCCACAAGAAGAAACATAAAATATATACAAAGATCAGTAGAACTGAAATACAGGATCACTCTAGAGGAACAAATAATAAAGCATCAGAGAGAACTACTCCAATTGAGGAAAATAAAAAGTAAGCCAGTAATCAAGAACTCTTTCTGATAAACTAAAGACGAATAGCTCTAGCACACGGAATATAGAAATGGCATTAGTAAGGAGAACCGAATAAGAACCTAACCTGCCTCTAAAGAACAAGTATCAGTACTGAGTCAATATACTCATTTACAGTCTGACCAAAAGAAATCATGTAGCCATCTTTGAACTTTATGGATTTACACAGTGTGTCGTGTGCCCTAAGTTTTCCACTCACAATCACCAGTAAGATATGTATAAGTTACATGTTTCATAGATCCCAAGTAATAAAAAGCCTAACAAGCGCAATACCTCACATCCTTTGGCACCACTGTCCATTACAAACCTCAAAGCACCACAGCAGGCCCCGCACCAAAACAAGAAGGATTAGTTGTTGTAATAACCATTACAGGAAGGATTAATTCTATAGGGAAACTAGTAAATTTACAAGATTAGATATGTCAAAAAACTGTAGTCCCTCCAATGGTCCAACAAAAAGTAATATTAACATAGCTAGTGTCAAGCCATTCAAAGCCAATATTTATTTATATAGAGAACATGAGACAAATAGCCAAATATAGGAGAATATTTCCAAGCATATGAACAGGAGGCAGGAAGACTGACATAATTATTTTACTATGTGAACAACAAATAGCTTCTAAGCTTAAAATATTTATAGTAGCGGGAAGGAAATAATCAGTTATCAAAACTCAATATAAACTTCAAAAGCAAGAGGCTTTAAGAATGACTGGAAACAATATTTTTCATAGGCCAAACGACAATAGAATATCCTGAGAGCATGCAGATTTACATTATCCTGAATATACCCCTTAAATAATCCTGAATGTTATCCCCGATTGGTGAAAGTTAAATTAAATAGACCCGAGGAACATTTGGCATAAGAAATTGATTTGCCAAATTAAGCTTCTTCAGACACTTATATTAAGTAAACAAGAGTACATTATCTGTAAACATTCTCTCATATTCAAAAGATGTAACCATAACAATCTTGTAACCAGAAAGCTATCAGGCAATGTTTAAAGACTACTCAACATGGATGACAATGGTGCAGGTATCTTCCAACAAAAAGTGCTAGTAATTTTAGAAAACTTCCATGTAAGATATATCCAATTTACAAATTCATGGTACATAATTGGGTTATTTTCTTCCTTGCCCTTTCAAAAAAGCTCATGGAAAAGCATGTTGCGAAACAAGCTAATGTCATGAACGCTTTCGCATTGTCTCATGAACATATTAGCATGTATGGCAATGATTTAGTCATCTTCCGACAAAAAGTTGGTACATGATAACCTATTTGCTTTATAGATGACAAGCTTTGATGAAAAATAAGTTGCTCAAATTATATTTAAATGAACATTTTCCAAGTTAATGCCGATAAATAAATGAAGTGAACTGGAAACTGAGCATTTTATCCCTCTCAACTTGCCACGTGACTGGCACATACAGTTACATATACATGATACATATTGGTGATTATTTCCTTCTTCGACTAAAAGGAAAATTATTTATGTATCCAAAAAAGAAACTTACTTTAATGATCAAGATGTCGCTGTAACATAGCACAAATCAAGAAATGCAACAAATATCGGCATAAAAAAACATTCTTGGTTATTAAATAAGTTACGATTATCGCAGTGTCTATGATTATCATGTGAGTAGAGCCTTTTTCTGTTATTCTAGTGCTCACAAGTCAGATGAAGCCAATACGATGATTTTGTCTCTTCCTTATCATCTAGTCAATAATTTTTTTTATGTATATCTATCAGCAGGACACATACATAGAACCTCATGTTTGTAAAGTTACCAACTCATTTTTATGCTCGATAGGTATTTTGATATGTCACAAAATCTATTTTGACGTGTCCTAGTGTATTGTATTATGTCCGAAGAAACTTATTTGTGTAGTGTTCTTGCCAAGCAAGGCCTGTAAATATATGGAAGGCAAAAAGCCTAAAAATGTATGGAGCATTTGAACGAGCAGGTAGCGGATGTGAAGAGGATACCTGCGGAGTAGTGGGTGACGGTGTCGGCCTGCTATGCCACCTCCTAGACCCAGCCGGGATTGCAGTAACCCAAGGAGTTGACGGTGATCTCTGTCGCCATGTCGATGTACTCCTTTCCGTCGATGTCTTACATCTTGGATCATTTCCCGCTGGCCAGGACCAGCGGGAACCTCGCTTAGGTGCCGACCAGGTACTTGGTCTCCATCTTCATCACTTACTTACTCTTCTTTAACATGGACACAGACACGGCAGGGTTGGTTGGTCGGTCGTTATAGTTGGGGTTCGAAGACCGTACATAAGGAAACAAAATGTTTGTATTTATGGAGCTTTCGGTGCCGGCAATGAAGGTTGGAGGCGATAGGTGAAGAAATTAGGGTTTTGTTTAATAGAGGAGGACATTGAGAAGGAGAACGAAGAGGGGAAGGAGGAGAATATAAGAAATTTTGTTTTCAAATGAGAGAAGTAATAAAAGGGTTTGATAGAGGGGGAAATAATTTTGTACAGGAAAAAAGTGTTCCAAGATGGGAAAATTTTAGTAATACATTTCCCAACATATGCACATGTCGCAAATATATGGTATTGTTCTGTGACACAGAAGCTCATGTCGTCAAATGTATCTTTTTATTCTGCGACACACGTAATCATGTCGCCAAATGTTTGGTATCATTCTGTGACATATTGATGTCGCGATATATATAGAGTTTTTGGCAGAATTAATATTTTCTTTCCCGCTAGTAAGTTTTTTGGAGATTTAGCGACATCCTAAAACTCATGTTGCCAATACATATAAAAGATTAGTTTTTGGAGACATAAAAGTGCATATGTCGCTAAAACATGTTGCTAAAAATATAATTTCTTGTAGTGACTTTAGAGTCGAACGCCCGGTAGATCCCGCCGACGAGGAAGTGGGCCTCGACGCCGAGTGTGGAGTACAAATCGATGGGGAAGGGGGAGGGAGAGGGGGACGGACCAAGGAGATGATGGAGGGGATGGTGGGTCACGAGGGAGAGAAATTTGGAGAGTAGAAAATTTTGGGCGGCCTCTCTCCAGAGAGGAGAAGAGTTTAGTAAAATGGGGAAAGTTTGGGGGTATCTGGTTTTAGGTTACTGGAACTCCTTTTTCAAAAAAATAATTTTTATATATAATGTTACAAATTTTCTTGTCAAAATTTTGTGACTATATTAGTCGCCGCCAAAATTTTGGGAAAGAAAAAATGTTAGGAAAAGTTCAGGATTTAAATTTTTTAGAAATACATTTTTCAACACAAGTACATGTTGCTAATGTATGGTGTGGTTCTGCGACAGACAAGCACATGTCGCCAAATATATGATGTTGCTCTGCGACACAAAGGTACATGTCGCCAAATGTATGATTTGATTCTGTGACATATTGATGCTGCGATATGTAGAGAGTTTTTGGCAGAATTGATTTTTGGTTTCCCGCTAATAATATTTTTGTGCATTCAGCGACATACTAAAACCTATGTCGCCAATACATCTGAAAAAATAGCTTTTAAAGACATAAAAGACCTTATGTCGCTAAAATGTGTTGCTAAAAGTACAATTTCTTGTAGTAAAATGTCGCTAGTCCATTGCTTGGCAGAGCCCAACCAAGAAGGTCGAGACATAAGCTTTAAGATCTCCACATACTCGATGGTGGCAGGCGGGTAAACGATTATATCGCACGAGGAGGTGCTCGGCTTCACGGGAGGCAATGAAGAAGAAGGAGCAGTAGGGGTTGAAGTCGGAATCGTTGGCGGAGGGGTCCATTGCAGTGGAGGGCATGGAAGGATGGCAAGATCGAGTGATTACAAAGGAGAAGGAGGGGTAGGGATTAGAGGAGCAGGAACATTTGATGGGGATGAAGAGGAGGCGGCGGCCTCGGCCCGCTTGCGATATTGCTCGAGAGATTAAGATAGTGTTTAAGCTCTGATAGCGAAAATCTTCAATTTGGACTTAGTTACAGAAGGGAAAGGGGGGAGGGAATGGCGCCGCTTACCCCAGCTTGCTTTTGGCGTACCTCTTGTCTAGGAATTAAAAGGGGAAATGAAAACATAAGAAGGGGGGAAAACGGAAGAGGAGTTTTTGGTTAGGGTTGGAGGAAAGTTTCGTAATCAAGTTCGGACTGGTGGAATTGGCTTCCCGAATAAATAAAGTGGGCTGGGACTGGCTACCTGAATAAATATTGTACTTATGTAAACGTAAACAAATAGCTAGTTGTAGCTCAAATGGTAGAGTAGATAAGTCTCTTAAGAAGAGTTCAAGGTATGAGTCCTTTGTTTCCCTTACCATATATTTTTATTTCTTTCTATTTTAAAACTGAAATCTCACATTAGTTTAAAAACACAAACTTATTGCTATCTTAAAAATAATACATATCTAATCTTTTTTAAAAAAATATGGATAAATACATTTTAATTTAGTTTTAATTATAATCTTAACATTAATATTAAAAATTAGCATAACATTTAAAAACTAACATTAATATTAAAATTAATATTAACATTTAACACTATAAATCCTACTTTCTAGATATATATATGAGACCTTACCAAATAACCCTAAATATTTTCATGTCAAAGCTACTAATCGAAAAAGGAAGAATGGGATTCATATGCTTCAACAAACTGATGGTTATTTGGTAATATTAATAGTGCTAGCATTGATCCAGTCATTCTTGATCATTCAGTACTATATTCCAAGCAGAAGATTCTCAACTAATGGATCCAGTATTTACCATTTCTTCTGATCCTACCCAGGACCGATCCAGGATCTTGGGTTGCCTTAGCCGAAGCGAATTTTGGTTGCCCTTTACCCCTATTGAAAACATTCAAGTTTCATTTGGGTCTGGTCAACATTAATATTATTATTAAAATTTCTATTTCAAATTAAATTTAAATTAAAGTTATGGACAATTCTATTTTTTGTTTCGCTTAATTACCATTTTATTTTTGTTTCAAAATTTAAATCTCACATTAATTTTTAAAAAATAAACTTATTGCTATATTAAAAATAATACATATCTAATCATTTTTTTATTTTTAAAATATGGATTGATAAATTTTAATTTAGTTTTAATTTTAATTTTAATCTTAACATTAGTATTAAAAATTAACATAAATATATAGATTAAATAAGTTATTCTTAATCTTAACATCACGCCAAAATAGAAAAAAAGGATGTCATAAATAAGTTATTCTAATCTTAACATCGTGCTAAAATAGTATGATCATAATTTTAATCTTAACATCGTGCTGGGAAAAAAGCTGTCAATTACGGCACGTATAACGCAAGCCGTAAATGAAACAACATTTACGGCATGCTGAGGAACACCGTAATTGAGATCTCATTCACGGCGCACAAGAACGCATGCCGTAAATAAGTTAACATTTAAGGCATGCAAAAACGAATGTCGTAATTAAGTTATCGTTCATGGCGCAGGAAAATACGTGCCGTAAATGCGTTTGCAATTACGGCGTGCGGGTAAAATATGCCGTAAAAAACACAAAAATTGACTCTTTTAGGGGCGCAGAATTGCACGCTGTAAAGGAGTGTCATTTACGGCACAGGCAATGCGTGCCGTAAATTATGCACCGTAAATGATCATTTTTCTTGTAGTGCTAGTAGGGTGGAAGTTATGGTTTTTATTAGGAGCTCATTATTTTGTTTAACAACAAGTAGGCATGAGATCGATTGAAAATATATTTTTAAAACCTTTTCCACGATATTGCTGCTGCTGCATGTTGTTCGTGGCATGGAAAGTAGTGAATGTCTTTTCCAACATATCTTCTTAAGTGACATTATTTTCGCACAATCTTATTTGAGACACAAATTTGAACATTGTAGAGTTATATTCGTTTACCGTTTTAAAATCTTGCAACCTCAGATGCATCCAATCATAACAAGCCTTTGGGAGTATCACACTCTTTTGATGATCATAACATTCTTTCAAGTTTTTTCATAAAATAGTTGGGTCTTTTACTCCAAGATATTCGAATTTTAGCCCTTCATGGAGGTGATGTCGAATGAAAATCATCGCCTTTGTTTTATCTTATTTGCTTGCCTCATTTTTCTTTTTGATGGCGTCTGCAAGGTTCTTTCACTCAAATGGATCTCAGCCTCAAGAACCCAAGTCAAATAATTTCTTTCAAAAATATCAAGAGCAACGAACTCAAGCTTGATGATGTTTGTCATATGTCTGAAAAAGAAATATTACTTTAGAATATAATACACATACTCAAATCTACAAGTTTGAGTGTAGTGCCCCGTCCCGCTCAGTCAATCAGAGGAATCGAAAAGCTGACGGCATTTCAGACTTAGCCACGCAACGGCTTGCTCGAAGACTCGTTCAGGTGGGATAGTTTCGGTGAACTTGCCTCATCTTAGCCTTCACATAATAAATCAAATGTTTTCAACTTGCACAAGTTAGGCTTGATAATAAAAAAGATACATCCACATAGCTAAGGAAATAATTTCGACGGGTCGGATTGAGTAGGACATGGAAAAAGGGTTCCACGGTCGGCTTAGAATCGTTGCACGATGGCTTTCAAATGACACTCAGTCCTTCATCCCATGGCTTGGAAGAAGGAAGTTGGTCTACGTTGCTAAGTTGCCACAAAGCTGGAATTAGCCTAAGTCATAGGCGTCACCAGCGTATATGCTTAATAAGCACGCACGGTCCCGTCGTCCAAGGCTTGGCATAGCCTTCGCATGTCCCATGGTTTAAGTCGTATTGCACGGCATGTGGCTTAAGTCTAGGCACCCAAAGAACTTGTTTGTTCAAGTCGAACGAGTGCATGGCACGTTTCCTCGAGGCAAAGCTTGACGCAGCCTTGGCTCGTCAAGTCATTGCACAATTAAGTTAGGCAATTTATGCCGGTCGTCGTCTTTTCTAGCATTGTCCTGCTCTTTCTGCGATTGTCAAGTCACATAGCTCCACGATCTCAAGGCTCGTCATATAAATTATGTGACTTGAGCGATAGTATCGCCTAGAGAACAAGGTCCATCTAAGGCACGAGCCACGATTGGTTTAGGGAAATGCATGCCACGGACAAAGGAACACATTCTGTTCAAGTTAAGATAGAATACTACTTAGTAGTCGTTCCCTGGATTTCAAAGGATAGAAGTTCACGCGACTAGTTGTCGCCAAGATCGGTCCCGCTACTTGGAAGTCTCGATATGAAGTACACGAGATCGGTCCCACTACTTGGGAGTCTCGATAAGGAAGTACACGAGATCGGTCCCGCTACTTGGGAGTCTCGATAGAAAGTTGGAAAGCATGGTCATGATTAAGGAATGACTTGGTAGATCGAGTTGAGTCTTGCATGGTTATTGGATAACTTGTGCGCAAGGAAAAATTCCTCGAACGATCCCGGAACGCCGGGTTCGTATCGGCCTAGGAGGAATTGCAGATATTGTACGGCCTTTATCGACGGTACGACTCGATTGAAGTGAACCATTACAATATAGGCTGTGGGTCATTCGGTGGGAGCTCGTACCTCGCACGCGAATGGTCACCGTATGCAAAGATCCAGGATAGCTTGACATTGCTAGTGACCACTCATATAGATGTGTCAGCATAAGAGCGGCTATCCACGTGTATGCCTTTGGATTGCGTCGAGTACTAGCAAGTTACGAGTTGGGTTAACAAAGTATAATTAGCAAGCGCTAAACTTGAATCGGTGCAGGTTAGGTGTGCACGTTTCAACACCATTCTGGAGCCTAAGATTTGGCTATAGCAAGGACACGTACTTCGCCATGAATGTGGCATCGTCATCGAGTCATCTCGAGTCAAGCCAGGAAGGGTTGTAAGGCAAGTTGGTTAAGTCTGGTTGATCCTTGGGAGGCACGATCTCGATCTTAAGGCACGATCAAGTCTATTGGCACGACCAGCATGAGTCATCCCCTTGACGTCATTGGCACAAGAATGGTCTAGAGGCACATAAAAATAAGTAAAAGTCTTGACACGGCCGAGTTTGCATAAGTTTCTATGCATTGCCTCGAATATGGATTGAAGTCACAAATAGAGTATAGCACGACCCTGTCGTTGCGTTGCCAAGTATAGGCCAAGACGTCTCTGTCATAAAATTGATCCTAAGGCAAGACTAGAAAGACAATCAAAAGGGATTAAGCTGCACAAAGTAAATGAACGTGTCAATTTTATATAGGTGGGCGAGGAGCTCACTCCACCAGTATAGTTGAGTACTGACACCCACACAGTATTCATGTGCAGGCACAGGTAGAAGCCCGATGGCGCGGTGCTCGCTTGGATGCATGTAGGCACGGAGTTCCTTGGCATTTTGAGATATACAGTTGCATGGAGTCAGAACTTATATGGGACATAATGTGTGGACATCGCCATCCCGAAGAATCTACCACTCGTCGCTTGAAGCTTGTATTGAGGAATGAGAGAGAGCAGAGTGACTTGTAAATATAAGAGAAAAGTAAGATTGAGAGACTTGTAATTTGGCCTCGTGCCCATTATAATCCTTGTTCAATATCAATAAATGAGTATTTTGTATGACTTGTGTTTTACTTCAAATTTTTGCTACTGACTATTCAATATTTCTGCTTGGGACTTATATGCGATGACCCACGTCGCTTAGCCTGTAATCGGCCGTTATGGACCTGCCTTGCGTGAGTTCAATCTAGGCTCATGCGGCATCACGCCTTAGCGAGGACGATCCCTCCTATGGAAGCAGGGCATGACATAGTGGTATCAGAGCACGGCTTTATGTCCTTGGACTTCAAGTCGATTCTCTCAGTTTTGAAAGCTCGTCATTGATAAAGAAGTGCGCGCTCTCTCTCAAATGTCCTACAACATGTCCATACAATAAGTCTAAATATTTTGGAAAATCGCACGAAAGAAATTTGGTTGAACAAAAGTTCACGTAAGAACGGTTGGCTAAGTCGGGCTAGGCATATACAACAAGAATTGTGTCAACCTTAGCGAAGTCGAGTACGGGATACAAATTATGTCAAACAAGAATGAGTTAGACTCGATTCATAGAATGTGGGATGACTATAGAAGTGCTATCGAACGACGATATCATCGATGCGATATAAGAAGATCGTGTTTGAAATTGAAGGAATGGTTTGAATGGGGAATCTAAGTAATCGGTTGTGATTCATTACTTGTTTCGAGGATTGTCAAATGACAACATCCCTGAGTGGTGTATGGGATAGCATTGGGGATATTGGTCGATTGAGGATACGGGGTGTCAATGAGTCTATCAGCAAGTGTCGCATACATACAAAGCCTTAGATCAAGTTGAATAAGTTATAATCTTGAAAATTTTGACGAGTTGATTCGAACGAAATTAGAATCGACGTGCATGGGATTGGAATTTCCATTGAGCACAAAATGGAGGTGATAAGGAAAAAGATAGATTGAATCAAGGAAAACGATATGAATTGTATGCGAAAAGTTAGCACGATTGGATGATAGCGTGCATGAAAGTGATTTTGAAGTTACAAAAATGACTCAAAGGATTTGAATAGATGTTGCTCGATGATTGAGCAAGCATAGAACGGTATGATTGAGGAAATATGTTGCTCGATGACTTAAAATAGACGGACAAACATACGTAATTTTGGGTTGAACGAATTGAACATGTAACGGGTTTGGAGATAATGATCGAACTTGATCTTGAATGTCGAGGAGATTATCCAGTTCGTACGATAGCAACAGTCGCACGACTCAAGATTCGTTGCAAATGAAGATCGTCAGGTTACGTATACCATCGATGGTATTGAGGCATATCAACATTCGATATGCGATAACTCGAGGGTACTCTGATTCAAGGAATGACGATCGTGCAAAATATTATTGTTCTGATGGATGCTATGCTTGGGATTTTGATGAAATGAATGTTGGATGAAAATGATCGTATCTTGATGGTTACGTCGATAACCATAATGTCGATGTTCTAGTCTTGCGCAAGCGCAACTCCAGCCTCGCCCATGCGTCACGTCGAATTTGGGGATGATCGTTCCGCGTGAGCGCAGACATGATGATTTATGTCACGGGAACGATTGAACTCGAAAAATCAAGATGTGGCAATTTGGATTGCTTCGACTTGTGGTTTAAGGCGAAGGTGGATTCGAGGAGTGATCGGACTTGTGATTGATGAATGAGTAAACTTGAGGATTGAGGACATCCAATCTGCGTATCGAGAATGAATTAGTCTAGACTCAAAACAAGAGTTACGCTCCGAAGAGAACGATTATTCTGCGGGAGCGTGGTATGGTGATTTCATGTCGACCGTGGATAATCGGACTCGCGTGAGATTGGGACGTGACATAGTGTTAAAGTCAGACGACCTTGTGATCGATTATGTGAATTGGGATAATTGACTTAAGGAATATGAAATAAGAATTATGGTTTAGCGACAAGTCGTGTCATAGTATGCTTGAGTTGGACATGGATAGGTAGATTATATCGAATGTATTCGAAGAGATAAACTATGCAAATTGCGTGTTGGATGAATGATATTGATAAGTCGAGAAAATGGTTGAACATGACTCGATGTAGGATGGCTTTGCTGAATGACTCGGACCCCTTCGACTAAGTGTTGCAAGTGCGAATAGGAGATATGTATGCTCGATGTTTAAAAATTTGAGTGATGCGAGCTTGGGTAGAAAACCTTGTACTATCAACTTTGGTTTGACCCTAGGATTGGGGGTCAGTGTTGGCATTATTGTTGGAGAACTATGATTCCAATCCTGACATTGACTTAGCCTTGAGAAATGGCCTAGCGGGTTAGGCGAGACATCCATGTTGCAAGAGTTAGAATTGGAATGATTGATCTTGAGGATTGGTATGGATGGATAGAATGATTCTAGAACATGAAAATACACCTCACGAGACTCGACTGACATGCATATATTTTAGGGATGCCTGGATATGTGTACGATGCGACTCGAGTGAGAATGATGAATTCTCTATCACTCGGCTTGACTGAAATACATATATTTTGGGGACGTCTGGGATATGTGCACGATCCAAACCAAGTGATACGTTGAATTCAAGTAAGACTTGAGGAATGGAAAAGTGTCAAAGATTTTGAAATCGTGCTTTAAAGGAAAGATTGATGGTAGTACGAGCGTGGCTCGGATTAAAAAAATACATAGGCGTAGTGTGTCGAGAGTTATAGAATGTTGAATAAAGTGATAAGTCGATGAGTAAGTACTTAGTTAGTTTCGAGGATGAAACTTTTTTCTGAGTGGTGTATGATGTAGTGCCCCGTCCCGCTCAGTCAATCGAAAGAATCAAAACGCTAACGGCGTTTCAGACTTAGCCACGCAACGGCTTACTCGAAGACTCGCTCAGGTGGGGTAGTTTTGGTGAACTTGCCTCATCTTAGCCTTCACATAATAAATTACATATTTTCAACTTGCACAAGTTAGGATTGATAATAAAAGAGACGCATCCACATAGCTAAGGATAATCCCGACGGGTCGGATTGAGTTAGAACATGGAAAAAGGGTCCCACGGTCGGCTTAGAATCGTTGCACGATGGCTTTCAAATGATACTCGGTCCTTCGTCCCGTGGCCTGGAAGATGGAAGTTGGTCTACGTTGCTAAGTTGCCACAAAGCTGAAATTAGCCTAAGTCATAGGCGTCGCCTGCGTATATGCTTAATAAGCATGCACAGTCCCGTCGTCCAAGGCTTGGCATAGCCTTCACATGTCCCATGGTTTAAGTCGTATTGCACGGCTTGTGGCTTAAGTCTAGGCACCTAAAGAACTTGTTTGTTCAAGTCAAACACGTGCACGGCACGTTCCCTCGAGGCAAAGCTTAACGCAGTCTTGGCTCGTCAAGTCGTTGTACAATTAAGCTAGGCAAGTTATGCCAGTCGATCGAAGCCATTTCTAGCACTGTCCCGCTCTTCTGCGGTTGTCAAGTCACATAGCCCACGATCTCAAGGCTTGTCATATAAAGTATGTGACTTGAGCGATAGTGTCGCCTAGAGTACAAGGTCTGTCTAAGGCATGAGCCATAGTTTGTTTTGGGAAAAGCATGCCATGGACAAAGAAACACGTTCTGTTCAAGTTAACATAGAAGACTACTTAGTAGTTGTTCCCTGGATTTCAAAGGATAGAATTTCACGCGACTAGTTGTCGCCAAGATCAGTCTCGCTACTTGGGAGTCTCGATATGGAAGTACATGAGATCGGTCTCGCTACTTGGGAGTCTCGATAGAAAGTTGGAAA
Source organism: Iris pallida (assembly GCA_029216955.1). NCBI lineage: Eukaryota > Viridiplantae > Streptophyta > Magnoliopsida > Asparagales > Iridaceae > Iris > Iris pallida. The sequence goes on along the minus strand of JANAVB010017200.1, from coordinate 1,162,944 downwards.
GCATGGTCATGATTAAGGAAGGACTTGGTAGATCGAGTTGAGTCTTGCATGGTCATTGAAAAACTTACGTGTCACGTCCCAAAATAAAAATACTGGAGAGCCGGGGACAGACATAGCCAGCTACGTACATTGAAGTGTAACCCACCTCGATGTACAGTCACGGCTGTCTAGATGCATTTGGGTTTTACTACAATCCAACAGTCATTTATGGTCAAGAACAAGCCTAGTGTCGCAATCTCAAGCAAGTAAGTAAATGTAACAAGATGGTAGATCATCGGACATACAAAGTAAGGCGTCCCATACATTACATATTCAGATAATCATGAAGCTAGTCATACAAAATGCGAAGACTAATAAGAGTTTAAATTATACATGATCAACCCTAGGATTTGTCAATCATGTTACAGCCCTTAGGCAGACAGAAATATAAATTTAACACGAGCTAACACTTGCTCGGCGGCTAAACGTCTCAAAAGAATAATTTACAATAGAGTGGGAGAACAAAATAAAACCCACTCGTTGCCAGGGTTGTGCCTAGTATTCACCATCTGGCTGGAAAGCTGGAAGATCCATGGGTGCTACTCCGAAATATGGCCATACAAAACCAGCTGGTTCAGACCCCAGAAAGAGCAAGTGCCACAAGGGAGGCTTCACTTAAGAACTAAAACCAACATATTAGCACGTGAGACATAAAGGATAATAAAAGACATGAGTTAGGGAAAATAAGATGATAAACGATAAGACAACTAAGAGACTATTCCGGTAGCCAATTTACAACCCGTAAACCAAACAAGGACCGGGATTGTAACCCTTCACTTGAACAGAACTTAGTCTCTAACCATTTATCTATAAGGTAAAGTATAACAGTAATGTGCTAAAATAGCCATATACTGGTCTTGCCTAGGCAAGACTAGATGGGTCTCCATCTATCAATCACGGCCAAGCAATGAGTATGGCTTGATACTTTAACTAACTAGGGTTATCACAAGCTTAGTTACTAACAAGATGCATCGAGATGTTCCAACAGCCACAAGTCCTGCATTCTTAATCCAGGTTATCCGATCACAAGTTGAAAGAGTTGGATTAGATGACTTAGAGGTGCAACACATGACAGTGTGCTGAAAATGTGCTCTACTCGACGGCAGGCTACAAGTCCAATTAGAGCGCCCAGATAACGGGACTGTCTGTAGCTGAAAAATCTCTTCATGGATGACTTGATCAATCTAGTCATTATCCTAGTCAGATTCAGTATGAATCTCTGACCGTGGTAACCAGGAATTCATATCCTAGACATGATACGAGACGAGACATGTAGCTTATACAAGCACAAACGCCCACGGTGTCAAGACAAGAGTTACTTAGCAAGTCAAGATAGTCGTCACAACAGTATATCGAGATTTTTATGTTAGGTTTACTTATCAAGAGTGTGCCACGATGGGCCACTATCATGTATTATCATGCCAAGGTTGCTTATCAAGAGTGCGCCACGATGGGCCACTATCATGTCATATTACTTGTTACTTGTTAAGGGTGCGCCTTAACAGGCCACTATCGTGTTCTATCCTTATATTATCATGAATGCGAGAAACTTGCATAAAATAGCTAGTAATATATTCTTGAAGCTAAGGAAAAGATCTACAACTTTCATGTTGGGAGTTAGAAGAATTATGGCCACAATTCGGCCAAATAGGTCATAAAACAGCCAAAAACAGCCAAAATAGACACTATACGGTATTCTGCGGCACTATGCAGCCTCCTGCAGCACTATACGGCCTCCTACGGCACTATATGGCCTTCTGCGGCACTATGCAGCCTTTTATGGCACTATACGACCTTTTGCGATACTATGCAGCCTCTTGCGGCACTATGCGGCCTTCTGCGGCACTATGCGGCAGGCTGCATCACCATGCGGCACTATGCAGTACTATGCAGGCTTTTGTGGCACTATGCGGCCTTCTGCGGCACTATACAGCCTCCTGCGGCACTATGCGGCAGGCTGCACTATGCGGCAGGCTGTATCACCATGCGACATTATTCATCGTCCCTGCCAGATTCAGGACAGACGAACTAAGAAATGTCCAAATCTTATTTTGGCCATAACTTCCTCAAAACAAGTCGGAATCTAACTTTTTAAATATCCATTTTTGGTAAAATCGAATTCTCTATAACATAGAACAATCAAAACTTGAAAATAATGAAGTTTGGTAGATCAAAACCCAAGAAAATCGAAAAAAGCTATAAACTTAGATCTACAAAATCCATCCATCAAGCCCAAAAATGTCAAGTTCTAAAGAGACTTAAAATCAAGTAAGGAAAAGAATGGAAAAATAAAACTTGAGATCCATCATGAAGCAAGTTGTACTTGCCTAGGACTTGGTAGGTGGAAGGAGTAAATGAAGAAGATGAAGAAGTAAATGAATGAGGAGAGAGAGAGAAAAGGAGTTGGGTTATATATCAACCCTCTCCATCTCAAACCAAGCCAAGCCAAGCCAAACCAAGTCAAATTGAACCAAACCAATCAAATAAACCAAGTCAAGATTAAACCAAGACTAGGCTAAGCAAAATAAGTCTAACTACGGTCCACCTGAAAAATGCCAGAAATCTCGTATACGCATACAAAAATATGTATAACGAAAAATGGGAGAGACAACTCTACCCATCTTAAAAGAATTATGTCCTCGGAATTTAATCAAGAGGCTAGAGATGTCAGGACAAGCTATATTAATCATAAGCAAGCTACGACTAGCAGTCAATCAAGTAATCATGCATGCAAGCAAGGAATTAAAAGCATAAGGCATAAGGAAGACATTATACCTTATGAGTCAAACAGGTGTGGATATCGCGAGCGGATATCATACTCACGCTCCCACGTTGACTCACCCAAAGATTGGTAGCCCCAAGCAACACAAACTAAGCTAATAGTCTTGTTCTTGAGTACCTTTTCTCTTCGGTCCAATATGGATACAGGCCTTTTCTCAGACGAAAGGTTGGTACCAACAACCAATTCCGAATGATCAAGGACATGGCTCGGATCTGGAATATACCGTCGTAATTGGGATACATGGAATACGTCATGTACCTCACATAACGACGGCGGAAGAGCGAGACGATAGGACACATTACCTACTCGCTCAAGGATATCGAACGGCCCTATATACCTAGGACTAAGCTTTCCCCGCACGCCGAATCGAATGATGCCACGGGTAGGCGAGATCATAAGAAACACGTGGTCGCCGACTGAAAACTCAAGGGGACGCCGATGAAAATCGGCCCAATGGCGCAAGCGATCTTGGGCAACTCGAAAATGATCTCTGACTTGTCTGACCACCTCGATTGTCTGCGTAATCATCTCTGGACCAAGCATCTGTCTCTCGCTGACATCATCCCAAGCTAAAGGTGATCTACACTTCCTGCCATACAGTGCTTCAAAGGGTGCCATCCGGAGACTGGCCTGAAAACTATTGTTATAGGAGAACTCCACGAGATACAGGTGATCTTCCCACGAACCATCGAAGTCGAGTATACATGACCGCAATATATCTTCAAGAGTCTGGATCGTACGTTCTGACTGACCATTTGTCTATGGATGATAAGCTGAACTGAACTTGAGACGAGTCCCCAAACTCTCTTGAAGGCTCCGCCAAAAGTGCGATGTGAATCTTGAATCTCTGTCTGATATGATACTAACTGGCACTCCATACAATCTGACAATCTTCCTGAGGTACATCTCTGCAAGCTGATCCGTCGACTGGCCAATTCTGAAGGAAAGAAAATAAGCTACCTTCGTGAGGCGATCAACTATAACCCAGATAGCATCTCTCCCAGCTAGAGATTTAGGTAACCCAGTTACAAAATCCATGGTAATGTGCTCCCATTTTCATTCTGGGATCAATAAAGGTTGAAGAAGTCCAGTTGGTCTCTGATGTTCAACCTTAACTTGTTCGCAAACTAAACAACGAGAGACAAACAGGACTATCTCCCTCTTCATGCCATTCCACCAGAAATGCTGACAGATGTCTCGGTACATCTTTGTACCACCGAGATGAATTGAATACTGAGAACTGTGAGCCTCTGCCATGATTTCATGTCTGATATCACCACTGGGTACACAAAGACGTCTCCCATGTCGAAGTGTATCATTCTCATGAATTCATAACTCTGCTCTTCGTCCTGCTACACATTCTGCCCTAAGCCGCTGAAGCTTAGAATCTGCTGACTGAGCTAACTTAATCCTCTCAACTATACTGGACTGAACTTGCATACTGGCCATCAATGCCACATTGGTAGGAAGAACAACTTCAATTTCAATCTTCTGAAGATCGGCTAACAATTTTGGTTGCGCTGTTAGGAAATAAACTCCAGCTCTTCTGCTCAATGCGTCTGCAACAACGTTGGCCTTCCTAGGATGATACTGCAAGTTGATGTCATAATCCACAAGTAGCTATAGCCATCTTCTCTGACGTATTTTAAGATCCTTCTGGGTAAACACATACTTAAGACTCTTGTGGTCGGTAAAAATCTCCACCCGATCTCTATATAAATAATGCCGCCAAAGCTTAAGTACGAAAACCACCGCTGCTAACTCAAAGTCATGGGTTGGGTAATTTCTCTCATGATCACGAAGCTGACGTGACGTTTAAGCTACTACCTTACCATACTGCATCAAGACGCACCCCAATCCCTTGCCGGAAGCGTCACAATAGACTGAAAATCCTCCAGTCCCATCTGGAAGCGTGAGAATGGGGTCCGTCATCAATCTCTGCTTCAACTTCTCAAATGAACTCTGACACTCTACTGTCCAAGCAAACTGTACATCCTTGCAGGTCAACTGCGTCAATGGTGCTGAAATCTGAGCGAAGTCTGAAACAAATCGTCGGTAATAGCCAGCCAATCCTAGAAAACTCCGAACTTCTGCGACGGTACTGGAAACTGGCCATGTCTCTATAGCCACTGTCTTTTGGGGGTTCACTTCCACTCTACCTCTGGTGATGATGTGACCTAAGTACGAGATACGATCCAGCCAAAACTCGCACTTATTGAACTTCACGTACAACTGGTGCTCTCTGAGAATCTGAAGAACTACACGAAGATGCTGCTCATGCTCTGCCTCATTCTTGCTATAGACTAAGATGTCGTCTATAAACACTATCACAAACTAGTCCAAATAGGGCATGAAGATGCGATTCATGAGGTCCATAAATACGGCTAGCGCATTGGTCACTCCAAATGGCATAACAAAGAACTTCCAATGTCCATACCTCGATCTGAATGCTGTCTTCGGGATGTCTTGCTCTCTAACTCTGATCTTGTAGTATCCTGACTGTAAGTCAATCTTCGAGAATACTGCCGCTCCTTTGAGTTGATCAAATAAATCATCTATCCTTGGTAGGGGACATCTGCTCTTGACTGTTACAGAGTTCAAGGTACGATAATCAACATATAATCTTGACGTACCATCCTTCTTTTTCACAAGAAGTATCGGGGCTCCCCAAGGTGATCTACTAGCACAAATGAATCCCTTGGTTCTGAGTTCTTCAATCATCTTGTACAAGATCTCTAACTCGGAAGGTGCCATCCTGTAAACTTTCTCTAACGCTAGTGCCGTCCCTGGAAGCAAATCAATGGTGAACTCTATCTCTCTCTCTAGGGGCATGCCTGGAAGCTCTTCGGGAAATACATCAAAAAACTCTTCAACGACTCTGGGAAACTGAACTGCCTCTGCTACAGACATCCGCAATATTGGGGGAGAAAGTTCTACTTCGCCCCTAGAGAATGAAAACTATGCCTCACCGGAAATACCAAAAATAATTCTGCCAATATGGCAGTCTATTCTTGCATATTTCTCCTTCAACCAATCCATTCCTAGGACCACATCATAGTCGGCCATCGAAAATTCTATCAACCTAGCAGGAAACTCTCTACCGCTAACTACGATTCGATACGAGAAAAACACTCTATCTACTCCCACAAGACCGTTACCAGTAAGTATATTGAGCCTTACTGATAATAACTCGGGCTCCAGTCCTATCCGGGTAACGAATCGTGCAGACATAAATGAATGCGATGCACCCGAATCAAATAATACTGATGCTGGAAAAGAGTTGACGAGAATGGTACCTGCCACCACCTCACCTGAAGCTAACTCTTCTTCTACCATCAGAGCCATAGCCTGACCTTGTCCTCTTGGTGCTGGTCCCCTCTGCTGGTGACCTCTCTGCTTATTTTGAATCTGAGCTTGGGTCTGGGCATACTGCTGGGCCTGAGGCGGCAATGGCCTCGGAGGCTGGTACTGCTGCTGCACTGGTGCTGGACCCCTAACCGATGGACTGGTTAGGTTTGATGATGATGAACTGGCTCTATTCAGACAGGACCCTATCTTGTGATCCGGTGCCCCACAAGCCAAGCACAATTCCTATGCTCTGCGACACTCTGATACTACATGTCCTGGTTTCCCACAATGAGTGCAGTCCATTGCGGAAGACTGCTTCTGCTTCTGTTGTTAAGGATACGCCGGCGTCGAGTGTTGAACCGACGAAACTGTGGTCACCCTCCTAGGAGCTCCAATAGTAAAAGCCCTAGCTGCCGGGGCTGGTGCTGATGACTGGGACATCTGTCCATGGGACCTCTTCCGCCCTCCGCTTCTATCTACAATCCTCTACGAAGTATACTCATACCTCTTTGATGCTCGCAAGACGGCATCAAACGCCTGGTGCTCAAACTGCTCTACTGATATAATGATCTCTAGGTGGAGCCCCTGCCGGAATTGTTGGGCTTGATCCAATTCGGTTGCCACCAAGGTAGGAGCAAATCGGCTGAGTCTAAAAAACTCGGCCGTATATCCATCGACCGTCCTTCCCATCTACTTAAGATTAGTGAATCTCGTCTGCAGATCATACCGAGCTACTGCGTCAAAGTAGTTGGTCTAGAACTTGTCGCTGAATATCGCCCATAAGACAGGCGTCAGTAATCCAACTGCTAGCATCGCCCACCAGCTGTGGGCTAAGTCCAATAACTGTAGGCGTACAACGGCCACCTTCTCTTCCTCAGGAATCCTAGCTGCTTTCAGGATAACTTCTATGTCCTGAAGCCATACATCAGCAGCGATAGCATCTTTACTGCCGTCAAAAAAAGGAGGATTCAGACGCTTGAAGCTGTTGGCCGCATTGTTCCCTTGGTAACCAACTCTTCCTATAGCATCTTATACTGTCTGGTGTAGGGCATCGCCCCGACGATCTTGAGATGCAAGCAATTCCCTTATAAGACCCACCAAGGTTCCATTGTCAGGCTCTGCGGGATGGACTGGCTGAACTGGGGGCTCTGGATCCCCGGAATACATGACTCGGGAGGCCGTTCCAGAGTGCTGGACTTCGTCTCCAGGTTACTGCTGGTCCACGGGAGGTGCTCCGCCTTGCTGATCGGAAGGACTAGGAATAATACCGCTGAAGAAACTACATGGGGAACAATAAGGAAGGACCATGATAGATCGAGGATATAAACATGTGATCAGGTCAAGATTTCGGAAAGATTAGAAGACACGAGTAGAGATCAAGGGTGAGTGCTGATTGAGACATCTATTTAGTAAAACCCTCACACATCTTGATTTACAAGACCTGCATGGGCCACCACTTAAACAGTATTATGCCCCAGAATCAGAATACTGGAGAGCCGAGGACAGACACAGCCAGCTACGTACATTGAAGTGTAACCCATCTCGATGTACGGTCACGGCTATTTAGATGCATGAGAGTTTTACTATAAGCCAACAGTCACTTTTGGTCAAGAATAAGCCTAGTGTCTCAATCTCAAGCAAGTAAATAAATGTAACAAGATGGTAGATCATCAGACATACAAAGTAAGGCGTCCCATACATTACATATTCAGATGATTATGAAGCTAGTCATACAAAATACGGAGACTAGCAAGAGTTTAAATCATACATGATCAACCCTAGGATTTGTCAATCATATTACAGCGCTTAGGCAGACATGAATGTAAATTTAACACAAGCTAACACTTGCTCGGCGGCTAAACGCCTCAAAAGAATAATTTACAATAGAATAGGAGAGCAAAATAAAACCCACTTGTTGCCAGGGTTGCGTCTAGTGTTCACCATCTATGGAAGTATGGAAGATCCTCGGGTACTACTCCAAAATTTGGCCATACAAAACCAGCTGGATCAGACCCCAGAAAGAGCAAGTGCCATAAGGGAGGCTTCACTTAAGAACTAAAACCAACATATTAGCACATGAGACATAAAGGATAATAAAAGACATGAGTTAGAGAAAACAAGATGTTAAACGATAAGACAACTAAGGGGCTATTCTGGTAGCCAAGTTACAACCCGTAAACTAAACAATGACTGGGGTTGTAATCCTTCACTTGAACAGAACTTAGTCTCTAACCATTTATCTATAAGGTAAAGTATAACAGTAATGTGCTGAAATAGCCATGTACAGGTCTTGCCTAGGCAAGACTAGACGGGTCTCCATCCATCAATCACGGCCAAGCAATGAGTACGGCTTGATACTTTAACTAACTAGGTTTATCACAAGCTTAGTTACTAACAAGATGCATCGAGATGTTCCAACAGCCACAAGCCCTGCAGTCTTAATCCAAGTTATCCGGTCACAAGTTGCGAGAGTTGGATTAGGTGACTTAGAGGTGCAACACATGACAGTGTACTGAAAATATGTCCTACTCGATGGCAGGCTACAAGTCCAATTAGAGCGCCCAGATAACGGGACTGCCTGTAGTTGAGAAATCTCTTCATGGACAACTTGCTCAATCTAGTCATTATCCTACTCAGATTCAGTATGAATTCCTGACCGTGGTAACCAGGAATTCATATCATAGATATGATGCAAGACGAGACATGTAGCTTATACAAGCACAAACACCTACGGTGTCAAGACAAGAGTTACTTAGCAAGTCAAGATAGCCGTCACAACAGCATATCGAGATTTTCATGTTAGGTATACTTATCAAGAGTGTGCCACGATGGGCCACTATCATGTATTATCATGCCAAGGTTGCTTGTCAAGAGTGCGCCACGACGGGCCACTATCATGTCATATTACTTGTTACTTGTTAAGAGTGTGCCTTAACAGGCCACTATCGTGTTCTATCCTTATATTATCATGAATGAGAGAAACTTGTATAAAATAGCTAGTAACATATTCTTGAAGCCAAAGAAAAGATCTACAACTTTCATGTTGGGAGTTGGGAGAAATTATAGCCCTAATTCAGCCAAATAGGTCATAAAACAGCCAAAATAGGCACTATGTGGCATTCTGCGGCACTATGCAGCCTCCTGCGGCAATATGCGGCCTTCTGTGGCACTATGCGGCCTTCTGCGGCCCTATACAACCTTCTGTGGCACTATACGGCCTTCTGCGACAATATGTAGCCACTTGCGGTACTATACGGCCTTCTGCGGCACTATGCAGCCTCCTGCCGTACCATGTGGCCTCCTGCGGCACTATGCGGTCTTCTGCGGCATATGCGGCAGGCTGCATCACCATACGGCACTATGCAGCCTCCTGCGACACTATGCGGCCTCCTGCGACACTATGCAGCCTTCTGCGATACTATGCGGCAGGATGTACTATACGGCAGGCTGTACTATGCGGTAGGCTGCATCACCATGCGACACTATTCATCGTCCCTGCCAGATTCAGGACAGACGAACTAAGAAATGTTCAAATCTTATTTTGGCCATAACTTTCTCAAAACAAGTCAAAATCTAACTTTTCAAAGGTCCATTTTGGATAAATTCGAATTCTCTACAACATAGAATAATCAAAACTTAAAAATAATGAAGTTTAGTAGATCAAAACCCAAGAAAATCGAAACAAATCTATAAACATAGATCTACAAAGTTCATCCATCAAACCCAAAAATATCAAGTTCTAAAGAGGCTTAAAATCAAGTAAGGAAGAGAATTGAACAATAAAACTTGAGATCCATCATGAAGCAAGTTGCACTTGCCTAGGACTTGGTAGGTGGGAGGAGTAAATGAAGAAGTAAATAAAGAAATAAATGAGAAGAGAGATAGAGAGAGAGAAGAAGTTGGGTTATATATCAACCATCTCTATCTCAAACCAAACCAAGCCAAGCCAAGCCAAGCCAAGTCAAATTGAACCAAACCAATCAAATAAACCAAGTCAAGATTAAACCAAGACTAGGCTAAGCAAAACAAGTCTAACTACGATCCACCTGATAAATGCCAGAAATCTCGTATACGCATACGAAAATACGTATAACAAAAAACGGGAGTGACATTACACGCAAGTGGAAATTCTTCGAACGATCCCAGGGCATCGAATTCGTGTCGGCCTAGGAGGAATTGCAGATATTATACGGCCTTCATCGACGGTACGACTCGATTGAAGTGAACCGTTATAATATAGGCTGTGGGTCATTCGATGGGAGCTCGTACCTCGTACGCGAATGGTCACCGTATATAAAGATCCAGGATAGCTTGACATTGCTAGTGACCACTCATATAGATGTGTCGGTATAAGAGCGGCCATCCGTATATATGTTTTTGGATTGCATTGAATACTAGCAAGTTACGAGTTGGGTTAACAAAGTACAATTATAGCAAGCGCTAACCTTAAATCGACGTGGGTTAGGTGTGCACGGTTGTAACACCATTCTTGAGCCTAAGATTTGACTATAGCTAGGACACATGCTTCGGCATGAATGTGGCGTCATCACCGAGTCGTCTCGAGTCAAGCCAGGAAGGGCCGTAAGGCAAGTTGGTTGTGTCTGGTTGATCCTTGGGAGTCACGGTCTCGATCTTAAGGCATGATCAAGTCTATTGGCACGACCAGCACGAGTCGTCCCCTCGACGTCATTGTACGAGAATGGTCTAGAGACACATAAAAATAAGTGAAAGTCTTGGCACGGCCGAGTTTGCATAAGTTTTTATGCATTGCCTCGAATATGGATTGAAGTCACGAATAGAGTATAGCACGACCCTATCGTTGCATTGACAAGTATAGGCCAAGGCGTCGCTGTCCTAAAATTGATCCTAAGGCAAGACTAGAAAGACAATCAAAAGGGATTAAGCTGCACAAAGTAAATGAACGTGTCGATTTTGTATGGGTGGGTGAGGAGCTCACTCCACCAGAACAGTTGAGTACTGACACCCTCACAGTTTTCATGTACAGGCACAGGTAGAAGCCCGGTGGCACGGAGCTCGCTTGGATGCGTCGAGGCACAGAGTTCCTTGGCGTTTCGAGACGTACGGCCACATGGAGTCAGAACTTATACGGGACATAATGTGTGGACATTGCCATCCCGAAGAATCTGCCACTCGTCGCTTGAAGCTTATATTGAGAAATGAGAGAGAGCAGAGTGACTTGTAATATGAGAGAAAATTGAGCTTGAGAGACTTGTAATTTGGCCTCGTGCCCACATTGTAATCCCTGTTCAATATCAATAAAAGAGTATTTTGTACGACTTGTGTTTTGCTTCAAAATTTTGCTACTAACTATTCAATGTTACTGCTTGGGACGTCTGTTCGACGACTCCCGTCACTTAGCCTGTAATCGGTCGTTATGGGCCTGTTTTGCGTGAGTTCAATCTAGACCCACGCGGCATCACGCCATAGTGAGGACGATCGCTCCTACGGGAGCGGGGCGTGATATTGAGTTTTATCAATTTGGCTTCAAACCTAACATATTTTATTTTTGGCTTCAAGCCTTATATTAAATATAGGTTTGAAGATAAAACTTCAGGTTCATCTAAATACAAAGCTTTAAGATATTTGTCATAAAGTTACAAAGTTTTGGAGCTAATAAAGTCACTAGAGATGATCAATCCTAGACTAGTAAGCAATCTAGATAATTTCATCAAGGCTATTAATTAAAGGTTGAAATCAGCGGACAAATAATTTGTCAAATTTTAATAACATGATTAATAGAGATTAACAGCCAACTAGAAATCACTCCAAATAAGAAGACATAACTGAAGGATGAGAATCAGCAATTTTTTTATTGAAGTATATGCTCAAGAAAAACATGATTAACAAATAAAAACCATAATCAAACGAATCCATAAACAAATATACTAATATATTTTGGCAATTGCATCTACTATTGGATATAATTTTAAAATGCATGAATAAACAAGACCACTATTATGAATAAAAAGTTATGAATAAGCAAGCCATGACTTGGTGGGAAGCTTGCATCAGGTAGAGAAAGATAGCAGCAGTAAGAAAGGTTATGATGTGAAGTGCCAATTTGCTAAAAGTGATTCTATCATGTGAGTAACAGCGCCTTATGAGTAAGTATTTACAAATAAGTGAAAGTAAGTTCTCAATTGGATAGATTAGTGAACAACCAATAGTAAACTAGCAGCAGAACACCAACCAGATCAATAAAACACCAGTAGGCAGAAAGTTCATGTCCTAATTCTTTAATTAGATCCAAAAGATCAACCAAAACCATAAAATACAAACCAGAACAATAAAATACCAGTAGTAAATCACCAATCAGAGGCACACAAAATTGAGAATGAGTGAATACTCAAAAATAGAGCAAGATAATAAGTTCATGTCCTAAACTCCAACGAAAGGCATCTACTGTTGGGCTAAAAAAAACTTGAGTGGGTCAGTTTTGTTAACTCCAACAATCTTAAACCCAAAAGGTGAATATATCAGCAAAAATTGGCGCCGGTTGTGGGAATAAGAAACCATCCTACTGCCATATGAATGCATGAATATAAAAAATTAAAAGAATGACGAAAGTTGGACTTACAATTTTCTTGAGCAAAGTCTTGCTGATAACTTACAATTTTCTTGAGCAAAGTCATGTTGATAACGTGTTATACTTTAGAGGAGAACAAAATAGAAAATATAAAAAATAGTCTTTTTTGTTTCACTAATACTCAACTAGAATGGTCCTTTTATAGGCTTACAATAGAATGTCAAAGGCCATAAGTTACATAAGTTATGAAACCAAGAACCATGAGTTACATAAGTTATAGAAGACCAAAAGACATAGGACATCCATATTTATAATACATTATACTAATTGATTCAAATCATTGTATAATTAAAAGTCAAAGGATTATTTGGGAGTTACCTGAACATGCAAGAACTTATACCATTTTTTTTATTCCCATGTTGTGGACGTGGAAGCATCTTTCTTTATCTTTGTATTTTCCTTCCTTATCCAACTACATGCTACTTTGTGTTGCTTCTGTTCTTCTTTTCTTTTTCCTTGTTATATTTTTCTCTTTGCCACTTCAGCTTGGCGACTTGCGGCTGGAGTGCTTGATCGTTTGCTAGGTCGAAGATGGCGGGTGAGGACAACGTAGACGCCGCGAAAGAGCCATAGGAAAGAAAGAATAAGAAATAAATACATTAACCTCCTCTATGTTGTTAGTCCCGAAGCATGATCAAAAGATGGAGACATCCTGAATGGAAGCAAAGATTTACGTAGGACAACCAAGTCTACTCTCTACTTGATCCCAAAGATGTTGTTGATGTACTGAGATTCAAGCAAACAAATTTTCTCTCAAGTTACACACAACTCCAAGAAGTACTAAGGGTCTGTTTGGATTGAGGGGAAAAAAATAAGCATGACTAGATGGGTTAAGTGAGGGGGAGTAGAGTCAATACATATCGCTTTGCTTGGATTGGAGGGAGAGTTAAGTGGGGTATGTTTAATAATAAGTTTTGAGTAAGAGGATGATTAATAAAAATATAATAGTTACCAAAATACTCTTAGTACATATGTCATAAAATTAAATTTGATTAAAATTTTAATCAGAACTTGTCAAAATATTTTCACAAATTAGGAAGCAACGTAGCAGCATGTTGAATGCAAAAAAAAAATTATGATATTTTTAGGACAAATAAGGGTATTTTATAATTTTTTAAACAAAATCCCTCGATCCCTCTCGTTAACCCTCCGTGGAAGGTTAAAAAATTAGATAAAATAGGGTTAAACAAACCCTCACTTAACCCTGTATAACCCCCTTCTAAACCTTCACCCTCAAATCAAGCATGGTTTTTATTTTCTATCACTTAAGTCTCTTAACCCTCAATCCAAGCAGACTCTAAAGGGGACATGTTACAAACTGACTTCAAAGAAAAAAAAACTCCAACAAGAAACTGAAAAAAAAAACTGAAAAAAAAATTTCTTCACGTTCGCAGACGCTACAATGAGATAAAACAAATTCAAAAGAAAAGTACAAGAAATAAATTTCTTGCTGGGGTGATGAAAATCGTTGTTGCTCAAAACATGTCCTTTACGACCACATGAACCAGCAAGTTCAAGAATAAACTTCTGGGACGGTGTAAGTCTCCTTCGGGAAGACTGGGAAAATCAAACTGTTGAAGGGGTTGTCACGCCCCGATTCGGTAGAATCGATAGTCGTCCCCCGGGCGTGATGCTGTGCAAGCCTAAGTTGTGCTTGCACAAGGCGGTTCATAAGGTTATCCGAAACAACATCATTTGCAAGAGTACGCAGAGAAATTGAACACATTTATATAGAGAAGGAAACTTGTATTTTCATTGACAATAAGTTAGATTACAGACTCGATTACAAAATAGGCCTCTCGGGCTTACAACTGACATCGATGAGATAGTCATTCCATACATTTACATCCCTTTTTACAAAACAACAAAATGACTCTCTAAGACCTGGGATTGGTGAGAGTCTGCGCTGCATGATACAGTTGAATTGAGTCTTCAAAATGTTGCAGAATTAGCCTTCGCGCTAGCAAGGCTTCAAAAGAAAGGAGCGTCACCTTCAGTTTCTTGGCACGCTATCCTAGTTTCGGGTACCTGTTGAGAGCGATGGTCAGCACATTACACTTTGTGCTGGTGCGTGGCAGTTTAAATTCTGTGCTCTCATTTGTTGAAGCAGTTAAGTGAGCGTGCATGCAAATGTTTAGTCAAGTTTCTAGCCATCCTAGTCAATTCAAACTTATATTTGAAGGCAAAACCGTATGACGACGATAGATCTTACCCCCGACGGAGCGCACCGTTGTAGCGTAAACTTACCATGTTCTTCCCTGTCATATTGATAATAAAGAAGTATAATAGAGTGTATTCGTGAAGGTCATTGGCATGACAAGCCATCTTGTACATATAGCTTGGTAGACAGAGGTCCTTCAGCGCAGGTAGCGAGCCCCGTTGAAAGCCACTGCCTACCGTGGCATGCATCCGGCATAGCTATCCGTGTTTCTTTCTAGGCCGGAACGGTCCCGTGGCATCGAATTACCGTCCGAAGAAACAATCACCCTTGTCGACAAGTTGTCCATGACCGTGCTAAGTTAATTGTTATTTCAAGGCACATCTTTATGGAATTGTTGCGATATTCATTTAATCGATTCATCTTTTCTTAGCACGGTTCAATATAACACGGTAATTGCAAGCACGATAAGGTTATATGACAAGCATTTGTATAGTTTGTGTACGTGAGACGTCGTGTGACCGTTCATTGGAATATCATTTATGTCGTTGCATTACATCTAGCATAACACATGTCTAGTATCGATAATATTCTAGAGAAGAGGGTCGAAGGAAGATGGGTCAGCCACTCACCTTAGTATTTACTTGAGGCAAAAAATTGGTTGGCCGTACTAGACGTTGCCTATACGATCACCTGAAATCGCACAAGCAACCAATTAGAACACTGTGTTATTCAAGGAAATTCGATACGAATGCGAAGTTTGAAACGCAGGCCATAAAAACTATCGAAAACATTCACGAAAATGCATTCAAAAAACTAAAGCCAAAGAAGCAATTGCGGCATGAAAAGCAGAGCAACGAGAGGTCTCTCCCGACTCAGCCGCAGAGTCTATCCTCAAGGCACAACCCGCTGAATATGGAACTTGGTTCCGAAGAAGCCATTCCATAATGGGGAATGGATCTTAATTCAAACGTTCCCGTTCGATCGATTCGATCGATCCCGACCTATCAGTCCCGACCGAGTCGATAGCGACAGTGTTCCTTTCTCGCGTACCCCGTGGACGAAAAATGGGGCACGATGTAGGGACGGGGCACTACTCTATAACCAACTAAGAAAAGGTTTCATCTACGAAACTTAAGAACAGAACCTACCTCTATGAAAATAATGAAGGAAACTTTTCCTTCATCTCTGACTCGAGTTCCAATATCGACTCTTCTGCGGCATGGTTTCTTCCGAGTACGCGAACGAGAGGGATTGCCGATTTTGCAGCAGCTTATCCTTGTATTCTAAGATTTGAACAGGCTCTTCAACGTAGGATAAGTCAAACTTCAGCTCCAGCTGGCCAAAATCCACCACGTGGCTAGGGTCGTGCACGTACTTCCACAACTGAGAGACGTGGAAGACATTGTGCACACCTTCAAGCGCCGGCGGTAGAGTAATTTTATAGGCCACTGGGGCGACCCGCTCGAGTATTTCGAACGGCCCAACGAATCTCAGACTCAACTTTCCCTTCGTACCGAACCGAGTAACTGCTCGCATGGGCGACACCTTCAGGAACACGTGATCGCCCTCCAGGAACTCAAGTGGTCTTCGATGGGTGTCGACGTAGCTCTTTTGCCGACTCTGTGCAATCTTCAGTCTTTCTCGAATTAGCTTGACCTTTTCCACAGTCTGTTCCACCAGCTCTGGGCCGAGTATCTACCATTCCCCGACATCATTCCAGCAAATAGGCGATCTGCACTTTCGGCCATACAAAGCTTCATACGGCGCCATTTGGATGCTGGACTGGTAGCTATTGTTATATGCAAATTCTGCCAGCGATAGATGGACGTCCCATCTTGATTTGAAGTCAATTGCGCAGAGTCGTAGCATGTCTTCGAAAATCTGATTAACGCGCTCCATTTGGTTGTCGATCTGAGGATGGTAAGCTGAGCTGAACTGTAACTTGATACCCAGCACCGACTGAAGGCTACTCCAAAATTGCGACATGAATCGTGAATCCCGATCAGAGACGATGGATCAGCCATACTTTCTCATTAAGATAAATCTGTGCCAGGCGATCAACGCTCCAAGTAACTTTGATGGCAATGAAGTGCGCTGACTTGGTTAGTCGATCGACGATGACCCAGATGGCGTCGTTCCCCCGTGGTGTCTTTGGCAGGCTAATAATAAAGTCCATAGTGACATGATCCCATTTTGACTCTGGAATAGCAAGGTTCTGTATCTCTCTGTCCGGTCTCTGGTGCTCAGCTTTCACCTGCTGACAGGCCATGCATTGTGATACGAAGAGTGCCATATCTCTCTTCATTCCGTACTACCAGAAGGTCATACGGAGGTCCTTATACATCTTGGTACTGCCAGGATGCAAGGTATATTTCGTATAATGTGCCTCCGACAATATCTTCTTTCGTAGTTCTGAATCATCCAGAACACATAGTCGGCCATTCAATCTCAGCACGCCGGCCTTATCTTCCGCAAAGTCGGTTGCACTACCTGTTGAAATTCGCTCGTATATTTTCTTCAGGTACGGATCATCCTTCTGAGCGGTCTTGATCTTTTCCAGCAAACTCGGCTCTAACTGTAGTTGTGCCAACCGTACATCCCGGAATCGAACTCGGAGGTCGATACCCATTTCTTCTAGATCCTGTAGTAGTCTACAGTTGATGGATAGCGAGGCAAGATATTTTCGACTCAGAGCGTCCGCCACGACATTTCCCTTGCCCGGAGTGTAGTCGATCGTCAAGTCATAGTCTTTGATCAGTTCGAGCCAGCGCCTCTGTCGTAAGTTCAATTCCTTCTGGATGAAGAGATACTTGAGGCTCTTGTGGTTGGTATAGATCGCGCACGCCACGCCATATAGATAGTGATGCCACAATTTCAACGCGAACACAATCGTCGCTAACTCCAAGTCGTACGTAGGATAGTTCTTCTTGTGTGGCTTCAACTGTCTGGAGGTGAAGGATACCATCTTGTTTCGCTGCATGAGCACACATCCCAAGCCCTGGCCTGAAGCATCACTGAATATCTGAAGACCCTCTGGCCCATCCGAAAGTGCGAGTATAGGGGCCAAAATTAGTCGTTGTTTTAGCTCTTGGAAGGAAGCTTCACAGTTATCCGACCACTCATACACGACTCCCTTTTGAGTGAGGCGAGTCAATGGCGATGCAATCTTCGCGAAGTCTTTCACGAAGCATCGATAGTATCCTGCCAAACCAAGAAAGCTTCGAATCTCACTAGCAGACGCAGGCCGCTTCCAATCAGCAACAGCTTCCACTTTCTTCGGATCGACTGCAATTTCTTTGGACGAAATGATGTGACCAAGAAAGGATACGCTGCTTAGCCAAAATTTGCACTTACTCTGCTTTACATACAACAGATTTTCACGAAGTGTCTGGAGCACGGTCCGTAGATATTCTGCATGCTGCGCCATGTCCTTCGAGTAGACGAGAATATCGTCAATAAAGACTACCACGAATTTATCAAAAAAGGGTCAAAATATTTGATTCATCAGATCCATGAAGGCGGTAGGGGCGTTCGTCAGGCCGAATGGCATCACCAGGAACTCGTAGTGGTCGTACCGAGTGCGAAAGGCTGACTTTTGCACGTCATCTGACTTGATCTTGAGTTGATGATAGCCCGAACGGAGATCAATCTTCGAAAATACAGAGGCGCCTTGCAACTGATCGAATAAGTTGTCTATACGGGGCAATAGATACTTATTTCGGATGGTGGCCTTGTTCAGCTATCGGTAATCGACGCACAGACGCATGGACCCATCATTTTTCTTTACGAACAACACGGGCGCTCCCCACGGTGAAATACTAGGCCGAATAAACCCTTTGTCAAGCAACTCTTGCAACTGGACCTTGAGCTCCTTCAGCTCGGCGGGGGCCATTTTGTATGGTGTCTTGGAAATCGGTCGAGCATCGGGAAATGTATCGATGCTGAATTCAATTTTTCGGTCGGGGGGCATACCGGGTAGCTCGTCCGGGAACACGTCGGTGAATTCTGCCACAATGTCGGTCTGATCCGCATTTGCACCATCCTGTCGCATGTCTCGAACGGACGCCAAATAGCCTTCGCACCCAGAATGCAGCATCCTCCGAGCAAAAATTTTTGAGATCAACATGCATGTCGACGACGCCTCACCACACGAAAAGCAGAATTCAGACACTTCTGGTATACAGAAGGTGACCGTCTTTCTGGCGCAGTCGATGGTTGCATTGCACGGCCCGAGCCAATCCATTCCCAGAATGATATCATAGTCCTTCATGTCTAAAACTATCACGTCAAGACCGATCTTTTGACCGTCGATACAGATAATCCCGTCGCCGCAGGCTAAATTTGTGAGTAGTGGTATGCCCGAAGGTGTACTTACACTAAGGTCGAGATCTAATAATATTATGGAAAATTTGTGCTCGACGGCAAAGACTATCGATATAAAACTATGCGAAGCGCCTGAATCAAATAGTACATGAGCAGGCACATTATTGAAGTTTAGTATACCTGTCATGACCGTATCTGATGCAAGTACTTCATCTCGAGTCATGGCGTAGACACGGCCCTGGGCATTGGGGCGACGGTCTTGGCTATTTTGCGGAGTGGGTTGAGGTGCTCGAGGCGTCGGAACTTGATTCCCCGGACGGTGCTGTTGATGCTGAGGCATGTTCAAGTTTCTTCTACGGTTCGGGCAATCTTCATGATAGTGACCCCTTTTTCTGCAGATGAAACACCCGCCATTATGAACTTTACAGTCGACGGCCAGATGTCCGTTCCGGTTGCATTTGGTGTCCCTGGTTTCGTGCCTGATGTCCGCCCTAGTGCCCGTTGTTCGGATGCTTGGTCACATTGTTTTCTCCTACGTGGCTAGGGCATTTGTGATTGTATGTATGCACAGCGCCGGCAGCACCTGGAGGGTATTGGCGTTCAAGGCGGAGGGCGTGGTTGAGAGACTCTCCCATCATTTTGTATTGCGGAACAGATACGTGGGCGTAAATAGATGGTCGTAGACCCACTTCGAACCGTCGAGCATGACTCACCGTGGAGGACAGGAATTCTCCAGCAAATTTGGCTAACTTGTTGAACTCTGTTGCATACTGCCGCACCGTCATATTCCCTTGCCTTAGCTGCATAAATTTATTTTCCTTCTCTTGTCGAACGGCTTCAGGGAGGTACTCGATCTCGAACGCCTCTCGAAAGGTGGCCCAAGAAATTGTCGATGTCTCGTCATTGCGTCTGATCGATCGCTTTTGCACGGCCCACCAGTCGTGCACGTTCAATCGGAGTAGAAGTTGAGCGCAGGCGACTTTCTTGGACTCATCGACGCCTAGAAGCTTGAACCGGTCTTCCAACTCCTCCAGCCAATCGATCGCCAAAGAAGGGTCTTCAGTACCGCAGAAGGAAGTGCGAAAACTTTTGCTGAATTTTGACACCTCAAAGTTGGAACTTCTCGGTGCTGCAGGTAGAGGCTCGGGTACCTCCGGTTCGACTTTACTTTATCTGGCCGCAGGCTCGATTATGGCATGGGTTATCGCAGAGTTGTTGTTGTTGGCCACAACTGTCTGAACTATCTGCTGAAGAGTATCGAGCTGCTTCTTCTGCAACTTGAATTGTGCATCGAATCGGGCCTCGAACTGAGTCTGACGTGCCTCCGTCTGCCGTCGATGTTGCTCATTCTGGCGTTGATTCTCTTCAGCTTGTCGTTTTTGCGCTTCCAGCATACGCAACATCCGTTCTATGGCATCGTTAGAGGGTCCGGGCCTCGAGCTACTCGAGCCGCTCGAAGCGCTTTCTTCGTTCGTCGTAATGTTCACCGCCGTGCCTTCTAGGATTTTTGAAGGAAAAATATATTAGTCACAAAACTTATTATGGACTCACTCGTATGGAACGACATATCTCATCGACACGAGACCAACAGTTTTAAGACTAGAAACTAGACACTGGAGGTCAAGGACGTAAAGTCGTGCTCTGATACCATTAGGTCATACCCCGATTCGGTAGAATCGATAGTCGTTCCCCGGACGTGATGCCGTGCAAGCCTAAGTTGCGCTTGCACAAGGCGGTTCATAAGGTTATCCGAAACAACAGCATTTGCAAGGGTACGCAGAGAAATTGAACACATTTATATAGAGAAGGAAACTTGTATTTTCATTGATAATAAGTTAGATTACAGACTCGATTACAAAATAGGCCTCTCGGGCTTACAACTGACATCGATGAGATAGTCATTCCATACATTTACATCCTTTTTTACAAAACAACAAAATGACTCTCTAAGACCTGGGATTGGTGAGAGTCTGCGCTGCATGATGCAGTTGAATTGAGTCTTCAAAATATTGCAGAGTTAGCCTTCGCGCTAGCAAGGCTTCAAAAGAAAGGAGCATCGCCTTCAGTTCCTTGGCACGCTATCCTAGTTTCGGGTACCTGTTGAGAGCGATGGTCAGCACATTACACTTTGTGCTGGTGCGTGGCAGTTTAAATTCCATGCTCTCATTTGTTGAAGAAGTTAAGTGAGCGTGCATGCAAATGTTTAGTGAAGTTTCTAGCCATCCTAGTCAATTCAAACTTATATTTGAAGACAAAACCGTATGACGACGATAGATCTTACCCCCGACGGAGCACGCCGTTGTAGCGTAAACTTACCATATTTTTCCCTGTTATATTGATAATAAAGAAGTATAATAGAGTGCATTCATGAAGGTCACTGCCACGACAAGTCATCCTGGACATATAGCTTGGTAGACAGAGGTCCTTCAGCGCAGGTAGCGAGTCCCGTTAAAAGCCACTGCCTACCGTGGCATGCATCCGGCATAGCTATCCGTGTTTCTTCCTAGACCGGAACGGTCCCGTGGTCCCGGGATACCGTCCGAAGAAACAATCGCCCTCGTCGATAAGTTGTCCATGACCGTGCTAAGTTAATTGTTATTTCAAGGCACATCTTTATGGAATTGTTGCGACATTCATTTAATCGATTCATCTTTTCTTAGCACGGTTCTATATAACCCGGTAATTGCAAGCACGATAAGGTTATATGACAAACATTTGTATAGTTCGTACATGTGAGACATCGTGTGACCGTTCATTGGAATATCATTCATGTCGTTGCATTACATCTAGCATAACACAAGTCTAGTATCGATAATGTTCTAGAGAAGAGGGTCGAGGAAAGAAGGGTCAGCCACTCACCTTAGTATTCACTTGAGACGAAAAACTGGTTGGCCGTGCTAGACGTTGCCTACGCGATCACCTGAAATCGCACAAGCAACCGATTAGAACATTATGTTATTCAAGGAAATTAGATACGAATGCGAAGTTCGAAATGCAAGCCATGAAAACCATCGAAAATATTCATGAAAACGCATTCAGAAAACCAAAGCCAAAGAAGCAATTGCGGCATGAAAAGCAGAGCAACGGGAGGTCTCCCCCGACTCAGCCGCAGAGTCTATCCTCGAGGCGCAACCTGCTGAATATGGGACTTGGTTCCGAAGAAGCCATTCCATAACGGAGAATGGATCTTAATTCAACCGTTCCCGTTCGATCGATTCGATCGATCCTGACCTATCGGTCCCGACCGAGTCGATAGCGACAGTGTTCCTTTCTCGCGCACCCCGTGGACGAAAAACGGGGCACGATGTTGGGACAGGGCACTACAGGGGTGCTTTCGGTCGTACATAGGTTATATATGCCCATAAGAATCTAGCTGACGAGGGTTCTTTCTCTCCGCTCTCAATTCTTTCCAACAACACAAATAGAGAAGGAGGAGCTATATTTATAGAGGGAGCCAACACCTATACACGCATATGCGTGCATACGCGCATATGCACATGCACATTGTCCGATCAAATCCTATAAAAATCTGGGTCTCATAGCCATATATGCCACTTGTGCTGCCAACGTTCAGTACTATACCGAGCAGACAGTGCCGCCAGAGCTCCGAAAGCAGGCATTGACAATCATGTACCGAAAGCAATATGCAATCGTGCACACCATGCTGAATGCCCCAGGCATAAGACCCGTCGCACATTGCTCATTGCAGACACATGTCGCATATGCCTCGATGCATAACACCCTACGCATACTATACGTCGCATAGTGCCTCACCGTATAATACAACGCCGTATAAGACTCACACATAAAACGAGCACAAGACCGCAATATATGCATACAAGTGTCATACAAATTGCAAATTGTGCCATCATGGCACCACTTTGCGCCCTTCGTCCGAGTCCGAGTACGAGGAGCTAAGCCCCTAAAAAACTTAGCTCATAAGGATTTCCAAAGTGAGTGACCAAAACAAATATTGTCTCATTGAGGTTTAAACTTAATTTCTATAGAAAAATCATCCCACGTGGGTCACCACACCACATGTGCATATGCCAGTACAAAGAATAGCTATATATTAGGATATACTCATTAGTGGTTTTCCAATGTGGGACTCAAGTTCCTAAAGCCAAGTTAGAAGCACCAACAATCCCCACATATATCATAATGTAGCTCTCCTTCCCGAAAATTTTTGAATTATTTTTTTATTATTTATTTGATTTAAATGGTGATTTTTAGGATTTTATAAATAATTATTAGTTAATTATTATGGTAATGATTTTAGCCAAGGTTAGGAATTAGAGTACAAGGTGACTAGAAATCGTGGCACGGATAGTGCAGTGGCGTGCTTTGACTAGTGTATTAGTCCTGGTAGGGAAGGTCGAGCCATAGTGATGTCCTAACTAAGAAAACCAGGCCAAGTTGCGAGTTAATCCCTATAGATGGTTTAATTAGTTATTTATTAATATTTGGACTTTTAGGAAATTTGGCTATACCAAACTAGTCCGGATTGGGCCCAAACCGAGCCCAAGCCCGTGTAGGCTTATAGTGAGTCCTAAGACGTCCATGACGATATACCTCAAGTGTATACTTCTACCTTATTTTAAGTGTCTAATAAATATTTTCCTGGAATAATTGTTATATATATAATATCAATATTTAGTTATTTTGATTGAATATTTATTCTTGAAAATATTATAACTATTTTCCTTAGACATACTTGTGTATTTGGGATCTAAACTATACAGATTTTGGGTGTACAACTACTGTTCTTGTCACTAGTCCATTAACTGTTATTATAAATATTAAATATTATTTAGTTTACTTATGTAATGAATATTATTTATATGGCTCGTGCTTATATATATATATATATATATATATATATATATATATATATATATATATATATATATATATATATATATATATATATATATATATATATATATAAGCACGAGCCATATAAATAATATTATATATATATATATATATATATATATATATATATATATATATATATATAAATGAATATTATTTATATGGCTCGTGCTTATATATATATATATATATATATATATATATATATATATATATATATATATATATATATATATATATATATATCTCACTTTGAGGTGGTTATATAGAATATACAATCCTCATTCCACTTCCCTAATTAATAGCTCCGATACCATGAAGAGAATGATCTGAATCATCTATTATTTATCTCACTTTGAGGTGGTTATATAGAATATACAATCCTCGGATAATAGGAAACATTCCTTGTGACATTGAAGTCATACTAAACTAGGCACCCACCGCTGTTATAGTAGAAATTGATACACCCACCATTAGTAGGAATTGATTTACAATGATTACAGAATTTACAAAGATTATATATCAACAGTAGATACATGAACTATCCTTTATTTTACAAGTAAATACCATAAAGTTCACTTATTGGCCAAGTATTAACTTGTAAAATAAGTGAAAGTTCATGGTATCAACTTACAAAAGTTGGAAGTTCATGGTCGTAACTTCCAAAAGGAAATTGCAAAAGTGTGCAAATTGCCTAAGTGCTCCCAATTAGATCTCAACAAATAAATATTTGTTGCGTTTCCACATACTAAATAGAGTCCAAACTTTTTGTAACATCTGACCCCCAAAACAACGGAGATGGAAAATACAAAATGACGAGATAAACTACGTTTGCAAACTCTCCTCTTTTTTCCATCATGCTGCATGGAGGAGGTGGATCAACTGATTTACCACGAGAAGAGAGCCAGGCGAGGGAGAGCTAAAAGGGCTATTAAGAGGATGCTGGAAGTTGATGACAACTATTTATATGGAGTAAAGATTGGGTAGCAAGTAGTGCCTGGTCATCCTTAATTGCAATAAAATGTATAATTTCCAGACAAAATTCATCATTATCATCATCATCTGAACCTTCATAATAAGGTCGGCTATGGAACGTAAAAAGCACTTTTATGACGTTCAAGCAGACGGCTAATACTTAAACCACAGAAGCAAAAAACAAGAAACAGCCAACAATTTGATATAATTAACATTGGGTACAAGCAATGATAAATAGAAGTTCATACAATGGATTCAAAAGCGTAACAATGGATGCATATCAACACATTTTACACAGGAGATTTGTTACTCTTAACTGATTCCTCAGGAAGGTAACCTGAAAAGGCTTGGAAACAGTATGTGTGTATTAATCAGAATGCTCAGAGTCGATGCTAGCACTGGAATCCATTATACAGGAGTTTCTGATCTCCAAAATCAAGCTGGTGAGAGCACCAATCAAAGATCTAGGGTCAAATATTATCCCGACCTTGGGATCATTTATGGAGTCCACTGTCACCTGCAAAGAGCAGACGAAGAGTGAAATTTGTTCCATCCGCGTCCTACTATCTTCACTAGACTATCTTCACTAGATTGATAAATGCACCTCAAGGGCATAGAGGAGAAGGCATAGGGGAAATTGGTTTCGAGAACAACTATAACACCCGGTTTATGGACTTATCATTTTTATCGCTTAGACAACTCTGTAGCAAAGGCAGAGTAGGGGATAGTATCTATTCACCTGGGATGGGGGCTAGGAGGCAATAAATGGTTCATTAATACTAGGTAAATAAAAGAAGTAATCTTAAAAAATACTGAAAAAATATGCAAGGACACTTTGCGGAACATCATTTAAAATTACCAAAGAGAAAGGGTATTATTGAGCCTTACTTAAAAATCACGAATCGTAATAAGATTGGACGGAAACAAATATGAGAAGCATAGGAAAAGAGAACTAAGGGAAAAGAAAGCAGATGACAACAACAACAACGAAGCCTTTATCCCAAATTTTGGGGTTGGCATATTGAATCATTTACTTACATTCAGTTCTGTCAAGGGTCATACCCCTGTGTAATAGGTAACAAAACAATATCCTTTACATCATCAATCCATGTTTGTTCACCCTACCAGTAATCCTAGCGGCTCATTTAACTACTACTTTATCACTCTTGTTTACCATCTATTGGTCCGTGTTCCACATGTCCAAACCACCAAAGATAATTTTCTCTCATCTTCTCCTCAATTTGACACAACCTCTTCCTATGGATAGACTTTCTCATCCTATCTTTCGATGTATTGTCACTCAACCATCTTAGAATTCTCATTGCATACCCTATTTTCTTGACATGTATCTTAATTGCCCAACACATTAATCCATAAAGCATGCCAATTTTATAGAGTAGCAAACTATGAGCCCAAAATATTTAATTCAAGAATTGAAGTCTAGTTTACATTTCTGGGTTCTATGGTTAACGTTTCTATATGCACCTACTATATGCTTCACAATTATATTTGATTTTCATAATAAACATGCAATAACAAACCCCATTTTAGTACTTCAAGCAAATTATATTATTTTTGGCGGCTATATTCGGCTATATTCTTTTGAGCTGAAGGGATAGGCAGATGCTTTTCACAGCTCTTTTATTAGTCCTCATAAACGGAGAAAATTATGATGAGGGTAGATGTTTTGACTAAATTATAACAATCATAGTTGACAATTATCCAGTATGTGAAAGAAAAGCATTTTCCTGCTCAAAATTGGGGGAAGCCTAAAATGGCCATCATGAATGCACTATAGACTAATAAGTTCTCAACCTACCCTGAATTGGCTATCAGTTTCTAATGAAACATCAAAGTGATCTTTTATCACTATATGATAATATGGGTAATTGATTCCATTTAGTTATAGTGTCTTACCAAAGATATCATATTGGCTAGCTATTATCTAGTTGTATACTTTCTTCCTTAGCACTTCTGTATCTCCTAGATATTGGTTAGTCTAGAGCTATGAAGCACATATACTCCAAAAATATGGTCATGTTGTATCAAACACGTAATGGATTTGTATCGGACACTTCCCAAACATTCCAACACACTAGGACACCAAAATAGGACACAACAAAATAGGTGTTGTGTCCGCATTTTGTATCATATCCATGTCTGTGTCCGTGTCCGTGCAACATAGATCTAGAGACCTAATAAAGTATTCCTACTATTACCAACGTAGCCTATTTTTTTACATGGTATCAAAGCTTTAGGTTTCACCATGTAAACCCTATCCCAGCTCTATACTCTAACCCGTCAGAGTCCGCAACTCTCTCACAGTCACGGAGGCTAAGACTCGCAAGTCTATCACCGCCCATATAGCCGCAACACAACTGACTCTTTGGCCGCCAAGATGGTCGCTACATAGAAGGCCACAACTTTTTCTTTCTTCATTAATTTTACAATTTCTGTCATAGTTACCTGGAACCTTGTGTCTTGGTTCACAGTACGGGTTGAGAACGGGGCACGCTACTTGTCTTTATTTTCGGTATATATGGGGCACGGTGAGTTGGCTCACCGTTCGGTTCGTGGTACGCTTTAAAAATCTAATTGGGACAATACTAACTACTTGTTCAAATTTGACTAGTACAAAAGAAAACCTTATATAAAACATTAAATAATTCAAACGTATTACTTTACTTCATTCAAAAGATGTAAAACTTGACTTTTCTTACTCATACATCAATTTAGAACACAACATTCTGAATAAAATTATACAATGTTGCCAAATAAAAACATGTAAATAAACCATAAAATAAAATGACAAACGACTTAGAACATTCATATAAAATAACAAAAGCATCAAAAGAGCTCAGAAGCTTGTTATGTCTTTGAATGAGCAACTTGCAAAAAAGAGTAGTGGCTCATAAGCAATAAAGAAACAATAATGGTATCGAATTACCAAGTCAAATTCATAAGAAATGTGTAGCTATGGAACCCCAATTGACAAATAATGTGAAGTATTTTTTTTTCCCTATTTTGCATTGAAAGAATTAGTGACAGTTTGGTAATTGATTCAGATCGTCAAATTTACCGAGACTTCAGCAATTGGTTCGGATCCCCAAATTTAGTGACCCAGATTGAAAATGTATCGTGAACCGAAACGCTCGTAATCTAGAACATATTTCAGATTTAGGTGTACCAAGTAACTATGGTTTCTTTCTAGGTGGGATCACTTGTCATCTAAGTGGGGCTAGTTATTATCTAGTTGTCTACTTTTATCCGTAACACTTCCATATATATATATATATATTGCTTGCCCTTGAGCCCTAATCAAGTATCCCAATTATTACCTATGTAGCCTATTCATCTACAGTTATTTTAGGTTGTCACCAAACATATGATATTGTTCATACTCCACTCAAGATATTTCTTTCGGTGTCGGGATTTAGAGGAAGGAACATGGATACTTTCTAAATGTCTAATTTTAGTGTTGATGGTTACAGGTTATACATGCAAAATAATATGTTTTCTCACTAGGGAACCTACAACTACAAATCACCCACCCGTCAGATTCACAGCCAAGATCAACCTTCATCTTGACTATTGGAGTCTATCTCCAGCAAGAATACACCTTTTAAACATTTCACGCCCAAGTTGGGCCTAGCTCCTACATAGAGATGCCTTACGCAATTGCCTCTCAATCTATGGATGAATCTAGTCTCTAGATTTAGAGCAGGTTTATCTGTCAGTCATCGCTACAAAACTATCCTCAAGACTCACGCTTAGTTGATGCCTACGGAATGGATCATGATACAATTGTAAACATTTCTATAGTCCAGCAATATACCCAAATTATTAGCAATATTTGAGATTAGATGAATAACATACCACATGAAAAATTCCTTTAGCAGCCAACCTTTCAATATCTATGGGTATTTCACCATCCTTAGGAACCAACAGAGCATTTATATAATCACTAGACTGCAATGAACAAAAGGCGTTGCTAAAAAGTGTTAGTTGTAGTCTAGCATTTGGTGTCTTCTAATCTAAATACATTGAAATTCAATATCATGTTCCAGTTTTTATAACAACAATTAGTGGGCAATGGCAACAGTATACGGCTAATAATTCAAGAAGCTGTCACGGCCTACCAAAACTTTGAGCTATTAAAAAAGACACCAAGCTTTGAACATGGAGGATGCAGATAAAGTGTTGACAAGAGTATCAAAGGTGAATAAAATAATTAAAATTAGATAGTAAGATAACAAAAACTTCACCATTAAAAGCTCAAAAAAAATGTGCTTGTGTGTGACCAACTCACACACAATACATCTTTGTGTATGATGCAGTATTTGTTAACAATTTGTTGTGTTGTGCATGCTATTAGAGCACCAGGTTAGTGACTGAATATTATCTAACTTGGGTTGTTTGGAAATAGTGCAATGTACGTATCTTATTATATGTTAACATACTTTTAGGTAAAGACCATGTTTATGTAATGTTGTGCTGAGATTGCTTCCTGTTGGAATGGAGTTGGAGCATCTTCTGTTTTTGGTTTTTCCTAAAAATAGTGTTATTTACTACTTCTGTTGTAGCTTTTTTGAGGTTGGAATGGTGTGATATTGCAGGTTAGCAAATGTCTTTGTTTGTTACTATCAGTCCTAGTATTCAAGATATTGCCCGGTATGGGCGATATACCGTCCCATATATCATTTTTTGATGGAGCAACAATACGGTTCATGGAAATATCAGCAGATAACAGCGAAATATTGGCAGATATTTGATGTAATCGGCCGGTGTATCGGTATATTTGGTATATCAGTTTGGTCACACCAGTAACTTATTTGTTTAGTTTGATTGAAATTTGCTTTTTTTTTTCTAAAACAAAAAAGAGACCTTCACTTCTAAGTTTGCTTTCCTGTAAAACATTAGAAAGGTTTACTTCAAGAAAAAGTTTAACTTCATGATAAATCTTCGAAGTTGATAAACCGAAGTTGCTTGGAGATACATAAGTTAACTTTGGAGATGACGATTGGTGTCTTTTAATAGAATCTTACTAGCTTAGTTTTAAATTCCATTTATGCTTTTAATTATCATTCTTGCTGAACTTTATGGAGATTAACTTGTCTAATTATTAGTTTGAGAATAGTTTTGAGTTGTTTACCTATTAAAATAATTTAAGAATTCTTTTTAGTTTATGTTCATGCTTTAATTCTTATCTTAAATGCATATATGAAGCAAATTATTATCTTATACCACTATGGTCCCATATCCCCTGATATCTCCGATATATCGCTCGTATCCGGTATCTGGTACGACAAACTGGTATGGGACAAATATCAGCTATCATGATCCTTGGTTAGTATAGATTTATTAATGTTAGATAACATAACTGGAGTTGAAGATATCTGATGTCTATAATAACATAACTGGAGTTGAAAATATGTGATGTCTATAAGTGTGTGCATGGCGTTTGTTAATTTGTACACTTGTCTGCATGGTGTTTGATATAGTGTATTAATAATCTTGGTGAAGTAGTTTCTGTTGCGTTTTGTTTCTTGCTTTACTGATGTGTCCTTGATCAGCATTTTGGGATTTCAATAGCATTATTTCTGTACATATCAGACTTATTAG
The DNA here is from genome assembly GCA_029216955.1 of Iris pallida. Classification (NCBI taxonomy): domain Eukaryota; kingdom Viridiplantae; phylum Streptophyta; class Magnoliopsida; order Asparagales; family Iridaceae; genus Iris; species Iris pallida. Next base: position 1,132,212 of record JANAVB010017200.1, on the reverse strand, counting down.
ATATTTATGTCTTTATAGCCTTAAATTTATTTCTTGTTGACAGAATGTTTGATGAATATCATTTTTTATGTTTTATAGCTGATTTACTATATCTGGTACGACAAACTGGTATGGGACCAATATCCGCTATCATGAGCCTTGGTTAGTATGGATTTCTTTACGTTAGATAACATAACTGGAGTTGAAAATTTGTGACGTCTATAATAACATAATTGGAGTTGATGACATGCGATGTCTATAAATGTGTGCATGGCCTTTGTTAATTTGTACATTTGTCTGCATGGTTTTTGATATATTTAATGTATGAATAATCTTGGTGAAGTAGTTTCTGTTGTGTTTTGTTTCTTGCTTTACTGATGGGTCCTTGATCGGCACTTTGGGTTTTCAATAGCATTATTTTTGTACATAGCAGAGTTATTATATATTTATGTCCTGATAGCTTTAAATTTATTTCTTGTTGACAGAATGATTGATGAATATCATTTTTTAATGTTTTATAGCTGATTTACTAATAGATGTAAGGTCTATTTATCTTATTTGGTGTTAGGTTTCATACTCTTCAATAGGTTATATTGATGTAAAGGTGTAACTGGGCCATGCACAGATAGAAGTTTGTGCCTTTCTGGGCTTGCATTCCAAGCATGCAGGTTAGCTTGGCATGGCACGGTTTTTGACCCATGTATCACCAAAAATTGCCCATACCGGCACAAGTGTTGGCTTAACACAAATTTGAGATGGTTTAGACAAATATACTGCCTTCCAATTTAATCTTAATTTAAACTTTTGAGGGGTGTTTTGGGTGTTTCTTTTTTGGTAGGTCGTCCGAGAAATAAGCCAATTCCTCATTTGTGTTTTACAATAATACTTCCCAAGTCATATTGCTTGTACTTGTAAGGTATCTAATAGGTTGTAGACTTTGCATACAATATATTGGATAAAGTTCCTGTCATGTCGGGCCTGACTTCAGACACGCAGGTTGGGACGGCATGATACGGTTCTTAGAGTAGGTTCTTGGTTTTTTCTAGGCTTTATTTTCATGTATGATTTGACTTAGTCTTTCATTTACAATTGATTTTTGTGCAGCAGGCTCGATGCGTGGTAAGCATGCGTAGTGGGTAGCATAGTCAAGTAACATCCAATGTTTGATTTCCGCTTGCTAGCACACATGATGCACAATCTATAATTTAAATCAAACTGCAATTGCAGAAGAATTGTCCAACTCAAAATGTCCTTACTGAAAACTCGACTATCGAACCAAGGGTTGCCCTATTGTCAAATTTGCTGTCAACTTCTTCAATCTTTGGTTATATTTCAAGGGCAGGAATCTACTGTTAGTCTTAACTCCTAGTCTCCACTTTAACAAAAGAAGCAACAGAAAACTACTAACAAGAAGAATCTGCTGGAAATATCTTCAGTGCTGAATTCCTTTCTAGATGAATAGGTGATCTAGCTTTTGTGTCATCTCTCTCCAGATATACATGGAACACAGTTATACTCAAATCAATACAGAATGGTTTATTAAGAATGAAGGATGAGCTTAAGTTCAGCCTATACCACGAAGAATATATAGAACCTTTCCTAGCCAAAGAAGTCCCAACCACTACTAAACTGTACAAGTAAGATGCAACAGTTATTCAAGGTGGTGGCAGAGATGATGCAGCCAATTTTTGTTGCCCATCATGACAATTTGAAACAACACATGCAAAGAAATCTGCAAGAACTACTTGTAACCTACAATTTCATATGATTTGTTTAGAACATGAGATTAAATTCACTGATACAACAGCTTAGAGAATTAGTGAAAACTAATAGCAGCATAAATAAACTTACATGATTATTGAGCCTTCTGTTAGAGTTACCATGAGCACGATTCAAAGCATCTGTAATAGCAGTCACAAAACCAGAAGCCGACATGGAAGTGGTCTCTCTATCATGTGAACCATTTAACAAAAGCACCTACATTGAACAATGTTCAAGTATACATATCACATCAGCTTGCATATTAGATTAGCAATATATCTTCAACTTCCATAGAAGTTTCTACATGAAAAAAAAAGTAATGATTATCAATCAGAAGTTATTTCTGTGAGACAAAATTGCATTGCATTCCAGAATAAAAGGCTTTAACAAATAAGGTGTTAAGGAAACAAATAGAACGTTATTTGGATATCTTATATGGATAATAGAATAGTAGACCATCTGCAGCACTTAATTAGTATTATAAGTTCCTCTAAATTGAACCATGTTAGTGGAAATGGTATTCTCTCTCCATTGATAGAGATTTAATCCATATTTTAGGTGTGCCTTGGCTTGAACATTGAAGTTTGAACCCAAGACTTATGGCACAAGCACAAGGATACTTTAGTTACTATACCATTGTGATATGATGGAACCAACAATAGCATCTCCAAAATGCACATTATGTAATATGGATGTTATGTGAGTTAACGCTGCTTATCTGCATCACAATGTTTAAGATCAAATGAGAGTCATCAACTTAAAGTCCTGAATGGAGTCAAAAAGATATTAGTCTATTAGAGCCTTAGAAGCTTGCAGATACTTTTTTAATGGAGTCAGGCAGTGTTCCAAATGGCGGTTGAGGCAGCCACCTAGGCAGCATCTAGGCGGTACGCGGTCTCTCTCCGCACCATTTTTGTGGTTGGCGGTGGAGTAGGCAGCCAACGGAGGTTTGGCGGAGTAGGCGGAGATGAGGCGGCATAGACGGACGCATAGGTGAAGCAATACCTAACAAGATATTTTGGCGAAAAGGTTTTGCAAGCATTATGGGCCTATGGTTCACTTTTACAAAATTAAAACTTCATAAATCTTCGTTCTACAACTTAGTTATGCATGGAACACCCTTAAAATATGCATATTATGCACACACACAAAACAGTGGCAAAATAGTCAAAAAAATGTCCAACCGCCTAGGTGGTAGGCGGACTCTCTCCGTCGCACACCCGCCTACGGCCGTTTAGAACCTTGGAGTCAGGTACTATATAGTTGTGGCTACAAGATGACTAGCACAGTTGATAAAATTTTAAGTTTTCAGCATCATCTCATGGATGCATAAGAACAGACAATATAGCTCGTCAAATCCTGTGAGATCTTAACCAACTAAACAACACTCCAAGTCAAGGCTTGATTTTTTTTTATAAGAGACGTCATAATCATGAGACTTGACTAAGACGCTTTACTTCAGCTAGTAGTATACAATGAGATGCGAGTGTAGGAACTATTTTTGTCAAATTTAGCTTCTAGAACATGGGGTTCGCCCAAATCAACTTGGATCAAGGCTATTATAAAGGATATGGTTGTTGCATATGTTACTTAGAGGAGATGGTCATAAACAGAGAAGAATGCACAAAAATAATTGATGTGGTCGACCCCCCTCCCCCCCCCCCCCCCCCCCAAACGCACCCACACAAACATGCACACGAAAAAGGCTCTGTGTTACTGTATCAAACAAGTAGTACGACCAAAAGTAGGTATGAAAAAATAATGACCCTTCCTTGTTAGATCTGTTATATGCTCACTATAGACATTCCTAATAAACACCGAAAGTGCACTCTCAATCTACTATGCTTATACGGCATATGCACTAGTAGTTATCTACTATGAGCTATTTGATGAATCATATGCTAGTATATTATAAAGAATATCTCTGAAGACAGTAGTATCTGTGAAGGTGATGCAGTCAGAGATCACCATGACAGAACTGGATATTCGGCCTCCCCACAGAGATCCCCCCCAGTCTACATTAGTATCTGTGCAGTCAGAGATCACCATGACAGAACTGGATATTCGGCCTCCCCACAAAGATCCCCCCCCCCCCCCCCCCCAAGTCTACATTTAATTCTGCCACCAACTTACTATTTGGTATGAGTGAATCTCTTCTAATATCTATGTTGTCACAGGCGACGCCTAGAGGTCTCGTCTCGACCTGGGCAAAATGTCCCGGGTGAGGTTTTGCTCGCCTAGGCGTCCGCCTAGGGTCGCCTAATTATGCTTACCATCTTTATTCGATGTTGAATATTAGTTATTTCATATTTGTTGCTTCTTATATTACTTTTATGCTTATTGCTTAATACTTATTGCTTATTAGTGATACTACATATTTGTAGTATGCATAATTGCTGAATTTTTTGACTCAAAGCAGCAAATCCTGGGCGGGGGCCTAGGCGGCGCCTGGGCGAGGCGGGTGGCACGTCGCCTCGCCTCGCCTAGCGCCCAGTACAACATAGTCTAATATTCAAAAGGCTTCAACGACAAAAGTTTGTATTTATGGTATCTTAACCAACTTGGCCATTTGTTTTGCGAGAATGGCAGCGAAAGCAAGCAAGCAAGCAGTGTTCCTTGACAATAAAGCTTTTGACACAAAGGAAAGAAAGGCACAAAACGATTTTGTAATACGATTAAATATATTAGGGTAAATAACTGATTTCTAGAAGATTATATGGTTACCTTTGGAATCGGTCTTGAAGCGATCAACTCCCCAATCCCATGTAAAACCTATAAGTAATTTAAATGCAGTTAATAGGAAACTTTGAACAATGAGATAACACGAGAAAAATTAAAATAAAGAAAAAAACTGAAAAAAGTAGATATGACAAAGCCAAATGTATGTGTGAATCAGAATATAAGGAACAAAATTGCAGAAAGATATATAAAAATCTTTTTTTTTTCCAAAAAGAAATATCAAGCAAACTGGAGATCTGAAACATAACACAAGTCTAGAAATTAAAAGCATGCTACAAGGATTTCAACAATGCTGTGCGGACACAAATATGACAAGGTGATATGAACAAGGTGACATGGACACGGCATTCACACCAGTGTCGCCTAGTGTATTTTGGACTATCTGTGTGATGAGACTTATTTCAGATATGTATCTGACACATCGCGACACAGACAATGTCAATTTTACGAGTATCCATGCTTCCTAAGATTTCAATGTCCAGGAAACATTATGAATAACTATGTGGCTCATGAATATATTGATTACTGCGAACAAAGAGTGAAACTATGAATCAGGAATGAGTGTTAAGATCAAACTCTATAGTTTGAACCAAAAAAGTGATAATAACAGGTGCTCATCATCTGACTCAGGTTAGAACTAGAGTCGGGAAAAAAACCCATTACTCAATTATAATACAAACATATGCTCAAAAATCAAGAAAGCATGTGCTACATGACTAGAATCAGTTATTTGATGAACTATGACCCAAACAGAATGAACAAACACAGTATCTTTAGCAAAGTTGAATTAGCATGCTTGGACACAAAGTAGACCCTGCTGGCCTACAGTCAATATGCATGATATTATGAGCTCACGGACTTTATTATATTGACATATTTCACATATCAATACCTAGAAAACTATAGGGAAAAACATTCAATTGAAAAAGAAAATGATAACTTGATTTTTAAACATTATTCACTATACACATTACAGCTTGATGAGTAATATGTTAGAAGAATATTCAAATTGATCTTAGATTAGTTGCAGCAAACTCTAAAACTTTGGGTTATTTTACATCATTTCACTGCAGAGAACAGTGCAATCTATCATACAGAAAGATCATAAACGAACTAGGCCCACCAGCCCATAAATGAATGATTCTATTAACTCATATTTTGACTTATGTCACATATCAATACCTAGAAACGTATAGGAAAAAATATTCAATGGAAAAAGAATATGATACTACTTGATTTATAAACATATTCTATATAAAAATTACAGCTTGATGGGTAATTATAAAGAACAATTCAAATTGGACTTTGATTAGTTGTAGCAAACTACTTTGGGTTATTTACATAACTTCAGTGCAGAGTACAATTCAATCTATCATCATAAAAGAACTAGGCCCACCAACCAATAAAATATGCAAAAGGAACAAAAATAAATGGATCAGAGATGTTACCAGGGATGGACAAATAGAAGTGAAAAGAGAACCCATTCCATAAACAATGCAATCCACTTTACTTAACTGATCCAGAACTGTAGGATTCACAGCAGGAAAAACCTATATGGAAGAAGTAACTTAATTGCTAAAAATATGTAACATGGTTCAGAAGAATGTGCTCATAACACGAAAGACTAGAAATATACACATATATTAAACTAACATTAATATAAATTGAACTTGTATAATAAGAATAATCTAATTGTGTCTATACATGTACAGAAGAAAATAATCTACTTATCAAATATAAATTTGCAATAAGTAAAGAAAAAATGTCACAGATTTAACCCTTATCTATGCAATCCTAGCTATAGCATCCAGATATTAAGTGCCGTATTTAGGAGGTCAAAAACTGAGGGAGAAAAGAGAGGTTATAGGCTTGTTAATGGTAAGAGAAAGAGTAGAGACATAGGTAATAAGAAATGTATCAAGAATGTGAAAAAAAAAATAGTAAATGAAAATGATATGAAAGAGGCGGAGTTGTTTTCAGGAGATCAACGAAACCACCAAGAAAGTCTATATGGAAGCAGATGAGTTCCTCGGGACAGATCATGGTGTACTATTGCCATAAATTAAGACTTCTGAAGTTAAGGAAGCTTTGAAGATAATGAAAGTGTGAAAGTTGTAGGTCCTTATAATATTCTATTGAGGTATGGAAATGTTTAGTAGAGAGAGGTTTCATATTGTTCACTAATTTATTCAACCAAATCCTTGGGCTAGAAAAAAGTCTGAAGAACTAGTATGATAATATCACATATAAAAACAAGGGAGATATATAGACTTGTAGTGACTATCGAGGAATCAAGCTTATGAGCCATACCATGAGACTCTAGGAGATAATAATTTAGCAGAGAATAAGAAATGAAACAAAGATTCAGAGAATCAATTTGGTTTCATGACAGGGAGATTTACCATGGAAGCCATTAAAAACCACCTTACAAATAAAAACAAAGTATAAAAAAGGGTATGACCCAAACATCTTTTACAGCCAAAATTCCTTATCTCACTAATCTGATGGAAGCTATATCAAGCAGCAATTGTTAAGACATGCTACCAACAATGAAGAACAATCACAAAGACACAATATTTAACATGGTTCAAAGATCTTCTCCTACGTCCAGGATTGCACACAAGTTATTTTATTATTTCTAAAAGAGTTACAATTACAAGATATTGAAGTCATCTTTATAACAAGAGATTAGGACGACCACCGACTTCAATAACTATCCCTACTAATGTACTGATTGAACTTATACTACTATTGTACGAACACGTATAACAAAAACCAATGGCTAAATTGCACTTTGATACCCTCAACTATTCCGCTTTTTCAAGTTGATACCATAAACTTTTTTACTCAACAACTTAATACCTCAACTATTATTTTTTTTCAACTTGATACCTAAAATTTTAAAAATCCCCAAAATGCCCTTATCCCTTCCCTCTCCCCTTCTCCCCTCCGGCGACCACCTCCCTCCCTTCCCTCTCCGGCGACCACCTCCCCCCCCCCCCCTCCCACGGCGGCGACCCCCCCCCCCCTCTCCGGCGATGGTGGAGTCGGGAAAGGAGGGCAGCGGGAGAGGGAGGGGAGGGAGGGGAGGGAGCGGGAGGGGGGGTGCGGGTGGCCGGAGGGTGGAGGGGAGCCGGGGGGGGGGGGGGGGGGGGGGGGGGGGGAGGGGGAGGGTGCAGGCGGGGCGGGAGGGGGGCGGGGCGGAGGGGCAGGGTGCAGGCAGGGCGGGAGGGGGGGGAGGGGCGCAGGGGGAGGGTGCAGGCGGGGCGGGAGGGGGGGGAGGGGCGGAGGGTGCGGGCGGGGCGGCGGGGAGAGGGGCGGGGGCGAGGGTGGTGGCCGAAAGGGGAGGGGGGGCTGGAGGAGGGGAGGGGTTGAGTGGTAGTTTTAATTTTTGGGTAAGGGCATTATTGTCCAAAAAAGTTTTAGGGTATCAAGTTGAAAAAAAAATAGTTGAGGTATCAACTTGAAAAAGCGGAATAGTTGAGGGTATCAAGTGCAATTAAGCCAAAACCAATATCGGGGCTACTCTCCCCGAACCCCCGCTTTAGTCACAGGGGGACGTTGCCCTCCTTGCAACCCTCTACGAACTCAGCATCGAGTTTGATCAGCAAAATTGGAATTGGATGTACAACAGAAAATCAGATCAAAGCTCAACAATCTCCTACTCGGAGATTTATCAGATGACTTTTGCACCATGCAATTATACTATTGTAATTCAATAACTCGCATGCATCGTCTCCTCATTAATCAACCATGGAGGCCAATTGAGGTTGCACACAACCATTATTTCTCTACAGTTGCAATCTTTGCCAACATATCAGCAGGATTATCAGTTCCATGAACCTTCTTCAATGTCAATGTTCCAAGAAACCGCAAATAAAGTGATACTTCAGCTAAACATGTTTCGCCCTGACGTGAAAAATGAAAATAAGGATTCTTTCCAAGATGAATTGTGCTCTAGTTGTCGCAAAAGAATGTTGTTATCTTGCTTTTTACCAAATCTTCTAAGAAACTCTTCACTCAAATATCTCCCTGTTGGCTTATGCGACTGTCACATATTCAGCTTCAATAATAGAAAATGTCACAATTCCAATTTATAACATAATTCGTGGTACTCCTATTATCTCCTCCCAAGTCAACATCAACAAATCCTTGAAGAGTTGAGCTTCCCTTTTGTAACAAAGTCATCTATCATTACTTCCTTTTAGACATCGGAAGATCCACTTGACCGCCTCCAATGTTACTTTCTTGGATTAGGCATGTACTATATCACAGCTCTCAATGCATGTGCAATATCATGCACGGTACAAACCATTGCATGCATAAGACTAACAATTGATGTGTACGGGACTTGGACATGCATCCTTGCACTTCCTCAGTCTTGGGTGATTGCTCCTTTGAGAATCGAGCTAAAAGAGTGCTAACATGCTTTGTATTTTGCATTTTATATCAATTCAATTGTTCAAGACTTTTTCAATATACCCAGCTTGTGATAATGTCAACGTACCAGTTGTCTTGTCCCAAACCATCCTCATCCCAAAAATCTGCTTCACAACTCCTAGATCCTTCATTGCAAACTCCTTCAATAGTACTAGTTTTAAATTGCCTATCTTTTGTATAGTGGATCCTGCAACAAACATACCATCTAAATCAAGGTTCAAAGTATCGCATCGGGAACGGTATTGGCAGTATCGATGGTTTCGGATCGGAGTATCCAATTTTTTGGTATCGGTTGTATCGACAATATTTAATAATTATTAATAAATTAGTAAAAGAATTGAAAAAATAATTTACATATTTATGCATTATTTAAGTATTTTTTATGTTTTTTTTATTATAATTGAATAAAACAATAGTTATCATTGCTGATTGGTTTACCTGCGATATATAAGTTTTTTCTTTTACATATTTTTAGTTACAATCGTACTATGTCATTATATTCGTACTAACTGAATCTTCTATTGTTCTATAGGTTTCAATTTTGACGAATTAAGGCACATAGAGGAAATACAAGAGATTAGAAACAATGCAAATGGCGATGATGAGACAACAGTCAGAAGACCCATAATTATATTTGTCCGGATGTTTTTTAAAATTTCTATAAAAAATAAAGATTTAATTATATTCAGAATATTAGCTTTATGCATAGTTACAAATTGTTACAATGTGATCCATGACACCAATTATTTTGTTTCATAATATACCGAAATAAAATTAGCTACAAGACTTACATGTTTGAATTTAGAAGTAATACAAATAATCATTTGGCTAGAAAATTTTACTGGACTCTGGCTTATCCCTTCATTTAAATTTCATGAATAATAATCTTTTTACAATATGTACGAACTACATAAAACATACAAATACGAAAATGAATACAAATACGAAAAAAATACAAATATATCACTAAAATGGTTCATAATTATCAGAATCGTATGGTTCTTGGTTATGAGGGTAATAGAGACTGATATCTATATCATTAAAAAAAATTGTCATGAGGCCATCAAATATTGAATGTTGTTCCGTCTCTGGAGTATTGGATGGATAATAACTTGTAGATGAATTATCATACGTATAGTTGTAATCGTCTGAAATAGTAGGTAGGTCATGATGGCTATATCCTCCAGCATATACATCGTCCATACGGTAATCACTTGGCCAGACTTCAGAGTATTCATGAGACTGATCTCCAAGGCTTTCATATTCATTAGTATTGTCAGCACCAGTCTCGAGTATAGCTCCATTGACTCAGCTATCAGTATTGTCGTCTTCATCACTGTCGACCTGTCGAGATTGTACATCTGGTATTTTCTTTCTTTTTCCAGGCCTTCAAACATTTTCAGCAGTATCTTGTAGATCGACAACCAAGTTATCATCTAACCACTCATTTTCTCTACCATCTAAGAGTGGTGTTTTCCTTTCTCTAGTCCAAACTGTGAACGGATCTTGATCATGAAATATCGCATCCAAATCTATAGCATTTTGTTCATCTCGTGATTGCAGATTTTGAACCCTTAATCTCATATTATAATAGACAAAAATCAATTTTTCTAGTCTTGTTATTGTAAGTCTATTGCGGGGACTATATGGATGAGAACAAATGTTCTCTAATTTCTTTCACGGTTGGAAGAAGACACCGTTTAACTTAGAATGCGCACAGTTAATCGAGTCAAATTTGGGGCTTCCTCCCTAGCATGTATGGATCACCATTCAGCTACAAAAATAATAAGATATATTAGTTTTGTAACTATTTAATTTTAGTTAATAAATAATTTAAAGTATTAACTATTACTACCAGGAAGACATCTATTTACAGTACTTTGAAATTGACCTGAATTAAATGCACCAGTTCTCAATATGAACATTTCTGCCTACAAAGTGATATTACACAAGTTATGACATTAAAATTTAAATACTATAAAGTTATAAAAAATCCAATATCAAATAATAATTATCTCTTTGTTTATATTAAGGCGTGTTGTATTGTCATTCACCATTCAAGTAAAGACGCAATGGAAGTCATTCAGTACCTCATCGTCATTTTTAACATCATTAGAATATTGGTATTTGGGATTCAAGAAACAACCTGCAATATTGAATATATAACTAGTTTTAAAATTCCTATAAACGTTATACAGTAACTTTTGAAGGGTATTCAATTTATAGAATACTTACCAGTTGTATGTATATTTCGATGTAGTTGAGAATCCTATCGAGTATCAATCATTTACCACCACTTCTTATACCCTTTACCAACATTCCTTTTTATCATTTCTTTAGCCATATACATAGTCACATAAAGATGACCATCTCTGCTTTATCATCGCTATCCACCATCCTTAAACTTTTAGAGGTCCAAATATTGCAGTGACCCCTGCAATATCCCTCCAATAAGTTTGACTGTCAACTAAACTGACAGCCACATTTGTCCTCTCTCTATCTTTGCGATTGAGATTCATGTAGTTATCAGTCCAACCTCTTGTATTTGTCATCCTTTTTAAATCAGTCTGGTATTTAAGGATAGAATTTAAAGCAAAAAAATTGGTAACGAACCTGGTGATGGTTGGTCTAACCAATTCTCCATTCTGATTCTCGGTTCTCATGATGCTAAGAGTCCAACCATGATTATATATGAAACAAGACAGATCTTGAGACTTCTGTATTAGTGGGCACAATACTTGGATCATTACTATATCCTTCAACATGAGATCTATACAATATGTTGCACATAGTCCAGTATAAGTTTCTTCTCACCTGCACACAAACATACATATATATTTTGAATGAAGCTTTATTTATAATAATAATAATTAAGTATAAGTGTGTTCTCACCTGCATTAACTTCATTCCCGCCTTGTAGTTGGCGCCATTCTGAATAATTATTTGGACGATCCTATTTTCTCCAATCAACTTCATTCATCAAACCAAAAATATAATTACTATCTTAGTATCTTTGTACTTGAGATGCATCTACAGATTTAAGAAATATCGTTCCTTGTAGAGAATACACAAGAAAGTTAATAATGCATCTTCTGTTCTTTGTACTCCATTCATCGCACATAATGGTGCACACATACTCATCCCAATATCTATGAAAAGGTTTCAAGTACTCGTCCATGTCGCTTATTTCCATATCTAAGTATGTATTTGAAATGTCATAAGAAGTTAGACCTCTCTCTCCACTCCCGCAAGCTGCTATAATATCTATTATTCGTTGATAGTATAGACTTTTAGCAGCAGTGAACGGTATATTATTATATATAAAGAATTTTCATATAAATCTTTCTATTTGATCTTTAGTATTCTTTATCCACTTAAGGGCACCCTTTATGGGTTGTTTTGCCCCTTGTTTGCTTAGGACAAATGCGTCCATACTCCTTTCTCATGTCATGCCCCGGTCCCATAGGACCGATCGTCCTCGCTAAGGCGTGATGCAGCAAGAGCCTAGATTGCGCTCACGCAAGACGGATTCCATAACGGCCGATTACAGGCTAAGCGACGGGGTCGTTGCACAGAACTCCCGAAGCAGAAACATTGAATAAGTCAGCGGAAAAATTAGAACCAAAATACAAGTCAACAAAAGAGACTCTTTATTGATATTGAACAAGGATTACAAAAGTGGCACTAGGCCATGATTACAATCACTCAGTCTTACTCTTCTCTCGAGTTACAAGTCACTCTGCTCTCTCTCTCTCTCATTTCTCAATATAAAGCTTGACGAGCCAGCGGACGCTTCAGATAGGCGATGTCCATATATTATGTCACGTATAAGTCCAGACTCCATGCGGCCGCACGCCTCGAAACGCCAAGGGACTCCATGCCTCGACGCATCCAAGCGAGCTCCGCGCCAACGAGCTTCTACATGTGCCTGCACATGAAAACTGTGTGGGTGTCAGTACTCAACTGTACTGGTGGTGTGAGCTCCTCGCCCGCCTATACCAAAACCAACACGTTCATTTAATTTGTACAACATAAGCCCTTTATTGTCTTTCTATTCTTGCCTTAGGATCGATTTTAGGACATAAACTCTTGGCCTATTTTGTGTCTCTAGACCATCATCGTGCCTTGCACCAACAACTTACTTATACCTTGCCTCTAAACCCTTCTCGTGCCAACAACGTCAACTTATCGACTCGTGTTTGCCTTTCGGCCCATATTTGGAACGCAACTTGGTCGTGCCATAAACTCTATTCGTACTTCAATATGATTGAGGCAGTGCTTTCCCACTTAGTCTTGCCTATACTTGTGTCGTGACAGCGTGGTCGTGCCTCACATATCGAGGTCGTGCCTCGCAACTCAACATTACTTAATCGAACTCGCTAACGGTCCTTCTTGACTTAACTCGAAACGACTCAAATCCGACGTATGCAACTCTATGCCAACAACTTAATACTCGACGCCACGACTCGTGCCGAAGCACGTATCTTTGCTATAGCCAAATCTTAGCTTCATACTGGTGTTGCAACCGTACATACATTTTCTTGACTCAGTTTGTGTCGTGTTTACACTTCCTTTGATTCGACCGACACCGTACATGCGGATAGCCGCTCAGCACGCCAACTTATCTATATGAAAGGTCACTGGCATTAACTAGCCATCGTGGACATAGCTAGGAATAGGATGGGTCGGTCAATGCAGGTAGCTAGCCCCAATGACAGCCCATCGAATCCCTGATTGCCTACCCAGCATCAGCTATACCATGTTTCTCCCATGGCCAGATCGATTCCTGTGGTCCCAGGTTGTCGTCCAAAGAAACATCGTCCTTGTGCACAAGTTGTCCATGACCACGCACCTACGAGACTTCATCTAGACTCACGTAAATGCATGGCCTAACTTGTGCTATGACTCAAACCCTTTGCATATCGTGCATTGAAACCATACTTGAGCAAAACGTGCTCAGAATCATGAGACTCCCAAACGAGGGACCGCCTCGGCGACAAACCATCGCTTGAACTCTCAATTCTTTGAAAACCCAGGAAACGGCTACTGCATAGCCTTCCTACGTAACTTGAACAAAACGTATTCTTTAGGTGCCATAGACTGTAGTTAACTCTTAACTGAACCAACCGCGGCTCGTACCTTAAACCAATTTGTGTTCTATGCGACACTACCCCTCAAGTCATACTCTATATGATGAGCCTTAAGATTGTGAGACTATGTGGCTATGACAACCGCAGAAATCGTAGGACAGTGCTTAGAATGACTTAGTTAGCCCGATATAACTTGTTGCCTAACTCAATCGTGCAACAACTTAACCCGTGGGGCGAGCAAAGGCTATGTCAAGCCTTGCATCGTAGAAATGTGCATTCAGACTTGAGGGACACTTTGGCTATGCCAAGTATTGGACATTGGGACAATGCATGCTTTATCAAGCATTGGATAGTGGCCGTGCATGCTTCACCAAGTATCTATATCGTGCGACGCCTATGGCTATGCTTAAGTCCATAGCCTTGTGACAACATAGACCAACTTTCCTTCTCCCAAGCCACGAGACGAAGGACCGAGTGTCATTTTGAAAGCACGATGTGCAACACTTCTAAGCCAACCGTGGAACCTTTCCATATTCTAACTCAATCCGACTCGACTTGGGATTATTCCCTTAGCTATGTGGATTCGCCTCTTTTATTATCAAGCCTACTCGTGCATTTGAAAACTTTCGTTTTATTAGTGTGAAGGCCAAGCTGAGGCAAGTTCACCGAAGCCACCCACCTGAACGAGGAGTCGCCTCGACCGAGCAGGACTTCGAGCAAGCCGTTGCATGGCTAAGTCCGACCGCCGTTGGCGTTTTGATTCCTCCGGTTGAACTGCGCGGGACGGGACACTTCACCTCCTACCTCTGGAATATTTCTCATCTCCTCCTCACGTTATGCGACCGACTTTGACCGGCCACATAACATCGGACCCCTGCTAGACCCTGTTTTTATGTCCCCGACACTCCAATATCTACTCCATTCCCCAGTTGCATGTTCTCTTCTACTCTTTCAAGTCCCTTCTAAGGCTCGAGAGTTCTTCAATCTCATCTCGTGAGTTCTTCAATCTCATCTTCTACTTCTGAGGAATCTACTCGACGAGTTGTTCTTGTCAGCTCCTCCTCTATCCGTTGTTTTCTTTGGTCTGATATTCTTTTATTCTTTCTTTTTTACCCTCAACAAGCAACAATATTTTTTCTTTTTACCTCAATTGGTACTTTAAGACACGATGCTACATTTACTGTAGTAACTCCTTCGTCCATCTTTTTGCCACAATAATTGTATTACAACTTCCTCCTATTATTTGGATAAATACATTTGCTATGTCTCCAACCAGCATCCATTTCTTTCGGTGTGCGACTTTTGGTGTCGTTATGTAATCCTGAAAATGATATTAAAAACATTACATACAATAGTAAAAAAAACTTAACATGCAATAATATTACACTTATAAAAATTGACATAATGTATAATCTAGATACAATAATAATAGATACAATAATAGATAGTGTGTGTGTATATATACACACACACATACACAATAAAAATAGTATATAATTTAGTGTATATATGTACAATATAGTAAGATACAATATAGATATATGTACAATAATAAATATTGTTAGATACAATAGTATATAAGTTATATATATATATATATATATATATATATATATATATAGAGAGAGAGAGAGAGATAGATACAATAGTATATAAGTTAGTATATATGTATATATATAATAATATAGTTAGATACATACCCAATATATATATATATATATATATATAATATATATATATATATATATATATATATATATAAAATAAGTTAGTGGAAAAAAATAGAAAGAGTTAGACAGAATAATAGATAGTGTATAATAGGGCTATGCATAATTAAGTCAAATCGACCAAATCGAACCAAACCAAACCGAACCGTTGGTTTAGTCGGTTTGGTTCGCTGCAAATTTTTTAAAACCAACCGGTTCGGTTCACGGTTTGGTTATGCCAAAAATCGTTTAAAACCGAACCGAACCAAATCCTGTGGGTGTTAAATAAATAGGATTAGGTTACTAACTTACTTGGGTATTGGACCGGGACATCACACTTTAAAAGAGCCTCTCTCTCAAAGGGGAGTGGCAGCTCCAATTTTACTATTACAAATTGTTGTGCAATGCTGCAAAGTGCAAGCTGAAGCTGTTGTTTATTGAATGCACATTTTTACGTTCCATCACTGTTGTGTTGTTGTTGGTTGAATGTATATATAAAAAAAAATTCCTGTCATTGATTGATACTTATTCCATTTTTTTCCTGTAATGACTGAAGTTTCACACAACAAAATAAGCATCAATACCCAAAAAATTATTGACAGTCCATTTTTTTATAAAAATCGACCAAGTCGAACCGATCCAAACCGAACCGACCAGTTGGTCAAAAAAAACATATAATTAACTTCGGTTTTACTTATTTTCAAACCGATTAACTTCGGTTCGACTTCGGTTGTGACCAAATAGGTCAACCATCGACCGATGCACACCCCTAGTGTATAATTACATATATATATATAATTACATGTATAATTACATATATATATATATATATATATATATATATATATATAAGTTAGTGTATATGTATATATGTATAATAAGTTAGTCAAAAAAAACATATATGTAAGTCAGTCCATAAATAAACATACATGCCAATTTAACCATAAGAGTTAAAATGAGCTTGTAGTTAGGGTGGAAACTGTGTTGTGTTCCACTGAGCAGAGGGGACTGTGCAGAGGGGTGGTCTCTGGTTCGAGCAGTCAGGTTAGCGTTTTTTTGACCTTTTTTATACACAATGACAAATCCTAGTCCCATATATATTATTGTGGAGAGGAGAGACATTTCGGCTGCAATTTTTCTCTCCCTCTCCGTCTCCACCGTTCCCCTCTATCGATTTTGCGCCTCCATCACGCCCAAACCAATTGGCGAGGAAGAGACCACCGCTCCTCTCACCTCCACTCCTCTAGAACACAGGCGTTGGCATCGGCGTTGAAGGCGAAGGCGGTCGAGGTATTCGACCAAGGGGCTCTGAGCTATGTTACCTTCTGCAAACAAGGTAAATTATTCACGATTTCTGTAATTTATTTTCTTTTCTTTGTGGTGGTTGGTGTTTGTAGACAGATTTTGATCTATTTATAGAATTTTTAGATAAACTGTTTCAATTTTTTCATTATTGATTTTCTGTTGGATTTGACCTCTACTAAAGCAAAATTTGCTTTTATTTTTTATTGTCGAAGATTCGATTCTTTACGCTTTTTCTGGGATGTTAGGGTTTTCATCTGTATTGGTCTGTATCGGTCATGTATTAGCCGATACGAATTGATCCAAAATTTTCTATAGAGGTTTCGGCCTATATACCGATCATTTTGGTAAGTTTCGTATTGGCTACACCCAAATCCGATCCAATACGGCCGATACGTATCGGTATCGGCCGATACTTTGATCCTTGATCTAAATACAATAACAATATAATGTAGAAATTGTCAACACTCTTAAAATAGCAGCAGCGGTCCATACCTCATCTCATTAAGCCACGAGTGTGCATGAAGGTATCGCATTTCTTGTACCATAACCTCGGAGTCAAGGTGTTGGGTAGGTCGGATCCAGAGACTCGGCCTAGTTTTTGTCATGTCCCGATCTCGTAGGACTGAAAATTGCCACTAGACGTAATGTTGTACAAGCTTAATTTGCACTTGTACAAGACAAGCATCAAAACGCAATTGGTGAAACATCTCAGATACAAGTCATTTCAGCAAAAATAAATAAGAAATTCGATATACACAAGATGTACAAAAATAAACCTCTTTACTAATAATATTGCAGCGGAATTACAACGGCTAGAAGCCAAGAACAACTTGATTACAAACACTCTCTCAATACAAATAGCATGCCACCAGGTTTACAACTCAAGAACTATACAACAATGATGTTCCATACACTATGCTCTTTATAACATAAAACCAATGTTACAAGGTACGCGGTGCGGTGGGAGTAGGCTTATTCGGTACGCTATTTGGGATCATTGTTCGTTTTTATCTAGGTCGTCTTTTGTACCATATACAATTATATAGAAGTATACACTATATAAAAATAAAATAAAAAAAATGATAACCAACAAATATTGAAAATATATGGCAACAAATATAATATAATCAAAAAATATTACATATTAATTTTGTTTATATTATATTACTTAATATCTGTTTATTCGATTTTTTACTGTTCCTGATTTTTTTTCCATTGCTCCCAGGGCCAGAAGGTCCCAAAAAAAAGACTCAAAAGTCTACAAATAAGACTAAAAAGAAAATGAAAAGACTCAAAAGACTCAAAAAAAAGACTCATTGCTCCCGCTGTTTTCACTGCTCCCAAAACAGGAAAACGAAAAAGAAGAACGTGAAGAAGAAGAATAAGGTACCTACTGTAGGAACCCTAGAGGGGGGGTGAATAGGGTCAAGCTAACTAATCAAGCACTTAGCACAAGCTAATTGGCAATTTAAAAATATAAGTGCAAGAGAAGAAGCAATCACAATACCGACACCCGATGTATCCTGGTATCCTCCCTAGAGGCAATCCAGTCCCGGAACTCTCTCCGGATTTAATCCACTATTTGAGCAAATAGTTACACATGAGTTTGGATCCGAAGAACTCGCCAACTTCTTACACGAGAGCTTTAATCCGAAGGCCTCTCCGACTTCAACCGAGAGTTTGGATACGAAGACTCCCCAACTTCAACCTTTCACAATAGGTTTTGATCTCCTTATACAATAAGATGAAGATCTCACTTTTCAACTCAATAACTCTAACACAATTTGTGGATGACAAATGAAAGCTTTGTAGAGTTGTTTGTGGATAGGCTTTGGTGGTTTAGAAATTTTTAGGCTCAAAGCATCAATCTTGAATGAAGGGATTCAAGGCTATTTATAACCAAAGCATTGAAAAGAGCTCAAGGCAACTTTTCAGTCCACGAACCGGCATACCGCCGGTATGATCCGGCATACCGGCGGTATACCGGTCTGGGATTGCAACGGCTAGAAATATAGCCGTTGGGATCATTAATGGCTGAAAATCCGACCGTTGGAATTTCAACGTTTCGGAAGCGGTATACCGTCGGTATGGACCGGTATGCCGTCGGTATGCCGGTTTTGTAAACATAAACTTTCTGTGAACAAAATCCGGTATACCGTCGGTATACACCGGTATACCGTCGGTATGCCGTTTTCCACCAAAAATGATCATGGGCTTATTTCTGCCCTAACTTTCGATTTTGCCATCAATTTCTTGTGTTTACAATAATTCCTAAGACTCATTACAGACTCCAGATAAACTTAGGCAGGTGCAGGCTTCTTCAGAGTCTTGAAATGATGATGGCATGGCTTGGCTTCTTCCTTTGATAGGTGCTGGCTTTTTCCCTTGGCGGCAGCTGTCCAAAGATATCCAGTTTGCGAAAACTGAATACCTTTCGGGGGCTTCGCCCCCGAACCCCCGACGAGGGGCGCTGCATGTACATGTTAGACGTCTTTGTACAGCGGAACCCCCGAGTGCGTGGCTCCAGAGATGTCGTCGGGTGGTTCAGAAAAATCTTGTGGGATCCGTCGTCTTTGGCCCACCATGATTTCTTCATTGCATATGTTCACATTGATCTTACTTATTGCTTTTCTGCATGTACATGTTAGACGAACAAAGCAATATACATAGTAGCAAGTATGATAAGTTTAATGCACATTAGGACAATGCTGAGTTTAAGTATAAGTGCTAAGGTGATAGCATAAATGTTAGTGATATCATAATGATTAAACTTAATTGAATGACCACAATCAAAAACATAGTTTTGATTTTGGCAACCCGATTAAATTTAAGATAGATAGGCTCATATCACTAAAATGTAAACCACTAGGCATATATCACCAAAGGTATAAGTATAAGTAGAAATGCTATAGCGATAGTATAAAGATTAGTGATAATGAAATGCTAAACTTAACATATTAACCATATTCAAAAATATGATATAATCATTGGGCCAACACCTACTACTTCTGTTTATTTTTCTCGCGGCTGCTATTGCTTCTGTTTCTTTCCTTCTCGCGGCTGCTGCTGCTTCTGTATTTTTTTTTGCGATACTGCTGCTGCAGCCGATTTTCAGACCTAGCGCCTGCCACTAGGCGACCGCCTCGCCGCCTAGCCCCGTCTAGGCGGCCGCCTGAGCCCCGTTCGGGTCGCGAATTTGGCGACAAAAGGGGCACGAACGCACCCCGTTCGGAGTCGTTCGTCCCAATTCGTTCGGGTCGCAAAAATTGGCGACCTGGGTCGCGAAAGCACCCCGTTCGGGATCGTTCGTCCCAATTCGTGGGACGTAGGAGGGATTGGCGAATTAGGCAACACTGCATAAAACTACATCTTGCATAACAAACTCCAGCTTGTCAACAAACTCCTCATGTCTCAGAATCTTCCAAGTTACTCCCTGCACCTACAGAACTGGGGGAGGTCGGTACATTATCGTGTACTAGTAAGTGGCCTCTAGCCAACTCAACCAAACTAACTCGTTAATTAGGTGAGTGCAAGCAAACATTGTGTGGTCTTTCTTATCTTATCTTAGGATCAGTTACATGGCGTATCAAGCATGTGTCCATAAGCATATAGTGTCACGCAACAAAGTTGATCTTATCCAATACTTATCATCATTCACTGCCAATACACGATAACATTCATAATATATAAAAGTGTGTCATAAGCGTATCCATGCACGAGACATTCATTAGCCTTCACACAAAAATACATAAACATGTCAATTGTCTATTCCAACAAATCATAGCTTATCATATTCCTCCTTGAAATTCGAAGAAACTTTGCAACTTTGTCAATATGAAAGTCATTGGCACCATAAGCCATCTTGGACTTCTAGTCAGACGGTGATCCTTCCAGTCCGGGTATCTATCCCCACTGAAGGCCCCGAATCACCCCGTGCAAGTACATCAACACTGTTCCCCTATGCCGACCCGATTCCGATGCCCCAACAACCGTTTGAGGAAGAAAACCGTGTGTACAAGTTTCCATGACCATGCAATATGCAAGAACAATTAAACTACAAACATATGCATGATACAAATCAAAAATAAGTATATAAATCTCTACTCAGCATTACCATAACACATCTTTTCAGCATTACCATATTCCTTGAGGTATCGCTCGCATTATTCTTCCCAGTCCATGGATTCTACCTTGCTGACCCAACGGTCCCAAACCTTACCATATTTCTCTCTATAACAACAATACGATAATCTCCCTGTGTACAACAGCAGTATAATATTCATATGAATTTAACCATAGAACAACATTCCACACTCTATACAACAGTACTATAGACAGCTCTATATTACACAAGTCCATATCTACAGTTTAAAATCCATATCTGTACTACAATGTAGAAATCTAAGTCTATAACAGAAGGTTAATAATTTCATGTTCTACACAACAAGTTGACAGAAATGAGATTACTCTCTTTATATATCTTTCTTGGTTCTTTTTTTTATTAACAAACAATTAAACTCATAGCATTAAGAACTGAACATGCAACTTCTATTTCATTAAATGTGAAGGTATAAAAGCGAAGGATAAAAACCACCCACCTGAAGAAACTCTGATTTGTATCGACCGAGCAAATCTCTGAAACATTTATCTGCACAAATCCAAGTCCAAAGGGCCCTCTGAGCCAGCAAACCATCTTAATGCACCAAGCGGACTAGCACATTACATACCACTCAGAAAAAATTTCGTCCTCGAAACTTACAAGAAAAAATTGCTCCAACTGCATCAACAGACCACTGAAAAAATATCTACTCAATCTCTGAATCAAACTTCCATACCGACATCACTTTAGAATGACCATCCAAACATTCATCAATACCAAAGCAATTATGAAACACCTTCTATATTTGATCAACACTAAGCAAATCCTCCTACACAACAAATACATCTGCAGCAACTCTCTTCACTCATGCCTATGCCATTTCTTTCAATCCATAGTTGCATCGAAATACTAACATATGAACTCAATAAACTCTATGAAGCAGCCAACTTGAATATGCCTTACATAACATCAAAGATTACTCAAATACAACTTTCCACCTGTTCATCGATGCAAGCTCCCGATGCCTTCGACAATTCCATCGAACAATTTATACCACTGAACTCAAACCAATTATTTCCAAAGCTCCACCAACGACCTCCGCCTTCAACAATAATGCCTCGCACAGAACCATACTGCTCAAACTTACGGGAAAAGCTAGTACTCACAACACCAAGGAACCCACTGAGAACTAAGACAAACATAACCAAGCACTATACCTCATTCTATTCTAAATCAAATGGACAACCAAAATCAACTTAGACCTGATTTCCATCAAACCATCACATTACAATTCACCCGTCAATATCAATCCCTCTAAAATCCTTATAAGCATTGCCAGAAACTTATAGCACTGCTCTACTCACCCAACTAACATCAATATACTTAAGGACAAATCTATCTGATATCTCCATTCAAATCCCAAGTGGCGTGCCTCAAACAATCCAAACGATTCTCAATACATCCAATTAAATCATCGACCGAACAGCTAAACTCGACTGCATCTAGAGTCCAAATCACACATGTACATTAATGCTCAAAAGAAAATTCCCAATATCCAGAAATTACCATTGAATCAATCCGTGTTCCATCTCCTAAGCATGGTTTAAAGTATCGGCCGATACCGATCCGATACGGCCGATACCGATACGGTTTGGCATGTTCCGATCCGATACCGACCGATACCAAGTATTGACCGATACCGACATTGGGGGTCTTTGTTCCGGTCAATTCGACAAAGAAAATTAAACAGAAAAGACAAATCAACAAGGGTTTAAAGCATAACAAGGTTGTAGAAGCATGTAAAAGAAGAAAATCACATCAATTGATGAAAATCACATCTATTGTTTGTAAACCAATCGGTAAGGGTGACTACTATTTCATTTAATTTCAAAACTACTAAGAAATAACACTGAAAATACTTAAAATTATGCCTAAATGTACAAAATATATGTTTTTAAATGTAAATAATTTATTAATAATTATTTGTTCCCCGATACCAAAAAATCCGATACTCCGATCCGAAACCGCCGATACTACCGATATCGCCGATACCAATACTCATAGGAATAGTCCGATACCGATTCCGATACCGATACTTTGAACCTTGCTCCTAAGAACTTTCTTAGTCCCAAATAACTAACCAAATCCAAATCACTTACTATGCATACCTCAATCGCACTCATCCGAATTACTTACTATGCATACATCAATCGTACTCTTTCATACATGATCTTTATCTCTCTTAACATCGTCCAATTTCAGCCCAGTACAAAGTCATCATAATTCAATTACCAAGGTCAATCTTAATTCATAGCTAGCTTGCAACATATCAAAACATGTACCCATTGCACTCGTCAATTTTCTCCCAATAACATAAAATCTTGAACCACCAAAATCCAATTTATTAAATTATCTAAAACTCAATCATTCCAACTATTTCCAAATAACGGTGCAATCGATATCCCCAATATTCTGACATACGCAGAAACAATCTTACTTCACCAAAACTCATTTCACTTCCAAGTCAAATCAAATCCAAGAACCACCCTATTATCAACCACTCTTCCAAGCATACGATTTTGAATCACAATCCAATTATTAAGAAAATCTCATCCATCACTTCAACTTGAGTATAATCAAATAAGACTATTTGACAATAAGCAATCAATCCGACTAGATCCATATACAATTTCTTTCATTCATAAGCAATCCATCAAAATCCAAAGAACAAAATCAAATTCAAGCCCTATCTCTGAATCTTGAAGAAGTTGTCCAAAAAAAATCTCATCCATCACCTCCACTTTTTACTCTTGTTTCAACAAGCTTACCAAAATATAAGAAACAAAAATTTAAGCTTCTGATAGAAGCTCTTGCGTTGTTTGTCAAAGTTATCTTAGCTTACATAGTTGGTCAACAAGCAATAGATAAATCCTCTATAACTGAAGAAGTTGTCAAAGATCTCCATATAGTGAGACTTTATAACATGTGTTCTTTTGAAGAATTTGGTATGGCATATAGCAAAAGAATAGTCAATATACTATTGAATCTAGACAACATTGATATGACACTTTTTTTTCGAAAACTTAAAAGGCCTTTAAATAATTATGCACTAAAGCCTCCAAAACATATGATATGCCTCAAACTATTACAGTTACACATGTTAAAAGTTCTTCTTCAGTATCTGAAGTAACTTCTTCATATATTACAACAACACAAGTATACACTGATATCGTATACAATGTGTACTAAAAAAATAAATATATATATTGTTATGAGCAAAAGGATATGCTTCAAATAGAATCAAAAGAGAACTTGGAATTATATAAGGATATGCTTCAAAGAGAATAAAAAATTAAATAAATATATTGTTATGAGCAAAAAAATAAATAAATATATCGTATACAATGTGTACTCAAACAATTCAAGAAAGATATCAAAAGAATCCAAAATGGAATTATCTTGTTGTGATTATATCTTCAAATAGAACTTGGAATTTGGATGTAATCCAAAGAAGAAAGGTTACAAGAAATTCCTAAGAAAATGTTTACAAAGAAAGCATCTTCTAAAAAGAATTCTAAACATAATTTCAAAATCAGAAGGTTTAATAAGAGAAAGTTTTCCATGAGAAACATATATATTAGACCTAGGAAACCTAAGTCTAAATGCAAATGTTTTACGTGTGAAAAATTAGGATACTTTGCAAATGAGTGCAAAAACAAAGTTAAAACTTTGGAGAATATTGATACTCCTATTGTTAATGAAGATTGTGAGATATGCTTAGGAGAAAACATAAACAACAAAGACGAAATAATATTTGAGTTAGAATATCTGTTTAATCCTGATTTTTTTAATTATACAAAAGAAGATTCAAATGATAGTTCTTCATCTTCTTGTGAAAAACTAAAATTTGGCATTTGTGAAATGATGAGAGTATCCGGAGAGAATACAAATGCTTTTAATCTTGTGAATATACGAGAGATACTTGAGATAAATGTAGATAATCTAGGAGATCTTCAGAATCTCAAAATAGAAACAAATGAGATTTATCAACCAAACTCGTTTTTCTTTTCTACATTTTCAAAGCATAAACAAATATTTTTTAGAGATTTCATGGCAACATTTATTCCTCGGGAGAAGAAAAACAACTACTAAGCTCCAGATTCTACATCTACAAAGAATCAAGAGATTTACGCGAAAGTATGAAAAAAAAAATTACACCTAGGAGCAATCCAACTAAAGACTGTTGCATTATCCAAAAAGGGAATATATTCGCCAATTTTTTTGTAATGATAAGATGATAGAAGCATGTCGTCTAAACTAGATTCAATAATAGGGGTCATCTAGTCGAATACGGTTGTACACACTTACTATTAACTTATATCCTGGCTATATGATAGGCTCTCAATGTCATAATATTCAAAAAATTATCAACCTCCATATTCAATTACAAAATATATTTATTTCAGAATACAGTTATTGCTAATTTTTTATTCGGTAGCGTCTTTCTCTTGTTTCAAAAGTAAATGTCTCTAAAATTGATTTTGAAAAAAAAAATTCAAAATCAGTACCTTCTTAGGTTTATCTTGGGTAGCCGAATTAGCTATAGGTGTTCACCTCTATATATTCACTCAAGCTGAGAAATGAAGAGTTGAACAACCCCAATTATGGATTAATGAAATCATATACTGAAAATTTTAGGACAAGATATTATACAAAAAATATTTCTATAACATATAGTTTTAACTACATAATCCTTACTACTTCAAAAGGATTAGTAACAATATCCTTGTGTGATAATAATGAATTTACTAGTTAAAAATTCTCACCAAAAGCTTTGTTACCTACTAGATCATCGGATTCTATTAGATATGATCTTTGTTCAATTAAAGGAAAAAAAATTGAATTATCTATCTATAACAGAAAGTTGTACACATTGTAGGAATAAGAATTCCAGAAGGATATTATCGTAGAATAGCTCCCAAGCCACGATAGGCTATTCAACCTAATATTTGGATTAATGTCGGAGTTATAAATCCAAATTATATTGGTGAAGTAAATGTTTTAATGGAAACCATGGTCAGCAACCTATGCAAATTCGACCTGGATATAAAATTGTACAAGTTATAGTGAAAACAAATTCTATTCCACGAATAATAGAAGTCACTAGCCTCTTCCCAAGAAAAAATAGTGAAAATAGATATGGATCACCTAGGTTTAGATTACCTTACAAGCGCGAAACTAGTGGTTCCTCTTTAGTCGTGAAAAGAATAAGTAATTTTGTCTACATAGAGATTGATATATCATATAAACACCATAAAGATCTTACACTACATGCACTAGTTGACACAGGTGCTACAACTTGTGTAAATAGGCCTCACTTGGTTCTTCTGAAATACCAACACAAATTAGAACATGAACAAATTGTCTATGACATAAATGGACAATTTAGATTGATACAATATGTTTCTTCATTACCAGTTGAAGTTACCACAATTGATAATGAAATCCGTACTTTCATAAATCTACAGTTGATTATTTTTCTTAATATGCAAGGAAATATTATATTAGAAAATAATTTTATTCAAATTGTTTAGCAGTTTGAAATTAATTTAACTTTTTTTTTCCAAAAATATAAGACTTCCTAGACTAAAAGGTCATTACCTTTTTAGCTCATAAGGATGTCAAGTTGACAAACAAAACGCACACTTTTATTGAAACGTAATGATATTAACTTAACAAGACAAATTTCACATTTAATCAAAATGATAGTATTATGGACAAACTCAAAAGCTTATTTGTCCAGAATCCTTTACAACATTGGGACAAGTCTCCTAGGTATTGTAAAACCATCCCAATTGATTATACCAAATTAATTTGAGTCAATTATATTTGTACACTCTGCACGACCGACGAGAGTTCGATGTATAAATAAAATAATTACTAGAACTAAGACTTATCTCACTAAGTAATAGTCCACATGCCTCTTCCGTCTTCATGGTTAGAAATCATAGTAAACAAAACAGAGGAAAAGCTCGTACGATCGTTAATTATAAAAAGGTTAATGATAATACAAAATTCAATAGCTTTTTCATCCTGTCTATATATGAAATACTAAGTCGTATAAAAGATCACAAATGGTTCAATAAGTTTGACACTAAAAGCGAATTTTGGAATATTAAGCTACAAGATAAAATTTCCCATGTGCTTACAGCTTTCTCTACACATTCCAACCATTATGAATAAAGTGTGATGACAATCAGATTATAGAATGCACTACAGATTTTTCAGAAATGGATAACATCACTTTTGTATCTGTTCATCAATTTTGTGTTGTCTACATTGATGATATTTTAGTCTATTCACTAACTAAAGAAGAACATTTAGGTCAGCTTAATATTATAAGTGATATATTCCTCATGCATGGTATAATTCTTAGTTCCAACAAAATAGAATAATGCAAAAACGAGATAGAATACCTTGGAAAAAGAATTATTAACGAAAGTTAGAATTACGTGATTATATTGTAGAAAAGTTTAAAAAAAGTTTCCATATACCTTTAAAATCCTGAAAGAACTACAAAGCATCCTAGGCTTACTAAATTATAGAAGAAAATATACTCCTAATTTGAGTAAAATGATACAACATTTACAAAATAAGGTAAAGCAAATTAATAATATCATAAACCACCAAAAGGTGCTATCACTAGATGGCAGACTAGTAGAATACAAATTTCCCTTTTTGCAGAATAAGAAAAAGAAATTTTAACACATTAAAAAGATTTGAGCAAAGAGGAAAAAAAATGTTTGTGGTTTTGCTTCGGAAAAAAAAACCAAACCTGATGAAATTCATTATTCAACCTACGAAAAAGAATTTCTTGTTATTTAAAGTACTAAAACTTTTAGTCAATATCTATTCTCTCATACTTTTTTACCATTGTTACTGACGATAAAGGATTAGCATAAATTTTATTAACAGAAGAAAAGAAACAAATGGTAGAAAAGTAAGTGGTTGAACGCTACAAATATACATAGACTATAAAATTCTCTCATGGTCAACTAACTATTTATCTGATTTCTTGACCATAGAAAATGAGTTTGCCTCCAGCAAATCCAGAAGGGAAAAAAAATTGCAAGAAAGGCTTAAGCTCTTAATAGCAAAGACTTTGCTCAGGCAAAGCCACTTCTCATGCTAAGATGAGGCTTGCAAGCATGGTCACAAATATTTAGTTTGTACAACAAGCTCTACAGAGTGAAAAGAATTGCTATGATCCCAGCCTTGATTCATGGTATTATGAGAGACTAAATACACGTACGAAAACAGGAAAGCTTTAAGGATTCACTTCTCCAATTTGGCTTTTGCTATTCCTGGCAAAAGACCAAATAAATTTTGATCTCGAAAATCAAAACCATAACAGAAAATGAAATTTTCGGCACTAGCCGAAAATATGTTAGAAAAACAGGACAATTAGATTTCCGACGACTTATACACTATGTGAAGAGTTGGAAATTGAAATTCCAATACCATTTTGATCAAAGAAAACCGAAGAATACTCCTTCGATAAGTCAAAGAAATCTTACCTCAAGAGATAGAAAATTTCTTTTAAAAAATTATGTAAGAAATAGAATTTATTTATTTTTTCAGAAAGCATGGATGTATGAATTTGAAATTTGATTACCGAAGTTAATTTAAACTCGAAGTTATTTTCTATGAAGTTTTTCTCAAAGAAATACAGATGGGCATTGTAGCTTATATATACATAGACAAGCAACATAAGCTGACGAAAGATTTGTTGGCTAGTTACAAATATGTTCTATATTCAACACCTTTCAAGATGAGAAGTTGACGCAGCGTGATAGCGGAACGGGCTTACCTTCGTGCTTGGCAATGGCCAAGTCGATCGGTGATGACGATAATTAGACCATCGTTGCTTGGTGAGAGCGAAACGGTGCCGCAAAAACTCCGACAGAGGGCCTTGTGAGGGGTCCACACGAAAGTTGCTTGAAAACCTCAAGCGAGGGGCTTCCGAATCCACAGAACAGTCGAGTCCACGACCAAGAAAAGAAGAGAACAAATCTCAAACTTAAAGAAGAATTTTATTAATTAAAAGTTGTTCCTCAATTGTATACATAAGGTGCCTATTTATAGGATTTTTATGACAACCTAATCGTAATAAAATAAAGATAAAATCTATCCTAATAAAAGATAGAGTCAAAATAAGAGTCCTAAAAGAAATATGATTCTTATCAACTCTTAAAAAAGATAAAGCAAAAGAAAAAGAATCCTAAAAAGATTCGGAGTTAGAATCCACACTACATCAGTCTCCCTTGCTTCAAAAGAACTCGTCCCCGAGTTCTTTTCGGGGTAAAGCGGTTCGCCAGGTGAAAAATATTCGTAAAAATCGGAGATAGTGATGGTTGGGGAGATCTGTGTCTTCATGCTGAAGTTGCGGATGAATCGTCAGTAGAAGTTGGCGAGACCATAGAAGCTTTGAACTTCAGTCACTGTCTTTGGTGTAGGCCAGTCGCGGCTTGCTCGAATCTTCTCTTCATCAATACCGCGGCCATCGACGCTAGTCACAAATTACAAGAAGATGAGTTGGTTAGTAAGTACGCTACACTTCTTAATTCGAACAAGGTTGAGAACTTTCCTGAGATGCTTCAGATAATTAGCTTAACTCTTGCTATAAATAAGGATATCATCAAAGTAGCTGACTATGAACTTTCTTGTTAATAACTTCAAAATATGATTCTTGATACGCATAAAGATTTTTGACGCATTCGAAAGTCCGAAGGGCATAAAGAGCTATTCATATAGTCCTTCTCGAATTTTGAAAATAGTTTTCCACTCGTCATCAGGTCGAATCTCAATCTGATGGTATCCGCTCTTCAAAATAATCTTTGAGAAAATTGTAGAGCTTGAAGCTGTCTGAAGAAAACGCATATATGTAGGATTTTTTGCAGCATCTCGAAAATCCAGGAACCGACGATCGCTTAGATGATGTGTCTGGCGGATCACTCCGAGGTTTGTGACGAGGAGGTCTGCCATCGGTATTGGAAGCTTTCGATATTGGTGAATACTTCAATGCTCCGTCGAAGGAGAAAGTCTGTTCTTGAGGTGTTGAAGATTTTAGCTCAACATCTGCAATGTATGCATCCGACTTTGATACGATCTTCTCAATCTCGTCGTCTTCATAGTCAACAACGACCACTGGTGCTCTGAGTGGACAACTGTTGTGAACACACTCGAGTCCCTTTTGTGGATGATTGGCAGTAGAACGAGCGTTTGTGCCTTGTCTCAATGTGTGGTATCCCCGTGAAATCAACCGTAGCGTTATATTGGATACCAAGAAAATCTAGTACTTTGTCCAATTTGTCAGACAAGGCATCAAATTTCTTTGACAACATGTCAACGTTGTCTGATAGCTTGCGCATGACGGATTTCGCCATTGTGGTTTTGAAATAGAAAAATTTCCAAAAAAATTGGAATACTCGATCTTTGGTGCTCTAATACCACTTAACGCAGCGTGATAGCGGAACGGGCTTACCTTCGTGCTTGGCAATGGCCAAGTCGATCGGTGATGACGATAACTGGACCACCGTTGTTTGGTGAGAGCAAAACGGTGCCGCAAAAACTCCGACGGAGGGCCTTATGAGGGGTCCGCACGAAGGTTGTTTGAAAACCTCAAGCGAGGGGCTTCCGAATCCACGGAACAGTCGAGTCCACGACCAAGAAAATAAGAGAACAAATATCAAACTTAAAGAAAAAATTTATTGATTAAAAGTTGTTCCTCAATTGTATACATAAGGTGCATATTTATAGAATTTTTATGACAACCTAATCCTAATAAAATAAAGATAAAACCTATCTTAATAAAAGATAAGAGTCAAAATAAGAGTCCTGAAAGAAATAGGATTCTTATCAACTCTTAAAAAAGATAAAGCAAAAGAAAAAGAATCCTAAAAAGATTCGGAGTTGGAATCCACGCTACATCAGAAGTTCATTGTCTAATATATGCTACATTAGCAAAAAAGACAAACAGAATTCTCCCTAGTAGTTCAAATATGGATATTCACCGATCTCATTGGAGACGGCCGTTACGAAACTGCTAAGTTTACTGGAAAAAAGAAATTCAGATACAGCAACAAGCAAGAGAATTTTATCTCCAGTTCAAAGAAAATGAGTTCATTCATATGCTCATTGATGGACTAAGTTTTATTTGCACCGAGCTTAACCTTGTTCCATAAGTCAATAAGGAACGAGCTGATATTGATGAGTTCTTCAATAATATGTTAATTTTGCACCAAAAATCAAATAGCAATAAATGACATCCGAAGGGCTTACACAGACATGGAACCGGAAGAGCTACGGTTGTTCCCAATCGAAGAAAAAACTTTGGAAGATATTGTTGAGGAACACAATCTCGATAATATGTTATATTCATGGTTTGAAGTATCGGCCGATACCGATCCGACACGGCCGATACCGACACGGTTTGGCATGTCCTGATCCGATACTGACCGATACCCGATAGTGACCGATACGGACATTGAGGGTCTCTTTTCCGATCAATTCGGCAAAGAAAATTAAACGAAAAAGACAAATCAGCAAGGATTTAAAGCATAATAAGGTTGTAAAAGCACGTAAAAGAAGAAAATCAATCTATTGTATGTAAACCAATCGGTAAGGGTAACTAATATTTCATTTAATTTCAAAACTACTAAGAAGTAACACTGAAAATACTTAAAATTATACCTAAATGTATAAAATATATATTTTTAAATGTAAATAATTTATTAATAATTATTTGTTTTCCGATACCAAAAAATCCGATACTCCGATCCGAAACCGCCGATACTACCGATATTGCCGATACCAATACTCATAGGAATAGTCCGATACTGATTCCGATACTAATACTGTGAACCTTGGACTTAGATTACTAATGGTGGAACTATATGTGGACAACTGCAGATAAATCCAACACTCGAAAAGATGTTATGGGCTTGTATCTTTTGTAAAAACATCTTTTCTAAAAGCAACTTTTTTGTAAAGTGGTTCTCTGTTAAAAAAAGAGATTGTATTCTTTATAAAAATTACTTTACTTTATAAAAAGTAACTAAAGGTAACTTTAATAGAGAGATTTTCTTCCTTTCTAAACTAACTTTATGAAAAGAAGATGTTCTCTTTATCTCTATAAATAGGAGCCTCCTCTCTTACGGAAGGCATTCCTCCCAATATCATTATAATTTATACTACTTGTTGTAAGAGTTCTAAAGAAATGCATGTGTTGAATAAAATTGCAAGTATTTCGAGTTTAACTCCCATCTTAGTATATTTTTTATTTTATTTTATTTTTTTTTAATGTTTATGTGCTTACTTAGTATTTGTGTATTTCTTATATGAGATGGAACTCTTGTTGGTTCTTTTCATATTAAGTTAGTTTAAAACCTATATGCTCGGCCCTCTGAAGATAAATCTATATGCTCTATAATTGTTCTAAGCAGGGAGAGGCCTTAAACACGTCTGGGCGCAATCACTTGGTGGCGTTTAACTAAGAAAACATTATCAATGTTAAGGAAGTAACCATATGAGGTAGAAGGTTCTCCAATATCACCTAATATAAATGACTCGGTCATTCTTATCCATTCCGTATTTTTTCGTAAAATCGAAATTAGTAGTAGTTATTTGAATTCGTATAGGTTGTAATAAGTATTTATCATTTTCACGAGGCTTATTTAAATCTTCTTCTTTAGAAGATTCATCGATATTTTCTAACTAATTGTTCTTCAATTGATTATACCAAATTATATCGAGTCAATTATATCTTTCGTACACTCTACAAAACCAACAAGAGTCTGATGTACAAATAAAAGAATGACCAGAACTAAGACTTATTTTGCTAAGTAATAGTCAATGTTCCTCTCCAAGCTTCATGGTTAGAAACCATAGTAAACAACAGAGGAAAGGTTCGCACGGTCATTAACTATAAAAAGGTTAACGATAATACAAAGTTTGAATTTCTTGTTCTTCTTCTAGAAAGGTAAATTTGTATTTTATCAGTATGTCATCTAGTAATAGAACATTTTGGTGGTTTATGAATCTTATCTTGTTTTGCAAATGTTGGATTCCTTTACTCAAATTAGAAATATATTTTCTTCCATAATTTAGTAAATAGTTCTTTCAGGGTTTTAAAGGTGTCTTGAAACTTTTGTAACTTGTCCGGAGCATGATCTTGTAATTATAACTTACTATTAATAATTCTTTTGGCAAGGTATTATATCTCGTCTGTGTATAATACTATTTTATTGGGACTAAGAATTATAACATGCATAAGAAATATGTCACTTATAATATAATGATGATCTTAATGTTATCCTTTAGTTCAAGAATAAACTAATATATCATCGATGTAGAAAAACACAAAATTGATAATGAGATACAAAAAAATGGTATTCATCCATTTTTGATAAATTTGTGGCTCATTCTTTAATCTGAACGGCATCACATTTCATTCATAATGGTTGAAAGGTGTATAAAAAATTCTAAGCCCACGAGTTGCTTTTACAAAGATGCTTTTATAAAAGATACAGACCCACCACGTCTTTTCGAGTGTCGGATTCATCTACAGTCGTCCACGTGTATCTACAGTAATGGTAATCTAACATTTTATCAATATTGTGTTCCTCGATAATATCTCCCAAATGTTCCTCTTTGAAGCTCTTATAATTCCATGTTTTGAGTAAGCCCTTTGAATGACGTTTATTGCTATTTTATCAGATTGTTTAGATTGCTCTAAAAGTAAAACATCAATTGAATGGGTCACAATAGTCGTCTCAGTAGACTTTTGTATGTCATGTTTTGAAAAATACTTCAAAGCATAATGCTACGGCCATGCACAAGTTATTTTATTATTTCTAAGAGAATTAGAAGAGATTAAAGTCATATTTATAACAAGAGAGTAGGACGACCACTGACTTCAACATAATTACCGAACTATCCTACTAATGTAGGGACTGAACTCATCCTACTCTTGTAGGGACACGTATAATCAGGGGCTCTGTCCCCATTGCCCCCGAACCCTCAACTTACAAGAAAATAAGTGGCCTCCCTAGAACCCCCACCAACTCAATATCCAGTTGGATTGGCAAAATTGGGGTTGGATGTATGGTAGAAAATCTGACCAAAGCCCCACAATCTCTAACAACAACCAATCCAAGATCCAAGCATTAATTCAATTTATCTTTTTCTTATTATCATCAGTTGATAATCTCTATTTTTGTTCATTTCATTGGCCACCACTTGTAGCACAAGCAACAGTATGCTGGCAAAGTTACCATAATATGAGAACTCAAGTGAAGCAAAGAATTTTGGTTTATATCATTCAATACATGATGCAAGCCTAAATTTTGAGGCTCCATCAAATTGCATTCTAACATAACAATATGCAAAAAAGCATCAACCAATCTTATATCATAACCAAAATGGAAACACCACCAACCTCATGTAACAGGTTACAACCCTCACTTGACATATAAAAAACCCTCTTTATTCCACATGGCAGTCGTGTAGCAGAAGCGCAATCCTGCATAATACAGGCATCAGTATAGTAGATCAGGATAGACCAAAAGTATATTCCACTACTAACAAGTATTGAGTTCACAGCATGGGAAAACTAAACACGCACATTGAAATAACAATTCCCTCCTCTCTTTCACAAAACCGTCCCAGAGTCGTTTTTTCTCTTCGCTTAACCTTTAATACACTGCACTTACCCTAGTGATGTGTGCAACAAGATAAATGCAATATATGGTGGAATCTCTGCAAAATCCTCCTACGATATGGAGGGGAGATCCTGCTCATAATACTAACAGATACCTAGCTTCTGATAATGTGGCTAGGAACATATTTACCAATCATTTTCGGCTTTGAGGTCTGTTAGAATTTTATGTAGAATAAAAATACCAAGGTACACCTCAAAGTTGCCATAAAATCGATATATATATATATATATATATATATATATATATATATATATGAAATGGTAATTGTGTCGAACGCCTCCCACTTGAAATCGATCTCCTGACCACTCGGGCCGCATGCCTCGTCGCTACCACTAGGCTAGGGGTCATTGGCTCGACATATATACATATATATATATATATATATATATATATATATATATTTTGGAAAAAGGGTAAATTTTATTCCACAATCATCTCAATAAGGTTACAACATAGAGATACAATCCCAACTCAGGGGAACATTACTAGTACATCTGACTCAATGTTATGAAGGATGCCCACCAGTGGGGTGGACAGTCCCTCATAAATGCGCCGGTTCCTCTCCCTCCAGACATGCCAAACTGAAGCAGCAAGTCTCAATCTAGCACGTCTGGCCCAGCTCTGCTCCTTGTCCCTGCAATCACCAATCCACTTAAGGATTTCTCTGAAGTCACGCTCCCTTCCAACCCCTCCTAAGTGTCTCCGGCTCTGCTCTGCCCAGATGCTCCACGCCACATGGCACTGAAAGAACAGATGCCCAATGGATTCATTATCTGTCTCACACAAAACACACTTAGGGTCAGGGACAGAAACCCCAAACCGAAGCAGTCTGTCCCTAGTAAGCAACCGGCCCAGCACCAGTTTGTATGCAGACAGTTGCATCTTCCTGGCAAGCCCCTTCCCCCAGACAAAGTCGTACTCCTCCATATCATCGAAGTAGGGGCGAACAAGGTCGTAGCAGCTGCTAAATCTGAACTCCCCTGCACCCTCCGAGCGGCCAGGAGGGGCCCAAATCCAGACATCAAACAGTGCCGTAGGAGTGATCCGCACTCGTCTGATCTCCTCCCCTAACGGAGCTGTGAAACGATACTCCTCTGGCCTCCAGACTCCACCACGGATGATGTGCCTACAAGTCAGACCTCTGTATGCCACGCCGTCCCTCTGGGGACCCAGAATCTCCAGGAGAGACTGACCTGAGATCCACGGATCGAGTCATAGGTCCGTCTCCCCTCCCTCCCTCATCCTCCTCCGCATAGCCGTCCGAAGAACAGGACGGTTCCTCAGGATATGCTTGAAAGACACAGAGTAGTTGTTGTCAATTTCACATACCCAGAAGTTTCTGGCCCGGAGATACCGACTAGTCATCCAGGCCGACCATAGAAAATCACCCTGAATGAACCTCCATGCCAGCTTGATCCCCGCCGCCTCCCTGACAGAAACAAGGGATCGCAGACCCACACCTCCCTCCTTCCTGGGCCGACAGAGCTGCTCCCAAGAGATGGCATGAATCCCCCCATGCCAAATGAACTTGGCACATATGCCCTCAATCTTTCTGATAGTAGCCAAAGGGACCATAATCGATTGGAGCCAGAACAGAGCAATAGCAGAAATAACCGATCGAACCAGCTCAATACGCCCTCCAAACGATAAGCCAGCCGCCTGCCAGCCGTCAACCCTCCTCTGTGCAAAATCCACCAGACTCTGACAATCACGGTCCTTCGCGTAGTTGACGGAAAGGGGCACCCCCAGATATTTCACCGGGAGGTCCCCCTTTTCCACCCCAAGCTCCAGGGCCCGCTCCTCCTTCAAAGTGCAAGAGTTGCTGAAGTAAACTTTGCTCTTGTCCCTGTTTAACCGAAGGCCCGATAGCTGTCCGAACTCTTCCATCACTGCCGCTAGCTCCCTCATCCCTCGCATGGAAGGCCTCGACAAGACCAATAGGTCATCTGCATATATGAGATGGGAGACCACCGGAGAGACCCTGCTGTATATCGGTACAATCCTCTCCCGATGCACCGCGATGTCCATCAAACAGGTGAAATACTCCATCACAGGGTGAATAGGTAGGGGGAAAGCGGGTCCCCCTGGCGAAGCCCCCTGCTGCTGCCGAAGAACCCGTAAGGGATATCCTGAATGAGGACCGAGAAAGTAGGAGAGGTGATGCACTCTCTGACTCTATCCACCCAAGTCTCGGAGAAGCCCATCGCACCCATCAAATGACATAGGAAGTCCCTGTTGACGGTGTCGTAGGCTTTCCTCAGGTCGAGCTTCACACAGGCCTTCATCCCTCCAGGCTTGTGGAACTCCCGAATCAGCTCATGAGCCAGAAGGCTATGCTCCGCAATAGACCGCCCCTTGATGAAGGCCGCCTGATTCCGAGAAACCAGGCCCTGCATAGCATCCTCCATCCTCCTGCACATAAGATGAGTAATTATTTTATACAAATAATTACAGCAAGCAATCGGTCGAAAGTCAGCAAGAGAAGTCGCCCCCTCCTTCTTGGGCACTAGCGTCAGGAAGGTGTGGTTCAGCTCCTTCAGGAGCTTGCCCGTATCAAAGAACTCCTGAACAGCCTCAAGGACCTGGACCTTGAGGATACCCCAATGGCGCTTGTAGAAGCCACTGGAGAACCCATCCGGCCCAGGAGCCTTGGAAGCATCAGCCTGCATCACAATCGCCTCCACCTCCGCCATCCGGATAGGGGCCATAAGAAGACTATTGCCGTACTCCGTAATCAACGTCTTCGTAATCAGCTGCGGGAAAACCGAGGGATAGTCCGTCTGATGATAGAGCTCAGAGTAGAACCGGACAGCCTCCTCCTGGATGGCAACCTGGTCGGTCACAAGACGCTCGTCCCTGCCAATCAGTCTCTGAATACGGTTCCGGTGCTGTCGAGCCCGGATGACATCATAGAAGAATTTGGTGCAGCGATCCCCATCCTTGAGCCAGGAGCATTTGGCCCGTTGGGCCGCACTAATCTCCTGCTGAAGTCGCAAGGTGTTGACCTCTGCAGCCAACTTCTTCTCTCTAGCCGCCATCTCCCCACTCATCATGTCGCCCTGCAGCTCTGACTGCAGGTCTCTCAACTCCGCCTCCTTCTCCTGTAAGGAAGTCCGGGGAAGAGCCCTCACCCAGTCTCTGATGGCGCGTTTGGTCTTCTTCAGCCTGTGAACCATACAAAACTGGGCAGTGCCGACCGCCACCTGGCCAAGACCTCCCGCCACAGTCTCCTCATAACCAGCCGATAGGAACCAACTGTTGTCATACCGGAACGGACGGGCTCTCCAGCTGGGACTCTCCACGAAGCGCACCAGGATCGGCGAGTGGTCACTGGTCCCCGCAGGGAGCCCCTCAGCCACAGAGGAGGGGAATAGGCGGAACCAATCACTGTTCCCCAAAGCACGATCCAGCTGGCATGCCACCCTGCTCACCACCGCCTTGTTGTGCCAAGTCCATATGTGCCCTATCCTCTCCAGATCCCTGAGCCCGGACTGGAGCAAGCAGGACTGAAAATCTGAAAGGATCTGGTCCGGGACCGGCCGCCCCCCCAGCTTCTCTCCCCTGTATAGCGTAGCATTGAAGTCTCCCATAATAAGTAGGGGGAGATGACGATGCATCGCTAAAGAACTCAGCCTGATGATGTCCTGCCACAAGGTCTCCCGCCGCCTCCTGTCGTTGTGCCCGTAGACGGCACCAAGTAAGAAACGGAACCCACCCTTGTTGGTGAAGGAGATAGCCACAAGCTGGTCAGACATGAAAACCTCCTCACCCTCCCAACTAGCTCCATTCCATCTAACCCAGATCCTCGCCATATCACAGAGACCAAGGTTGTGAAGCTGGACCCAGTCCGTAGGAGTTCTACGGGTCAGAGTTTTCGCCCCCCTGATCTTAGTCTCTAGTAAGATCGAGATTTCACACTTTTCCTTCCTCAGCACCTCACTAATCTCCCTCCATCTCTCCAGAGAACACCCTCCCCCGGACATTCCAGGCAAGGGCCGACATCTAAACCGCGGGTGGGGTCCCCTGAACATCCTCTGGAGGAGCACCCGGGGAGAGTGCAACCTCCATATCTCTGGTATCCTCATCTCTATCCCCCTGGAGAAAGAGGGGCATAGCAGGGGTCGCAGCCCCGTGTGGGTCCCCCTGTGGGGGAGGCTGTGCAAGGACTGCCACCCATTTAGGATTGACCTTCCACACTCTCTCCGTCCCACCCTGTCCGCTGTCCTCACTATGCGACTCCGTAGCCTGGCGCTTCCGACCGTACACCTGAAGTGCTAGCGCGTCTTTATCTCCCTGTCGCCTGTCCTCCTGTCCCATACTCCTGGTGGTCATGGTCCTCGTCCCCATATACTCAACCATCGCTCCAGCAAGATCCTCCGTCGGAGACCCCTCAAATTCTCCAGAGATGGGAGGAGTGTCTGCCTCCATCTCATCCTCCATCAAGCCCACATGGTCCACAACAGGGGGGTCATCAGCACCACCTGCCTCCTACACTACCTCCTCCGTCACCACCTCAGAAGCTCCTCCCCGTCTGCAAGCACTCGGGAGGTGCCCAAAGCAGGCACATGCCGGACATCTGGGGGGAACCCACTCATACTCCACCTTCTGCATAGCGAACTGGCCAGAAGGTGTCCTGTACTTCAACTGCTCAGGCAGGTCCAACCTGGCATCAATCTCCACAAATACCCGTGCATACATCAGTCTAGACCTGAAAGCGATGGCATCATCCGCCTTAATCGGCTTGCCAATGAGGCTGGCAAGTCTCATAAGAAGGGGGGCACCCAGAAGCGAACCGGGAACTCAGGAAACCGAACCCACACAGGCACCGCATTGAGCACCTCCTTCTCACACCTCAAGTCGGGGGTCCATTGCTTCAGGATAATGAGGCGGCCGTCAAACGTCCATGGCCCTCCCTGGAGTATCCGAGTCACATCTTCTGCCAACCCAAATTTAACGAAGTAGAAGCCGTTTTCCTTGGAGAAGAACTCCATGCTCCCCTTCGGTCGCCAGACTCTGTCTGCATATCCGCGGATCTGCCCGTAGAAGGGCTTGCTCCCCAACACATATAGCACTAACGTGTTCTCCCAGAATGCCGTCACCTTCGCCACTTCGTCGGCCGGAAAGTCGGCGCAGAGCTCACCCCCAATCGCCATAGGTGCAACGTACTCCATCGATGCCGGCGTCTTGGCGACCCCCACCTTGCATGCATCTGCCCAGGATACAGGCCGCGAGCCCGAACTCCGAGGTGGAATGTTCGCAGCAGTCGCGCTTCCCCCGATACCTGGGACAGTCGTCCCCGTCGACCCCTTCGCACGAGGCCGCCACGCAATCCTGGCTTGTCCCCCCCGTTCCACCGAGTGAGCCTGACCCCCCGTTAGACCCGTTCTCCTGGCTATCCCCGCCCTCCTGTCCGATCCCTGCGTATAAGTTGTGCCTCTCCTTGCCTCAGGGATCTGCGATCGTAGCCCTCCTCCTCGTCTAACCCTCCGATTCTGGACCGTAGTCCAAGCCCCCTCCTCATCCTCCAATCCCGACGATGTTCTTTGGGCGGTGAACACCATCGGGGAGCCCCCGGAGGCCATCGCCGTCGAACACCCCGCCGAAACCGTGCCCACCGTCCGCAGCCTGCCCCGGCCAACCCCCCCCCCGCCTGGGGGGGGGGGGTCGCCGGCAGCCGCCCGCCCCCGGGGGAGGGTCGTCGGACCTCCCTGGTCCGTCCGCAGCGCTCCAGCGCCCGCGCGCGGGCGAGCAGGCGCTCCAGCGCCCGTCTCCGGCGGCCGGTCGCCCCCGACCGCCCCTGCCACCCCCTTGCCTTTGCCCCGGTCCGGGGGGCGGTTGGCCGCCTCCACACCTCGGTTTGGCGATGCCCT
Source organism: Iris pallida (assembly GCA_029216955.1). NCBI lineage: Eukaryota > Viridiplantae > Streptophyta > Magnoliopsida > Asparagales > Iridaceae > Iris > Iris pallida. The sequence goes on along the minus strand of JANAVB010017200.1, from coordinate 1,091,442 downwards.
AGCAGAGCTAGGGTTTCCGGATTCTCCCGCAGCCGCCATTTATATATATATATATATATATATATATATAACGGTATATGAGCCAATGGCTTATATTCTAGAATGAGCCATGCCATGTTGGACCAATAGGAGAAAAGATTCCACACGATCCAACATGGCAATGTTGTTTTCAATTTTTAAATATTTTCTCCTATTAGTCCAAGGTACCAATTAGCTCATTCTATAATATGAGCAATTGGTTCATATCCGCCTTCCCATATATATATATATATATATATATATATATATATATATATATATATATATATATATATATATATATATATATATTATTTATTTATTTTTGAAAGAAGGTAATTGTGGCGAACGCTCCCACCGAGAATCGATCTCCTGACCACTCGGGCCGACCGAGAATCGATCTCCTGACCACTCGGGCCGCATGCATCTCTCTTAACCACTAGGCTAGAGGTCATTTGCTATATATATATATATATATATATATATATATATATATATATAAAACCCTAATCGAAGGGGTTTATGTTGTAACAAACCCACTTTGACTTTTTGGAACTCATTTATAACTTGTACAAGTTATTTGGTTGCGGATTGTTTATCTTATAAGTTAATAGGTGCAGATAGTCATAACCTGCTATTGGCCGGGATGACAGGATATACTAGACCCTTATATAACAAGTTTATATACTTGAACCCTATACAATACAGCTGATATGTATCAGTATTGGCCTAGTTTTAAAACCTTGAGTTAAGATATTTATGGCTGTTTGTTTGTTGGCATTGAACATCTAGATTAAGACTGCATTGAGGAATTTGAAACATATATGCACCTGAATTTTGTTACTCTCTAACCCTATTGTTCCAATTTCCTACCATCAACCTAACCTTCATATTTTTCTTGCATCTCCCTTTGGTTTTTTTTTTCTTGCAGTTGTTAAGTTTAAACCAAGATTCAGTTGACTGACTACTTCGACACGAAAACCTAAATTCTTTCCTGCACCATTAATCCCATGCCCTAGGCCATGTTCATTTGTCATCTTTTTCTCTACTCTTTTTTGCAAATTTACAATCTAGTGACAAGGTAAGAAAAGACAAGTAGAAACCTAAAAAAAAAAAAAAAAAGAAATTGGAGTAAAATTTTGAATCATTATAAAATAAAATTCTGAAGGTGACTTTTATAGTTTTGTCGCATATTCACACTTCAAACTAAGAACAAGTCCTAGATTGATCTGATCGTGCATGCATCAAACATAAAGAATGTTAAAATAATTATCATATTACATGTGTGTGCCTTCCCATCCAAAAAGATGGGATATGAAATGATACTTGGTTATGAATCTATGAGGAACTAAAGAGAGTGTATACTGAACATAACAATACCAAGGATATTGAAAGAATGGATAAGGTTATAAATGTAACTCTCAATATACTTTTGTATAGTGATGACTAAATGAGGGGGACTCAAATAGACTCTAAGGGACTAGAAGCATGAATCTTGGGATCTTTGCTTTCCTATGTAAATAATATGTGTAGATGTTTACCCAGCTTGCTGAAGCTCTAAAAGTAACCATTGACATAAACTACTATTAAGAAGAATAAATGTTACTGACCCAAGAACATAAGGGTCAACTTAATGGTTAGGATTAATAAAATTGATGGTATTCAAGGGTTCTTTCTTGATGGAACTTACATTCCTTTCAGTTTCTCCTTGCAAATTGTGTATATTATCACTTCTTGCACTTTTCTTAATTACCATTATTTAGCTAAAAGGACGCGTGCTTTTTTTCCCCTAACAGTACTATGAGGAATACATTAGAGGTGCAAATGCTGATTCTTAAAATTATTGCTATCAAAAAGAGCAATTAAGTTTTCAGTTTACATTTTCCCTAGTATAATTAATCTTACGGAGCTATAGCCTCCATACAAGAACATGAACCAAAAGAAAAGGGTATAATGAGAGTGACAACAAATAACAAAAATGATGAACCTATAAAAACAAGCCTATATGTAAGCGCACCTTATTTATCAATCCCATGCGTCCATTAGTTGGATGTGATATTTCATTTTGACCACGGATAATAGTGCCATCCTGGTAGTAATTTCACAAAATTAAAAGGAGAAGACAGAAATATGATGGTCAAGAACTAGTTTAGATATCCCTCATAGTTTTTCACTGTACCTCAAATTAAATTTCACAAGAATAAGATAGAAATTAACTATTAAGGTCTAATGAACATCTTCAGAATCCAATGATCTCACTATGATAGTATAAGTTATAGATACAGAAATGAACACAAAGCGTGTGAGGCAACAGCATACTGTAAAAACCAAAAGACTATCAGTTTGTGAACATAGATATAGGAAAGCACACAATACGGCCTACAAAATTAAGGTGCAGCTGCAGCTCTAAACGTTTCAGAAAGAATCTGATGAGGATATCGCACCAAATAGGCTCAAATATTATTCACGTCGTCCCTACAAATATCAAGCCAAAGTCGTGTCCATCGGATGGTACTAAATAGTTCATGTTTGCTATATTTTACTAGTCAAATAAAGAGCACATGTTGGCTCATTGTTTTTTATTAAGTAGTTTAGTCCCACATCGGAAGTTGGTGAGTATGAGAAATTTTGAGAAGGCTATTAATAAAGGGTCTTGCTATGTAATTACTTACTGAATGAATAAATAAATAATTGTGTTTGCTATTAAATGAATACTCATCTTTCTTTCTAGAAGTTTTGTTCTGTCTCTCCCTCCTCTATTTATATCAAGAAGCCCCCTTCCCCCATTTCCAAACCCCAGCCGTCACTACTCTTAGTCCTATCATTTAGAATCCCTTGAAGAAGAAGGCATCGAAGCTATCTCTTGAAGATAGCAATAATCCGCGTTTGACGAAACAGTCCTTCATCAACTTTGGAGCACGTTGAATCATACACAACTTGGGTAAATCTTAACTTGTACTTGGTATCTTACGAATCTAAAATCCATCATTCTTTATGCAAGTATTTATCCGCTGCCAAATCCGCAAATAAAAAAGTGAGTGATTCTACTAACAACAAATTAGATCTAATATTAATTGTTGAACTATCCGATATAAAGAGAACTATTTTGCATTAGTTTGATCTAGTCAACTACCATTAAAGGACAACATGATTGCTTGGATTGTTGCTAGTCTATTGCTGAAAAAATCACCGTCTTTAACTAAATAATCAAATGAAATCTCATATTGAACATTATTAACTTGGTTCTTGCGTTGTGTATCTAAAACTCATACATATCTTGCATCATTCTGGTCAGAGCACAACTTCCGTGCCCTTGCATGAACAAGATCATGTCATATCATTTAGAATCAATCTACTATGACACAAATATTCATGTTGCATCACACAACCAAATTACTCCAATCTTATTTTGATTGATAATCGTGATTGCATTTGTTAGTTCATTTCATTAAATCAATTTAAGGGCAACCACCCTAAGCAAGATATGGTGGGGAGTTCATAACCCTTCCGTCGCCAACAAATCACAATCCTTGTATTATTTCCAAGTCAAAATTAATTCTAAAATCAATTAGACATTGGCCCTAGGAATTTTGGTCCAATTAGTAGAACTGTTGTAGGCAACTCTAGTAAACATTTTCATGCTTTCGTTGACTAGTCCTCCTTGTCTAAGGAAAGGAAAGGAAAGGAACTTACTTGAAGAAAATTCTGACATATGGGTTTGACAAACCTCAATCAGTAATCTTGCAACCACTTCCTCCCTAGTTAAGAGCAAGTCTAGGTAACAACTTTAGGATAATCAAAACTTTAACTCCTTCACAAGTTCAAGATAAATAAAATGTTGAATGAGTCATGTTTGGTGAGTCGAGTCTAGACTAGAACCTCAAGTCCCCACCGTGACCCGCTCTCGGGTCCCTCCCTTAGGTGAGTCTAGGTTAGAGAGAATTGTGCCGAAGTCCCTGAGACTTGCTTATGTATGACAACTAGACAAGGTACATAATACCTTCACCAATACCCTAGTCCTCCTCAAGGTATAGCCATGGATCCGAATCAATTCCAGACTTTTATGGCTAAGATGATGGATTCAATGACCATCCAAATGACTAACATGTCCACCCAAATTACAAACCAGATGGCTGAGATCAGTACTAGGTTAGTAGCACTAGAACAAAACCCTTGAGGTCGACAAGAATACACTAGAGGTGAGTTTAATGTCAGGTAAAATGAAGAGACAGTCGAATGGTATCACTATCAACATGACGACCAGGTCAGTCGTAATCATCGCAATTTATTAGGAACCGTCGAAATGACGATCAAGATCATGATGAGAACAATGTCAAACTTCAAGCACCTACTTTTGATGACCGAGATGACCCATTAGTCTTTTTAGACTGAAGTTTAGATATAACCCACTACTTTAAAACCGTACCAATTGTCAGAATTGCGTAAGGTCCAATTGGTCATTGTTATGTTGACAAGTGAGGCTAGGATTTTTGGGGAGAAAATGGAGACCCTTAGGGAAGCAAGAGGTGAACCACCAATTACCAATTGGATCGGAATGCAAAGTGCAATGTCACATTTCTCTGTCCCCATGGCCTTCAAGCAAAATTTAGTTGGCCAATGGGCTCGATTTATCCAAGGATCCCTATCTGGGTCATAGTACGTTATACAGTTTGACAGATACTTAATGAAATGTAATGGACTCGCCATTGAGTTAGCCCAGGCGATCATGGCAAAGTTTAGGTTTGGTCTCAATGAACATCTATGAACCGAACTCTTACTTAGAAATGTTCTCTTTGAGGACGCATACCAAATGGTTTAAACTCTAGACCAAGCTCGCATGCTCGCAAGTACAGGTTGAATGATCGAAAGGAAGAGCCCAAAAAAAAAGTCGACCTATCAAGCCCTTCATACCGTTGAGTCAAATAACAAATCCTTGGCCAACCCCGATTGGAAAGGAAAGGGACTGTTGTCGGCAATCAACTGAGTAATTCATGCACCCAATGTTTTAGGTGTCAAGGTTATGGCCACATAGAAAACCAGTGCCCAAGTCAAGTTCAAACTAGGACCAACCTCATCGAGGAAGTTGTAATGCCCCGCTCCGCACGGCGCATTACGCTGAGACGTTGACTCAAAGAGTCACGTTGACCGAATGAATGTATCGATGCGAATCAATACGAGAGTTACGTTGTCCCGAACAATACATCGAACTAAGTCGATGCGAAGAGTTGCATGGTCCCAAAGAATGCATCGAGTTGAATCGATGCAAAACGCTGCATTGTCCCGAAGGATAAGTGCGTTAAGTCGGCTCGAAGATTCTTAAAAAATCGAATCTACCTAAGGCGCAAGTCCGAATCGATGCAAGTATTGATTTTAGTTGGTTTCATGTGCAGGCTATCCGTTTACGCTGAAATATTAGAGGTCGACATTTTGCCTCATTCGCAACGGGTCCGCAAAATCCAAATAACCGCCTCGTAACGGGCTGGGACTTGGGCACTGTAGGCCGGAATCGATCGAGTTGTTCAATAAAATAAGAAGTGTCCGAATGGCTAAGTCAGAAGATTTGGCCGTGCGACAAAGATATGAAATCGAGCCGCATCGGCTCGGCAAACAACAAGACGTATCGATTTAAGGTGGAAGGATTGACTCTTCTTTTTACTCCTTCATGCCTAAGTCAGAATGTATTATTGTATGCTAAGTTAACCTATCGACGCCACGGACGTGGTCCGATCGAAAGGTAAATTGTAGTGTGTGTCGAACACTAGTTAGAACAATTGAAATGAAATGTGCATCTAATGCACGAGTCGCTATGGAACATTGAATATCGCAAAGGCGAGCGCCTCGGTGCGCAAGCCGCAAGAACATGGGATAACTGTATTCGGCGAGTGCCTTCGTGCACGAGCCATTCCGTGCCTTCACGCACGAGTTAGAAAGGCTAGCCCATTGGAAGATATTGAAGGCGAGCGTCCTAACGTGCAAGCCACGAACATTGAACACTAAGACATAGAACATGAAAATACGGCTTCGATGCGTGCAACAAGTGCACGACGCGAAGGAAAAGATGATAAACGTGTCAAAACGTTCATACGTGCACAAGATCATAAAAGATGGCTTCGTTGCGAAGAGAACAGTTGTGGCATGAATGTGACGGAACTGTCCGATATGACATGATGCCTCGAAAGGTGTTCGGGACCTTCGGGTCGTTCGGTTGACGAAGATTGAGTTGAGGCATGATGCCATGGAACATTGAAACAAAGTATGAAATGTAAGAACATAGAAAGTTAATGGAAAAAATACGAGATGATAAAGTCTGAGCCTCGGACTCAAGACAATGTTTGGTTGTTTGAATAATAGTGCGTTAAATGGTCGAATGGACTTGAGATAATTGTGATAATCTTCCGTGCATGGAACGTTCCCTCCGAACGGATGTGCCGGGGCATCGGGACCGTTCAGCCTAGGAGGGATATAATCTTTGATAGGCGCACATCCGTAAGACGATTAACGACCGCTTAGCGAGATGTGAAAAGCCGCAAATGATGGTATGCAGCGAAAGATCTCCGTAATTGGGACAGCAACCCACTACGAGAGGCGTCGGGCTACCCAATTCGAGACAGAAAAGAAAGAAAGAAAAGAAAGAGAAAAGAAAGAAAGAAAAGAAAGAGAGAAACGCCTTTAGTCCATTTTGGCGCGGATACGCCAACGACCTTCATATAGTTAAGGAACGATGGGTTGAAAGTGCAGACACGTATGTACCCTGCACACATAGATCCTGCATAGAGAGCACTTATAACATGACAGGGAAGGAATGGGACGTATTCACCTTGCGTCGGTGCAAGGGCGAGTGTGTCTATGTTGGTAAAAAATCGCGCCACGAAACAAACACGAGATTGCCTGCCTGCTTGCCTATTCAATTCGAATAACATGCTTGCCATGATAATATGCTTTACCGCTTTCGAATATGCCATGAAATCGATCCTAAGGAGAATATAGCAAGATCATAAGCTAAGTTGCATGATTCAACATAAATACTAAATGTCGGTTTAGAAAGTAGGTCTTTTCATCAGTACATGCGAGGACGAACGTACTGATCCCCCACCAGCTTTCATGCAGGGAATAGATTGCTCGCGGCAAAGTTTCGCTTGATCGCGCAAAGGCATGGAATGCCGTAGCGTTTGAAGCGTGCGATCACATTGACGCTCGGACTTGCAACAGGATTGATGCGGCCGAGATATAGAAGGCATGATGTATGGAACGGTGAAATCCTTTGTGGGCAAGAGAGAACTTGAGTGTTGTAGCCAATCTGACGAATTCAGTTGGGCTATTGAAAACCTTTGTAATCTCAGTTCGAATATCAATAAAGAGAATTGTTTCGTATACTCTGTTTTCATTTCGTTGTTAATATCTAATCAAAGATAACCATTTGAGAACTTGTCATCTTGTCTTGCACGAGCGCAACTCCAGGCTCATGCGGCATCACGCCCCCTGCGAGGACGATGATTCGGGTGATTCCGGGTCGGGACGTGACAGAAGTTGTCCCAACTGAGCCCGACAGTAACTTGGAAGAAATCACCCATGAACCTGAACCTAAAACTGAACCTATTTCAGACGATGAGTCTGTAGATGAACAATTGAACCATATTATGTGCAAACTTTTAATTGAGGTCCCAACCTCCGTTGGGGCTCGACATAAGCTGACTATCGTTATGTGCACCTTAGCTCAATCCAAGGTTATCGATGATCGGCGTCGTACAACAATCTTCAAAAGCATATCCAAAGTTGGGAAGAGGTCCTATTGAATCATCATTCACAACGGCAGTTGTATCAATGTTGTGTCCTTAAGGGCCATAACTAGAATGGACCTCAAACTCATCCCACACTCGCAATCATACCAGGTATCGTAGGTGAATGATGCTTCAATCAAAGTCAAAGAGAGGTGTCTGCTCTAATTAAGCTAGCCACTTATGAGGCCAAGATTTGGTGTGACGTGATTACAATGGACATAAGGTCACATTATTTTGGATCAACCTCGGTTGTTTGACTTGGATGTAACTATTTTCGGGAGGTCGAATGCATGCGTTTTCGTGCATGATAATAAAAAGATTCGACTCCAACCAAGTCAACCCCAACCCATTTTATCGCTAAAAAGGCGGACACAGTGAAGAAAAAAATGGACATCATCCTAATTAATTCAAAGGAACTCAAGCATGAGTTTACCGGGTCACCTATCCTAGCACTTGTTGCTCGTGAGACTCCAAATGACTCACCCGAGCCGATTCACCCAACAATAGCCCAGGTCTTTGAGAACTTCGACGATGTTTTTTCAGAGGACCTTCCAAACCATTTACCACCATCGCATGACATCCAACACGCTATCGACATGGTCCCAGGAGCAACCTTATCCAACTTATCTTATTATCGGATGAACCCATCCGACAAGTTAATAACTTGTTGAGAAAGGGTTTTCTCCAAGAGAGCTTAAGCACTTGTATAGTGTTTGCACTAATAACTCCAAAGAAAAATGCATCTGTTGATAGTCGTGTTATCAACAAGATAAGGTTTAAGTACCGTTTTCCTTTCCCATTCCTCGCCTGGATGACATGCTCGATCAATGTTCTAAATGGCGGTTGAGACGGCCGCCTAGGCGGTAGGCGGTCTCTCTCTGCACCGCTTTGCGATAGGCGGTGGAGTAGCCGGCCAACGAAGGTTTGACGGTGTAGGCGGAGGTGAGACGGCGTAGGCGGAGCAATACCTAACAAGATGTTTTGGCCAAAAGATTTTGCAAGCATTACGAGCCTATGATTCACTTTTATAAAACTAAAACTTCATAAATCTTCGTGTTCTACAACTTAGTTATGCATTGAACACCCTTAAAAAATGTATATTATACAAAAAAATGTGGTAAAATAGTAAAAATTGTCCAAAATGTATCAACCGTCTAGACCGTGCCTAGGTGGCCTAAGCGGTAGGCGAACTCTCTCCACCGCGCACCCGCCTACTGCCGTTTAGAACCTTATGCTCGATATCATGCAACTGCCACCCTCTTCTTTAAAATCGATCTTAAGAGTGTCTATATTCAAATTCGAATCCGTCTTGGGGATGAATGGAAGACCGCCTTTAAAACCAAAGACAGATTGTACAAATAGCTAGTGATGCCTTTTGGATTTCTAATGCTCCTAGCACCTTTATGCAAGTGATGACTTAAGCATTACGGTCATACATGGAAAAATTCATGGTATATGGTCATGTACTTTGACGACATCCTGATTTATAGTCACAGTGAGGAGCAACATATTGGACACATTTGTATACGATGTGAGACATTAAGGAACAATTTTTTGCTAACCCCAATAAGTGTACATTTTTTACTGATCGAGTCATATTTCTTGGTTATGTTGTTTCCACATAGGACGTTTATGTCAATCCTCAAAAAGTCAAGGCAGTCGTAGACTGGCCCAAGCCCAAAAACATCCATGACGTTAGAAGCTTTTACAGGCTAGCCACGTTCTACAGGCAATGCACAAGGAGATTTAGTACACCATCAACTGCCTCAAGAAAGATTGAATTCATTTGGTCCAAAGTCGATGCCAAGGTATTCAAACAGATAAGACATTAATGACCAAAGCATCTGCAATGAGACTTCCAGATTTCTCAAAGGTGTTCGAGGTTGCTTGTGACGCCTCTAGCATCGACATGGGACGAGTTTTGACCCCAGATGGTCATCATGCTGTCTACTTTAGCGAAAAGCTTAATAATGCAAGATAATGGTACTTCACATATGATAAAGAGGTTTAAGTGATAATCCAATCTTTGCGCTATTGACGACATGACTTATTACCGCAAGAATTAGTTATCAATTCAAACCACGAATCCCTTAAGTACATAAACTCCAAAAGAAGTTAAGTGGCCGACATGGACGATAGGTTGAGTTCCTCCAGGAATATACCCAAGTCCTTGAGCATAAGGCAAGAGTTGATAACAAAGCTGCCGACGCACTCAGTCGTCGTATTATGACCCTCTCACCCTCAATTATATGAGTGCGGAGGTACTAGGCTTTGAGCGTCTTAAGGAAGATTACAAGTCATGTCCTGATTTTGGGCTGATAAATAAATAATTAACAAACGAGCAGACTCAAGAGACCGATGGCTTTTTGTTAGAAAATAGGTACTTACTCGGGTTCAGCAAGTTGTGTATCCCTAATACGCCACTTAGAGATTTTCTCATTTGGGAGTTGCATACGGGTGGTTTGGCTGGACATTTTGGTAAGGGACAAGGTGGTCGAGGTTGTCGAATACACTTTTACTGGCGAGCCTCAATAGGGATGTTACCAAAATCGTTAGCCAATGTCGCACGTGCAATTTGGCAAAGCAACACAAACAACCTCCAGGCCATTATATGCCTCTTCTTGTCCCTTACAGACCTGGGTCGACATTAGTAGACTTCATGCTCGGCCTACCTCACACCATAAAAAAGCGCAATTCCATCTTTGTTGTGGTCGATTGTTTTTTCAAAATGGCCTATTTTCTATCGTGCTCTAAGACTTCTGATATGCTTAAAGTAACTAGCTTTTTTTGAGGAAATTGTTACTCTACATGGACTCCCGAGTTCCATTGTGAGACAGAGATGTCAAACTTGTCAGCTATTTTTGGAAGACCCTGTAGGCTATATTGGGTACAAAATTGAATCATCAAATCGATGGTCAAACTGAAGTGATTAATCGTAGTCTAGGGAACTTGCTTAGGTGTTTGGTTGGTGAAAACATTCTAAATTGGTACCTTCTGGTACCCCAAGGTAAATTCGCATAAAACAATTCTGTCAATAGGACTACAGGTTTGAGTCTATTTGAAATAGTCTACTACCACAAGCCTAGAACACCCATAGACTTGGTCCCACTTCCACTTCACTCTAGGGTATCAAACTCTGGTCTGAATTTTCATCTCACACGACTGAGCTGCATTATGAAATTAGTGCAAGTACTCAAGCTAATAATAATCAATACAAGAATTTTGCCAATTCTAACAGCAAGTCGCGAGAATTTGAGGTAGGACTTAGGAGACAAACTGTTAGTTTGGGTACGGCTCGAACGGTTTCCCAAAGGAACTTTAAAGAAATTGCACGCAAGGGGTGCAGGTCCTTTTAAGATAATTCACAAGATTAATACAAATGTATATGTATTGGATCTTCCCACAGACTTTGGTTTTAGCTCGACTTTTAATATTGAAGATTTGATTCAGTACAAAGGATCTACATCATTTCTAATAATCCACTTATGGATTCAGATGAGCCACCCTACAATCTACCTGAGAGTCTCTACTAGCCCCTATACCTCAAATTGAACCTATATATTTGGCAGAAGATATTGCTTGTATACAGGATGATCATGTTGTCTCCACTAAAGACAGAGGATTCCAGAGATATCTTGTGCGATGAAAAGGTAAACCAGAGACTAAAGACACATGGATTTCAAGAGAAGAGCTACAGAAATTGGACTCTTAACATACTTGAAGAATACGAGCAGGCAAGAGATGCCAACTCGACAAGGTCGAGTCTTCCCCACCCCTGCGGAAGTGACGAGGACATCGCACCAAAGAGGCTTAAATAATATTCCCAACATCGCTACAAATATCTAGCGCGATGGAAAGGTAAACTAGAGACTAAAGACACATGGATTTCAAGAGAAGAGCTACATAAATTGGACTCCAACATACTTGAAAAATACGAGCAGGCAAGAGATGCCAACTCGACAGGGTCAAGTCTTCCCCACCCCTGCGAAAATGATGAGGACATCGCACCAAAGAGGCTTAAATATTATTCCCAACGTTGCTACAAATATCTAGCCAAAGTCATGTCCATCAAATGGTACTAAATAGTTCAAATTTGCTTTATTTTACATAGTCAAATAAAGAGCACATGTTGGCGCATTGTTCTTTTATGAAGTAGTTTAGTCCCACATCGAAAGTTGGTGAGTATGAGAGATTTTGATGAGACTATAAATAAAGAGCCTTGGCTATGTAATTGATTACTGAATGAATTGTGTTTTCTATTAAGTGAATGATCGCCTTTCTTTTCCAGAAGTTTTGTTATGTCTCTTCCTCTCTTTCTATCGAGAAGCCCCCTTCCTCATTTCCAAACCCTAGCCACCACTACTCCAAACCTATCATTTAGAATCCCTTGAATAAGAAGGAATCGAAGGGATCCCTTGAAGATAGCAATCATCCGCGTCCAATGGAACGGTACTTCATCAACTTTGGAGCGTGTGGAATCATACACAACTCAGGTAAACCTTAACTTGTACTTGGTAACTTACGAATCTAAAATTCATCATTCTTTATGCAAATATTTATCCCCTATCAAATCCACAAATACAAAAGTGAGTGCTTCTACTAACAACAAATTAGATCTAATATTAATTATTGAACTATCCAATATAAAGAGATCTTCTTGTCAATTAATATTAAAGGACAACGCGCTTGCTTGGTTTGTTGCTAGTCTATTGCTAAAAAATCACCATCTTTAACTAAAGAATCAAATAAATCATATATTGAACATTATTAACTTGGTTCTTGCATTGTACATCTAAAACTCATACATGTCCTTCATCAAAATCTGTGAGCACCCTGAATTTCGGGTTGATTTTTTTTAAAAATTTTCTGATTGATTTAGTTTTAATAAATAATTTATTCTGTTATTTATCCTTAAGTGTATTTTCCCGTACCATTGATATTTGGAGTGTCAGGGATGTTCAACTCTGGAAATCTTCTTCACGAGTTTTGGAGTGGACAGGATTACCTTCATGATGGTATATAGTGTCCCATCCAAACTTGTTCCCTTGTACTCTTTTGCTTCGCACAACTTCAGGTCGATTTAGACCATTTGATTATTAATTAATTTTTCCACTCTTTTCCTTGATCATTTTTAGCACGTTACCGTGACTTTTCATTTGGGAGCACAAGACCAGTCAGTTTCTTGAAACCAACTTCTCATTGATGATCTACTCGAGACGCTCGTCACCCATGACCTTCGTGTCCCACTCAGACACGCCATTTTGTGCTCCATTTGCTTCGCACAACTTTCCTGACACGTGACCCGATTTTATTTTACCCCACGGCGTCACATTTATTTTCCAACTTGATTTGTGGGTCCCCTGTCGACCAAAACCTGTCAGCCCCAATTATAGACATGGCCCACATTGAGCCTACTACCCGTCCGACACTTGTGTCCCATTTATTGGAATCCACATGTGCTACTTATTTACCCATGATCATCGATACCTAATTTTAATTCGATTAATTCGCCATGTCTGATTCGGACCCAACCCGGCTCCACCAAGTCCAGCCCAGCTCCAAGTTATTCTCCATCACCATCATCCTCAGCTCCTTATCCTTGAAAAATATGAAGTACCCTATTTTACCTATTTCTAATATTTAATGGAAATCCCATTGATTTTAATCCCTAGGAATGATGTATTCCTACATTAATCCTAACCCATGATTTCACTCCCCATCCAACCACACAATTTTTCTAACATCCACACACAGCCCTCTCATTTTGTAGCCGGCCCTAACCCCAAGACTTCACACTATTCTCTCTCTCACTCATCAATTAATTCATCTCTTTCTCTCTCTCCTTCCTATTATTTTTTCACCACACCAATAAACTCCACAGCACATACACACCCGAGCTCGACCTCCTCCCTGGCCGAGCGCCGCCGGCCACCACCCCGGCGAGCTCAGCCCCGACCACCAAGCTCCTCCAGCTCCTCCTCCTTCAGCAATGCCACCACCATCATCATCCAAGCCAACACCACCACCCCCTCCGTTCAGTCGCGCCGCCACCCTTGGCCGCGCCGCCCCTGGCCTCGCCGGGCCAGGCTCGATAGCGCGCCGCCGCGCCTCGTCGGCCAGCCAGGCCGCGCCACCATCAGAGCACGGCAGCAGCTGCTGCATGCGTACAGGCGAGCACGCGCGCACGCGGGCCGCCGTCGTGCGCCGCCGCGCCGCCGCGCGGGCCGCCGTGGCCCCCTGACCGTGCGCCCACCCCGGCGAACTCTCCCCTGACGGCTACCATCCTCCGGGACGTGCCGTCGAGACGATTCGTGCGTTTTGCACGACGTCCCGTCATGACGAGCTCGAAAACGAAGCTGGAATCGCGTTCCGTCGCAGCGACTTCGCGCGCGTTTTCCCGAAAATCCGACCGTTGGATCGGCGATTTCTTCGCTCCGTCACAATCTCGGTATATCCACCTTCATTCCTGTCAATTTTCGTCCGTTAATTTTATCGTTTGATACATCAAAACCGGCCACCAAGTTGACCGTTTAAATTGTATTAAATTTGGACAGTTTCGCGAGGCCAACTTCGTCAGCTTGTATCACCTCCACCGCAGCTCCGTTTGGCGTGCTACCAGTTCCTGTACGAAGCTGGTATAACCCTCTTGCTATCCCTCCAGTTTCGTTTCATTGTGAGCTTGTTTGATTGGTTGAATTCGACGCCAAAGTTGGCCGTCCGAATTCGTAATTTCCAACTTGTAAAATTCCATTTTTGAACACGGGACTCCAGATTTCATTTCTGACACCACTAGTAGACTCGTGGCGTCGTTCTGGCATGTTTTCATATAAAATTTGTTAGATTTGGAGAACGTTGACCCTGGCACGTTTTTCGGTGCAAAGTGGGTCCCACATTCTGGGTCAACGGGACTTTTTGACGCCGGCTCATCGGAATCCAATTCCGGATATACCGTTGAGTTCATATCGGCATTTTGGACTCGTTGACATGTAGTTTGCTGAGTTTTGAGAACATTGGCTCCGGCACGCATTTTCGTGCAAACCGGAATTCCAAGTTCTGGTCAACGGACCAAATTGAGATCGGGTCAACAGAATCCAATTCCGGATATACCGTTGGGTTCGTATCGTCATTCTGGTTTCGTGGACATATAATTTGTTATATTTTATAGACTTGTTTTTTTGCACGTTTTTCGGTGCAAAACGGCTCCGACACGGACACCGTTTTGACCCAAAATTACCTTTTTGCCCTTGTGTCCAAATTGGACCGAAGGGTAGGCTATCCTAGCTAATTTGACCATTCTGGACACGTTGGCGATGTTTATTTCATCGTCCGACAATGTTTGTTGATAGTTTCTCTGAGTTTAACCTTTTTATAATTAATTAATAATTAATTCTTATAATGTTCGTATTTCGGGATTAGTACAACGAAACTGAGATCAGTCAATTCCAGTGATCTCACATCGCTGAAATTGACAAGATGAACACGTGGATCACTATAATAAGATTATCAACCTTACCATTGATCTTCTTATCTCGATTTGCGTGTCGTAAGTTTCGACGTACGAATAACGAAGTACACTTTATATCTTTAATAATTAGACGAGAATTTACCCTGTTGACCAGAGTTGACCAGTTGACCCAAAGTCAACTATAAGTCCACACTTGACCTAGTATGACTAGATTATTGACCGGAGTTGACCTAGAGTGTTTTGACTTAGAAGAACCTAGAATAATATAGATTGCTTGTAGAGTTTCATTTATTACAACTTGAACACCTTGTAACCTGTGTTGCTTTAAATAGGACTCTGTGGCTTCAGTTGGACCCCTTTACCTATCAGCTGTTCAGGTTATCAGGCGAGTACATTCTCTGATCATTTCATATCATGTTTAGGATTATATTTCCTGCTTTAGACTATCTTACTTGATGCTGACACGTTGGTAACACGGATTGGTACTATATGGATCCCTTCATGAGATGTTATCCCTCTCGGGAGCATCAGATACTTTTGTCATGTGTGTTTCACTTACATCACGTATCATATGCTTCTATCATCATGAATCTTCGCGAATCAGCTAGTGACTCATGTACCCTCATGATCACCGAGCCTTCACGAATCAATTCATGAATCACCCTTTATGGGCAACGTAGTATAATCATGAATCTTAACGTAACTTGAATGGATCCTTGTGTATTGATTGGGGATGGGGGAGTATAAGTGAACATGTGAATAAATCCAAGTAGTGTAATCATGAATCAATTTCCAGTAGTGTAATCATGAATCAGTCCTTAGCCATTCACATGTTTATGCAGTACTCTGAATCACTAGCACTGTCTCCCTTTATATATATCATAGATATTTACTTACAGTCTCTCTTTTACATTATGCTATTTCTTCAGATCCTGTATTTTATTCTCTAGCATGATTACATTTCCTTTCCTGCTATGACTTGTTGAGATGTATTGTGCTCGCTCCTGTCCTGACTGGACCTGTTGATAAATTTTACAGATAGCCTGGAGGTTGCCTGCTAGCCTAGAGGAGACACATTAGAGGTTGTTTAGTTAGCTATTTTCAGTTGTCTGGAGTTGTATTTATTTTATGGATTACTGTATTTGAGCTTTGAGATGTATTTCTGGATTTGTGTATCTTAGACACTTAGGCTTCTATCTGCTGTATCTCTTTTGGATTTCATGTTTTACCTATCTTTTATCTTGCTCTACCTTAGTTGTGATTGAGACTGTATCTGTTATGTCACCCCCATTCGGGGAGTATAAACTGCTTAGCCTTATACTGTTAGATGCATGAGACCTAGGACAGCGTTCTACCGCCGACACTGCGGCGTAGGCTGGGCGTTGTTACGTTCTCGTGCCCTAACTCTAGGGTGCGGATCGTGACACGTTTTTAGTGGTGGCCCATGCAGGTCAAGACTAAAAGTGTAGTGGTATTCGAACTAGAGTACCACTACAGCCTGCAGTAGGATTAGGATATATTTTGAAGGTACTCAATCACAGTTAGGATCCCTTGAGAGATTCCTGGGACGACCCTTGAGAATCTTATTTTAACTTCGATTTGAAAACTCTTTTTTCTTGATTTGATTTATCTTTACTTTCTGTTGTTGAATTTGATTTTGATGTATTATTATTGAATTTGAGTTTGTATTTATTGATTTTGATGAAGATTGTTGAATTTTGAATCTTGATGTTAGCTATAGCATCCGAGTTTATAGTTATATGATTTGAAGGATTTTTGTTCATTTTTGAATCTTGATGTTCGTTGATAAATTTGATTTTTGGGTATTCATTGTTGATTTAAATTAATTTTTGTCAAGATGAAATTATATGGGCTAGGTCATCTAAGTTTTGGAATCTAGTCTTCTATAGTCACATTAGCCAGCATGGTGAGGACATATAGTCTGATTTTGGATATATTTCTTGGATGTGGAAATTTAAGGTTTTCGCAGCCAAGCTAGCGGCATCGCGAAAATGTTAAATACCACGATTCTAGAGGTATGTGCCTAAGTCGAGGACTTTGTGATTATCGTAGCCTTGCTTACTGGTATGACGGGGATTTAGAGCACCATGATTTTGGATAGACGCATATAATTATCAGATTGTATCTTAAATGTTTTGAACATGTTTTCACTACTTGTTCAGTCTTTCAAAAAAAAAAAAAAAAAAAAAATTTTTGTTTGGTTTTGTTTCTCATTATTTAACTTAGTAGTAGCTTTAGCCGTTTTTATAAACCTTGTGTAACTTCTTACTATGAATTTCTTCTTAATACAATGAATCGATGATTTGCTAGACCTTGTTTTGGATTTGATATTATAGCTCTGATTTCAAAAGGGTTCCTTCTTTTAAACAGATAAACAGAACAGATTCCTTTATCATTCTCTTCCTGCCAATATTTTATTTCCATCATTCTTGTCTTATATAACTGTCATGATTACATCAATTCCCTGTCTCGTATATAATTCTGTCAGCTATACCTTGAAAACTCTTGAATCTTCACATCATTTTGCCTGAGAAATGTTGAGGAAGTGGCGTAAATCATCTAGTGCGGAAATGATGTAAATGGTTATCATAGAATGATTTGTAGGAATCAGAACGTTGGATGTCAATTATGAAAAAAAAAATTGAGAGGGAGATGTGGTAAAGGTTAGAATGGAATCGAGTGATAAATATTATCAATTTAGAAACAATCGCAGAAAATTGGGTTACGAGAAATTCATGGATGTATTCAAAAAAAAACTAACAAGGATATCAGAGGTCAACCTAGTTTGGAGGACTAGAAAATCTTGGTTATTGATTCTTGGGAACTATTACAAGGCTATGTAGAAATTTAGAGATAGAAAGGAGAATTTAATTGAATTTAATGATTTTGTGAAGTTGAACTAGATATTGTAAGAGGGTGACTAGAGACAAAGAGAACACAAGGATTTTACGTCATAGAAATTATTTTAGATGATTGGGAGAAATTGTGGAATTCAAAAGGATAATGTTTGAAGGTGAACGTTGAAGAAAATATGAAGGTTGATTTATAAATAAAAATAAATTTTGTGTGACATAGTGGTATTGGAGTTTAGTAAGTACGAGACTCGATTTAAACAAGTTCAAGGATTTCATAAACTGGATTTAGAGGTTTCGGATTAATTTAGAACAAGGTGAAGGAATTTGGAAATTTGATTAAATGAATAAGTGTTGATACCTAATTAAGAGGGGTATGCTTCGTGGGAAATGTTTTAGCAGTTGGAAATTTGTCTATGGTGATCATGGTAAAGGTTTAGATGACTGAAGGTTATAAAATTTCGATGATAGTCATATAATGGTTGATTTTATATTGGGTTGTGAGAAAATATGATTAGCAAATGGTAAACTGATAGTATCAGAGAGAGATGATTAACTGACCTTCGTATGAAATCCTTCTTGTTTTCCACAAAAAGGGTTTTCAATATCATTGAATCCTAGTTTCTTTAAACACGACCAAATCAACTTCGATTATCTTTTCTTATCTTGGGTTGTACTCAATTGACTTAAATTTGATTACGACCTTAATCTCCATCCTTGTATGCTCGTTCTCAAACTTTGTTGAACTGTCCTCCATATTGCCTAAATCTTGATTTTCCCAATTTGATCAACTTAGATCGTATCAAAACTAAATATTCTTAATATATATATTGTGATTTGATTTCCATGCAAGTGACTTCATTCTTTAACTTTGATTTTGATTTTTCTGAACCCTTTATGGATAATTGGTAGTTATCTTTACTTTTTTTATGAGTACCAGTTTTCACATAGGATGGTAGGCTGTCTTACAGTTTTGATGATTTGTATTCAGTGTCTTTTCTAGTTTAGCACCCGATTGCTTGTGTGTCTTAATACCCTATGACCGTTTCGGTTAACATGACTAGTATACCTAGATGAGACTTTCACTACCACCGTATGCCATGACCCTGTATGTCGTCCTGTTGATCACATGATTTGTTTTAATCTGGGACTTTGATTGTGGGGGTTTGACCTAGAAGGATTACGAACATTTTAATTTCGAGGACGAAATTTTTATAAGGTGGGTAGGATGTGAGCACCCTGAATTTCGGGTTGATTTTTTTTAAAATTTTTCTGATTGATTTAGTTTTAATAAATAATTTATTCTGTTATTTATCCTTAAGTGTACTTTCCCGTGCCATTGATATTTGGAGTGTCAGGGATGTTCAACTCTGGAAATCTTCTTCACGAGTTTTGGAGTGGACAGGATTACCTTCATGATGGTATATAGTGTCACATCCAAACTTGTTCCCTTGTACTCTTGCTTCGCACAATTTCGGGTCGATTTAGACCATTTGATTATTAATTAATTTTCCCACTCTTTTTCTTGATCATTTTTAGCACGTTACCGTGACTTTTCATTTGGGAGCACAAGACCAGTCAGTTTCTTGAAACCAACTTCTCATTGATGATCTACTCGAGACGCTCGTCACCCATGACCTTCGTGTCCCACTCAGACACGCCATTTTGTGCTCCATTTGCTTCGCACAACTTTCCTGACACGTGACCCGATTTTATTTCACACAACGGCGTCACATTCATTTTCCAACTTGATTTGTGGGTCCCCTGTCGACAAAAACCTGTCAGCCCCAATTATGGACATGGCCCACATTGAGCCTACTACCCGTCCGACACTTGTGTCCCATTTATTGGAATCCCCATGTGCTACTTATTTACCCATGATCATCGATACCTAATTTTAATTCGATTAATTCGCCATGTCTGATTCGGACCCAACCCGGCTCCACCAAGTCCAGCCCAGCTCCATGTTATTCTCCATCACCATCATCCTCAGCTCCTTATCCTTGAAAAATATCAAGTACCCTATTTTACCTATTTCTAATATTTAATGGAAATTCCATTGATTTTAATCCCTAGGAATGATGTATTCCTACATTAATCCTAACCCTTGATTTCACTCCCCATCCAACCACACAATTTTTCTAACATCCACACACAGCCCTCTCATTTTGTAGCCGGCCCTAACCCCAAGACTTCACACTATTCTCTCTCTCACTCATCAATTAATTCATCTCTTTCTCTCTCTCCTTCCTATTATTTTATCACCACACCAATAAACTCCACAGCACATACACACCCGAGCTCGACCTCCTCCCTGGCCGAGCGCCGCCGGCCACCACCCCGGCGAGCTCAGCCCCGACCACCGAGCTCCTCCAGCTCCTCCTCCTTCAGCAATGCCACCACCATCATCATCCAAGCCAACACCACCACCCCCTCCGTTCAGTCGCGCCGCCACCCTTGGCCGCGCCGCCCCTGGCCTCGCCGGGCCAGGCTCGATAGCGCGCCGCCGCGCCTCGTCGGCCAGCCAAGCCACGCCACCATCAGAGCACGGCAGCAGCTGCTGCATGCGTACAGGCGCGCACGCGCGCGCGGGCCGCCGTCGTGCACCGCAGCGCCGCCGCGCGGGCAGCCGTGGCCCCCTGGCCGTACGCCCACCCCGGCGAACTCTCCCCTGACGGCCACCGTCC
This sequence comes from Iris pallida, assembly GCA_029216955.1. Taxonomy (NCBI): domain Eukaryota; kingdom Viridiplantae; phylum Streptophyta; class Magnoliopsida; order Asparagales; family Iridaceae; genus Iris; species Iris pallida. Next base: position 1,070,621 of record JANAVB010017200.1, on the reverse strand, counting down.
TCCGGGACGCGCCGTCGAGGCGATTCGTGCGTTTTGCACGACGTCCCGTCGTGACGAGCTCGGAAACGAAGCTGGAATCGCGTTCCGTCGCAGCGACTTCGCGCGCGTTTTCCCGGAAATCCGACCGTTGGATCGGCAATTTCTTCGCTCCGTCACAATCTCGGTATATCCACCTTCATTTGTGTCAATTTTCGTCCGTTAATTTTATCGTTTGATACATCAAAACCGGCCACCAAGTTGACCGTTTAAATTGTATTAAATTTGAACAGTTTCGCGGGGCCAACTTCGTCAGCTTGTATCTCCTCCACCGCAGCTCCGTTTGGCGTGCTACAAGTTCCTGTACGAAGCTGGAATAACCCTCTTGCTATCCCTCCAGTTTCGTTTCATTGTGAGCTTGTTTGATTGGTTGAATTCGACGCCAAATTTGGCCGTCCGAATTCGTAATTTCCAACTTGTAAAATTCTATTTTTGAACACGGGACTCCAGATTTTATTTCTGACACCACCAGTAGACTCGTGGCGTCGTTCTGGCATGTTTTCATATAAAATTTGTTAGATTTGGAGAACGTTAGCCCTGGCACGTTTTTCGGTGCAAAGTGGGTCCCACATTCTGGGTCAACGGAACTTTTTGACGCCGGCTCATCGGAATCCAATTCCGGATATACCGTTGAGTTCGTATCGGCATTCTGGACTCGTTGACATGTAGTTTGCTGAGTTTTGAGAACATTGGCTCCGGCACGCATTTCCGTGCAAACCGGAATTCCAAGTTCTGGTCAACGGACCAAATTGAGATCGGGTCAACGGAATCCAATTCCGGATATACCGTTGGGTTCGTATTGTCATTCTGGTTTCGTGGACATATAATTTGTTATATTTTATAGACTTGTTTTCTTGCACGTTTTTCGGTGCAAAACGGCTCCGACACGGACACCGTTTTGACCCAAAATTACCTTTTTGCCCTTGTGTCCAAATTGGACCGAAGGGTAGGCTATCCTAGCTAATTTGACCATTCTGGACACGTTGGCGATGTTTATTTCATCGTCCGACAATGTTTGTTGATAGTTTCTCTGAGTTTAACCTTTTTATAATTAATTAATAATTAATTCTTATAATGTTCGTATTTCGGGATTAGTACAACGAAACTGAGATCAGTCAATTCCAGTGATCTCACATCGCTGAAATTGACAAGATGAACATGTGGATCACTATAATAAGATTATCAACCTTACCATTGATCTTCTTATCTCGATTTGCGTGTCGTAAATTTCGACGTACGAATAACGAAATACACTTTATATCTTTAATAATTAGACGAGAATTTATCCTGTTGACCAGAGTTGACCAGTTGACCCAAAGTCAACTATAAGTCAACACTTGACCTAGTATGACTAGATTATTGACCGGAGTTGACCTAGAGTGTTTTGACTTAGAAGAACCTAGAATAATATAGATTGCTTGTAGAGTTTCATTTATTACAACTTGAACACCTTGTAACCTGTGTTGCTTTAAATAGGACTCTGTGGCTTCAGTTGGACCCCTTTACCTATCAGCTGTTCAGGTTATCAGGCGAGTACATTCTCTGATCATTTCATATCATGTTTAGGATTATATTTCCTGCTTTAGACTATCTTACTTGATGCTGACACGTTGGTAACACGGATTGGTACTATATGGATTCCTTCATGAGATGTTATTCCTCTTGGGAGCATCAGATACTTTTGTCATGTGTGTTTCACTTACATCACGTATCATATGCTTCTATCATCATGAATCTTCGGGAATCAGCTAGTGACTCATGTACCCTCATGATCACCGAGCCTTCACGAATCAATTCATGAATCACCCTTTATGGACAACGTAGTATAATCATGAATCTTAACGTAACTTGAATGGATCCTTGTGTATTGATTGGGGATGGGGGAGTATAAGTGAACATGTGAATAAATCCAAGTAGTGTAATCATGAATCAATTTCCAGTAGTGTAATCATGATTCAGTCCTTAGCCATTCACATGTTTATGCAGTACTCTGAATCACTAGCACTGTCTCCCTTTATATATATCATAGATATTTACTTACAGTCTCTCTTTTACATTATGCTATTTCTTCAGATCCTGTATTTTATTCTCTAGCATGATTACATTTCCTTTCCTGCTATGACTTGTTGAGATGTATTGTGCTCGCTCCTGTCCTGACTGGACCTGTTGATAAATTTTACAGATAGCCTGGAGGTTGCCTGCTAGCCTAGAGGAGACACATTAGAGGTTGTTTAGTTAGCTATTTTCAGTTGTCTGGAGTTGTATTTATTTTCAGTTGTCTGGAGGTTGCCTGCTAGCCTAGAGGAGACACATTAGAGGTTGTTTAGTTAGCTATTTTCAGTTGCATGCTAGCCTAGAGGAGACACATTTGAGCTTTGAGATGTATTTCTGGATTTGTGTATCTTAGACACTTAGGCTTCTATCTGCTGTATCTCTTTTGGATTTCATGTTTTACCTATCTTTTATCTTGCTCTACCTTAGTTGTGATTGAGACTGTATCTGTTATGTCACCCCCATTCAGGGAGTATAAACTGCTTAGCCTTATACTATTAGATGCATGAGACCTAGGACAGCGTTCTACCGCCAACACTGCGGCGTAGGCTGGGCGTTGTTACGTTCTCGTGCCCTAACTCTAGGGTGCGGGTCGTGACAAAATCTTTACCAACCACCTAGGCAAATGCAATTCTCAACTACCTCACCTAGGGAAAGGCATCCTAATATAGGTGGTTGAGCCACCTTTGCTTGGAGAGCTAGGAACCCACCTAGCACTCATAGCATGTGTCTAAAAGTTAGGTGGTTGCCTAAGCCCAATAGATCGATGAAAAAGGAAAGACAAAGAAGTCGCCGCATCCACCACTCTTGTCAGCACGCCTAACCCTGCATTCACCACTTGTCTGAACACTTGTTGAGAAGTCGTCATTGCTGTGAAGAAAACAGAGAAATGATCAAGAGAGAGAGAATGGGGAGATAGGAGAAAAGAAAGAAAACTTAACCCTAAGTCTTAAATTAAAATGTGGGTATGTGGTTCAGGTCTGCTAAATTTTAATCCTGCAGGATACACTGCTTCTCTCCCCTTCTCTCTATTGTCTCTTCACATGTGACCAACTGCATAGGTTTTCTTTTCTCCCTCCATTTTCCTCTCCTTTCCCATTATTACCCCTTTTCCTGCTTAGGCCCTTTGTGCTAGGTAGTTATTGGACTACATTCATTAACCACCCGCCTTTGATAACCAATAATGATGTAAATAGCATATGGTGGCTGCAGTGTAGCAAAGTGATGTTGACTAGTGATGGAGACAATTATATGAAGAGGTTACTAGAATCTGCAATGTAAGTGAAGGTATTTAATGGGGTAGATAATGATGTAGGGTAGGTGGTCGCTCATGGTGATGTTACACAAACATGTAGAAGTGGCAGCAACCAGGATTTACATGGAGGCAAATATGAGGTTGCTATTACAGAAGTATTTTGATGAATCAATCTCCAAAAAAAAAAGGTATCTTGATGGATGGAATTCAAAATTTTCGCATCTTGGACTAGTCTTTCCTCCTCATTAATCCTTTGAAAGACTTCTTGTGTCCATTCTTCATGAATCATCTTAGTTAATGGAAATGTAGAACACAGAGAACAAAGAAAATCAGAATACAATAAAGGGAAGAAGCACTCTGATGCCAAACTAACTAGTGCTTGATCTCCAGATTATTATAATTCAGTAAAATGCAAGCATAGTAAATTATAGCATATGCAATATGATTGGCATGGAGAATCCTCCACTTCATGAAGCATACACTACACTGAACTGAACAAATTAGCATACGCTAACAACTATATAGTAGAAATTTTGTGGATATGAACTCCGAAAGTACCCATAATTCACAGCCTAAAGTAAGCCTATCATTGGTGGATATCACAGGAAGCACTAGACTTTCTCTGGGAATTTCTGAAACACGTGAAAACAAGAATATTGAAGCGTCTAGAGACTGAAAGAATATGCGTGCCCCAGCGAAGAAGAAATTGCCTATGCTGCAAATATAAGTAAATTTGTTACGGAAATTATATATGCAAGATCATGAATATATTGGAAGACGGATAAAATCAGTGCAATGTGCATATCAATAACATTAAAATGAAAAACAAAATGTGTATAAAAATGTCTAATTCACAAGAAGACTATGTTGAATACCCAACTATTTAAATAATAGCAGCCATACTATCCATATTGAAAAGGACAGCTGATATTTTTCAAAATAAATCAGATTTGAGAACTTGAGTTCTTGTAAGGAACAGTTCTAAACAGCTTAACAAAGTACATTTCATAATCGAGGCAAAGTTTGAGTCACATTCAGAGCCTATGATATACTGCAGTGATGTTTTGCAGACATCTCTAACAAGGCCTTTTCATTTCAAGCACTATGTCAGGTCTGACTTTGAGACACATCAGATAAAGAGAAGGTTGAGATCTTTGTCTAACGAGGCACATAGGGCTAAACCACCAGCTGATTTCATATTCCAGAACTCCTTGCTCTGCAAAGATGAGCCAGAATCCTTCAATCACTGAGTTTCCATTCTATAGGGATGGAAATGTATAAGGAAGCTATACAATTCAAATAGGTATACGAATTCCGAATTTGGAATGGTACATCACTTAATTTAGGGAAGACTTCACAGACGTGCATAATCCTGTCTACTTTCTCTATATATCATTAAAAGTTTATCCTGTTAACTGTAACGAATTGCCTGACTGTCATCGCAGATCCTTTGTTAATAGAAAAACTACTAGAAAACAGAGATAATTACTCCATTAGGGAATTCCAGTGCCACGAGGTCCCGCCTAGGCAGGGTTATATATATATATACATATATGCAGATGACCTCTAGCCTAGTGGTTAAGAGAGATGCATGCGGCCCGAGTGGTCAGGAGTTCGAATCCCAGTGGGAGCGATTCCAGAAACAATTTACCTGGTGCGGGGGGCGGGTCAGGTCTTTTCTGCTTTCGCAGCTGCTACGATTTGGTTCGGACCCACCACGACCAGGCTGAGGAGGTGGACTTCATCTGGGGCAAGGGAGTAGCTCGGAAAATGCAACTTTGTGCATATCGTCTTCTCCGGGTTAGACTGATGACTAGAGACAGACTCCTCCGGTTTGGGATGCATATCCCGGATGCCAAATGTGTGCTATGCAATGAGGTAGATGAATCTATGGGGCATCTCTTCTTTGGTTGTCCGGTAACCTGGCACATTTGGACGGAGCAGTGTGCACAGCTAAGAGGAGGGGTTGGGGTGGACCGAGACATCCGGAGCATTCTCAGCTGGATCCGAGATCATAGAGGCCGGGATCCGGGGTGGGCTAGAAGAGCCAGAGTTCGTCTTGCTGCGTCTGTTTGGCACATCTGGAAGGAGCGGAACAGACGTATCTTTGAGGGCTTGACTACCTCCCCTATTGGAATTCTACACAATATAGAATTCGATGTATCTGTTATGGCCCCATAATCATATTTTTGGGGCATGAAGTGTAGTGATATTGTATTTTAATACCTTTTCCGCTATAAGCGAGGAATAAATTCACCCTTATTCCAAAAAAATATATATATATAAGGAGACACTGTTTATGTAATATAAGGAGACACTGTTTATGTGACTCGAACTTGAGGCAGCAAGCCTTACTGTCACACCAGGTGACGCCCTCCTGTTTGCAAAATAGCTACTTACTACATGCGTCACCCAAACTCTTGTTCAAAATTTAATTAGAACTTCATGTTTGCAGAATAGCTATAAACTTTAATCTACAATAACTAGCAACAGAAACTCCAGTAATATATGACTGCCTTGTTTCCATGAGTCATTAACAAGTATACATAATGCAGTTTCGTCATGATTTAAGTTCTGGATTACTGTCATATGATATTCCCACTGGCCACTTCTATATCTAATCCTGGGCCCTTGTTATTATTAATGGCATCTACAAAAGTACATGAGTGGATCTTGTTTTAGAGTTGTCCAAATAACACAATCATACACATAATGAGGGGCTGGTGGATCACCGACTCATTTGCCATAGTGTCAGCAAGTTTCATGAACCACGTATTCTCTTATGACAAGACCAAAGTGCAGCATGAACCATACATTTCTATGCTAACTCATAAAAAGTGATAATATGCTTGAAGACCTAATATGCAACCTTCTTATTGAATACGTAAGTAATGTTAACCAATAGAAGGCTTACCTGCCATTACTGAAGCAAAATGATCCATTTGAGCGTCGAAGGATCTGTCTAGCAAAAATTCAAGCATAAATTTAAGAAGAAATAAAGGGCAAATGTGAGGTTAAAATGTCCACGCATGTGTTAGAAGACTTAGAACTCAGCAAAAAACATGTAAAAAACATTAAATGACAAAGACAAGTTCAAATCAAATGGACAATGTGAAGCATAAATATTTTAGAAATCTTGAAAACAAATTTGTTATTAATAAAATGTCACCCTAAAGTATGTATTTCAATCAAATGACAACAAAAATGTCAAAACTTGTTCCTAACATCTTTAAGGTTGTAAATGTTTAAACTTTAAAGCCTGTTAACATATCTATTAAATGAAGTTAATAAACATCTAAAAATTTCAGTTACCTGGTTCTGAAAATAAACTAAAAATGCTCGGATTGTTTCCCTGTAGGGCTCTGACACACCAGTCCATAAAGAATGCGCTCCTTCGACAATTTCATACCTGTCAAGTTCTCAACTCAGCAAAATATTATTCAATACCTCCACCATTGTAATACATAGCAAACCAATGAGAGGAATTCAGAAAGTACTTTGATATGTAGCTCTATTTACAAAAAACTAATTAGCAAAAGAAAGGTCTACCAGGTGACTAAATACCAAAGAAACAGAGAAACATGAGCAAATCTCAAGTAATATGATAGAAATACAATCAGAAAATATAATTATACATCAAAACATGCAGTAATATAATGGTGCTATGAACGATCTCAAAACTGCATGTGTGGACATGAAAAGGTATATTATCAATGAACATAAAAAATCATATGATTTTTTTCTAGTAAACAACTTGATGATGCCGTAGGGGACTTGCGGCGGTTGTCGCAATAGAGGAAGTACAGCTACCAGGGTTGTGGACATGATCATCCAAAACGGGAGACGGAATGCTTTGAAGATGAGGGGAATCTCAAGATGCAATCAATAGTCTCGGACTCATTAACGGTAAGTGATGGATTCTAGCTGTGGCAGGCCATGACTAGCCGGCAGATCTTTTTGCTGTGGTTTGAATATGTATCTTGATTTATTTATTTTTTGAGATCTTGTATTATTCATTTGGGTCTCTGTTTTGTTAATTACCATTGATGGAATGTGGGGAATTTGTTTCCACCGTTTATTCTCAAAAAAAAAAACTTGATGATGCAGTATTCTTAACAACTGCCAATAAGGGGAATATAATTACTGATATCCGAGTGACACCACAGAAGTTAAAATTACTGATGATCACTGTACTTGGGTCTCTGATATCACAGTGAGACTGCACAGAGATCTTGTCAATATCTCTCCCGCCCCTAGGTCTGATAACATAGATACCTACATATTCCCAAGATAATGATAAGGGAACTTAGATCTCGGATGTGAACTTGTTTTCGTCCCAAAGCTGACCTTCATTTTTCCAGGGAGCCTCGAGTAATAATAGTAATCTTTCCACATGGAGTTGATTAACAGGGACCAGAAGAGTATCTCCATCCCTATATATCAATACTTTCATCCATAAAGAAATAGTCAGCATATCACTAACTACATCCAATAAAAAGCAAAAAAGTGAAACTAATGCACTCCAAGTATATATATACAGTTAAAATTGTAGTACTTAAAATACAAGCATGTAAAATGTTTACTAGCATAACATCTCATGTAAAATTATAAGAATATAGAGATAATATCTACAACATACCACATTGATTTGGCTACTGATGCATCAAGAGGCAATCTATGTCCCAGCAATCTACGAACAGCAAGAGCTTCGGAAGTACTTTCATCAGACAATCGCAAACATCTTGATCTAATGTCTCCAACAGCTGGTCCTCCTATGAGGTACCAACAAGTTTAAATTGGAGATCCTATAATTTAGATGTCTCCTATAATTTAGAACTATCAGAAGAATGAAATGATGTCTTCAGATATCTTGTACGAGAAAGGAAATCCTAAACATACCAAGCACACGAACAATCTCAGCCGTACTGCCCCCATCATCAGAGACAGGAAGAACATGAGCAACTCGGGTTGTTACCTTTTTTAACTCTTCAACAACTCCATTAAATGCAGTGCCCCCTGGAAATGAGAATTTGAAGATAATGATGGTAACATAACTATATAATCAACCACTCAACATGATAAGAAGAGTTTCTCCTGATGGAAAATTAGGACTTCCATAGTGAAGATAGCATCATTGTAGGTTAGTGTAGAACCTAATCTATGCCTCCATCCAGGCAGACCGCACCAAATGATTTCATAATGCAAGGTAAGTGAACTATTTTGTTACCTGAGTTTATGATGGAAATAGTAAAAGAGAATATTGGTACACTAAGTATAACTTTTTGGATGCTTTAATATAGAGGATATTGGTTATACAGAACTTTGATTAGAACTCTTATGGCAAACAATAAGTTTTTAGAATGACACTAAATACAGATTTTGACTAAACTTGCTCCCACAAGAACATCTATCAGTGTAATATATCCTACACAAAAATTTATACTGCCAGGTAATTTTTTATGATTTGCCATGTACTAACACAGAAAGCCTTAGGCTTTCTATAATCATGAAAAACATTTTAAGCTCAGAAAATTATTAATTTGGTCATTTAGGAATAAGTCTTCTGCTAATATAGATTAAAAAGGTCATACATTCAGCATTCAGATGATGTGCCAACATATATTAGACAAAAATTGCCTGATAACTGTTTTCCATGTCAGAATTGTATTATTCACAATGATGCATTGCGGAAAACAACTACAAAACTTCTCAGAAATCAGGGACCAAGAAAGTGTCCCAGAAATCATAGGAAACTCGTAAACACTTGGGATTAACTTTTGGAAACTCGGGGCACTTGTTGAAATTTATGGAAAGCTCATCACTGCCACAATGTCAAGTATGCATCTTTTTCAAATATGACTCCTACTATGACTGGGAATTCCTCTTAGAATCAGATGTAGATGAGCCAGGGGAAAGGCCCAAAAGAACAATCAATGACCGCAAGTAGGCCCAACTTCGAGCAATTACAATAATTGCCTACATAAAACGCCCAGTGTTGGTAAAATACACATTGACTGCTAAATAAATACCTAGGAGCACCATTAGACTGTCACCAACTCCAGTTCAATTATTCAATTCACTAGTCAAAACCTGATGACAAGGTTACCGAGCACCATTAGACTGTCACCACCTATGGGAAAAAGAAAAACCAAGTAGCACAATATTGGACTATGGCAATGCGCACGAGGCAGATCTTCCAACTCTCCAACCATTACCAGGACAGCAGGCCATAACATACATCCCCTTTGTGCTAACTCATCTCAACAAGAAGCTCCCACAAATTCCTCATCAGGTAGTTCATCCAGAGGTTGGACTCGCCGCAATAAACCGACACCTATCGCACCTCCCACATGCAAGTAAACCTTCGAGTCACAGTCTATGGAGAGCTCCCGTGTACCTTCTCACTTAAACCCTAAGAGAAACGAGGATCCCTGCAAGGGTGTGTTGCCCACGAGGACCCCCCCCCCCCCCCCTCTCCGACCTAAAAGCAAGGTTTGCAGTATCGGAATCGGAATCAAAATCGAAATCGGTATCCCTATGAGTATTGGGATCGGTGGTACCGGCAATATCGACGATTTCGGATCGGTGGTATCTGCAGTATCGATGGTTTCAGATTGGAGTATCGAATTTTTTTGGTATCAGAAAACATTTAATTATTAATAAATTATTGAAATTTTAGATAATAATAGTTTATATATAGGCATAATTTTAAGTATTTTCTGTGGTGTTTCTTAGTAATTTTGGAATTAAATGAAATAGTAGTCACTCTTGACGATTGGTTTACTTACGATAGATAAGTTTTTTTACATGTTTTTGCAACCTATGTTTTTACAACCTTACTGATTGGTCTTTTCCATTCAATTTTCTTTGTCGAATTGACTGAAAAAGAAACCCCCAATGTAGGAATCGGTCAGTATCACTATCGACCGATATCAGATCATGACATGTCAAATCGGTATCAGCCGATCGGTAATCGACCGATCGGTATCGACCGATACTGCAAACTACGCCTAAAAGACGCTCAAGAGGTAAAGAGCCGAGGCACGTACTCGTGGTACCACCTCCTAGAACCCAACCAAACAATCAGATACAAGACACAAAGATTGTTTCTATTGGACAGCAAACTGCATACTTTTGTGTTTTTGCGAGTATGTATACAGTATAGCCATGAGAGACTTTGGTAGCTAGATAGTAGAATTACATGCAAGTCACCTTATCGTTAAGGGTGGCAATTTGGGACCCGACCCACCAACCCATATAACGATCACACTTAAATGGATTTGGGCGTAAACGATTCAACCATATAACCCGTTTATTAATGGGTTGGATCCTGGTCTAGGATGCTTATCCGTTTTAACTATTTGACCCGTTTATTTTATGGGGCAGATTTATTCATAGTTTCATACAACCAAACATGACACAAGTACCCAACTGTTTGAGATAATAATCTCATAACCCATTTATTTTACAGCCAACTTCATTGCCATTCACCAACAAAACTCTAGAGTCTATACTCTAGACTAATGTGTCTCACTCCATGACTCAACAGCCCATCCACATTTCTTCTTGATCTTTCTTTTCTTCTGCTTCTACTTACTCCATCCGAAGCCCGCGCCACCTCCTCCTCTTGTTCCTCTTAGACCTCTCTCCGTCTCTTTTTCTTCCTCCTCCACCAACATTTTTCTCCTCCTCAGAGTTCTAATCAATAAGTCTTTTGATGAAGGAAACGGAATTAGCATGACTCGCGGCGATGGCAGCGACACAAGAGGAAGGTAACCACGGTGAGACCCTGAGAGGCAATTACACGGTGTTGTAGTGTACAGTGAAAGCAGAACAAGGAAAATGAGGGGCTTTGGCTCTAAAATCTAAATTTTTGCCATGTTTGGTTCGCAGAATCAGAGCTTGGGAAAGGAAAGTCTTTCATTTCCTATGTTTGAATGCCAAAGAAAATGAGTAGGAAAGGAAATTGATTCCCAAGAGGAAGGAAAATAGAGGGGGAAATGGTTCCCCCCCCCCCCCCCCCCCCCCCCCAAGGATTCATTTTTCCCCTCTAATAATGCACTTTCCCTCCCAAATTTTTGGTTTTTCCAAACACCGGAAAGGAAATTGATTGGATTTACAATTTCCCAAAGGAAAGAAAAGAGCAAAGAATCGATTTCCTTTCCGCGAACTAATCGAGGCCTAAATTCAACGGGTTGACAGGTTGAGTCAGGTTGACAGGTTGGGTCGGCTTGACATGTTAAATCACAGCTTGGGTTCGGGTTTACCCTAAACAGCATGTATAATTGGGTCGGTTTGGGGTAATCATTAACAGGTCAGCCTGAATACTACCCGATTGCCAATCTTATTGATCATGTGCCTATACATAACAGTTCCTCGACATTGTCAATAATGGCTAGCTATGGTGCCTAGGCCCCTTCGGGTTAGGCTGCAAATGAAAAAAGCAGCTCGCAAGCTTGACTAGATAAAAGTTTAAATCGGCTCGATTTGTTTCCAGTAACGAGCCAAGCTTGAACATGAAAACGAGCTTGATTGCCTTAAACAGCCAAGCTTGAACATAGGAAAGCTTGGTTCTTGAGCTTGTTAAGAAGCTCGACAAGTACTCGTCTCGGCTTGGCTCTGCTCAAATTTCTTGGCTCGACTACGACACAAGTCAACCTATATATTACATCAAATGTCCTAGATTTAGATGTCAACCTATCAAGAAATATATGACATAGCATAACTTCTTAGTCACATCAGTTAGGAACTAAAAAATGTTCATACTTACATGGACGGAATTCAAACGGCCATGGCCCATAAAGCCCAGGACTCGAGCTCGAACAGCTTGCGAGCTGTTCGCAAGCAGCTTGGCTCGGCTCGCGAGCAAAACGAGCCGAGCTTGAACATCTTCTTACAAGGTTGGGCTCGAGGAGGACCAACCCTAGACTTGTTGAACTGTTGCAGTTAGCTAACCATTTGCAAGAATAAATTGTACTTGTTAACGATATGGTTACTTATCATTTGACGACATGGTTACAAGAAGCCGAATAAAATGTAGTTGTTGAATTCTTGCAGTTAGCTAACCATTTGCTAGAGATGAAATATAAAACGTTCTCCCAAACTCCATTGAATTCCCAAAACTAAAAAAAAAACTAGGGTTGGGGTTAGGGTTAGGGCGCACCTGAGAAAACAAGCAGTGAAGGCTGGGTGGAGTTAGGGTTAGGGTTGTGGATGGAGGAGGAAGGAGAAGCGCTGCTGCTGCCGGGGAGAGAAGCAGCAGCCATGGGAAGATTGGATTTGGATCTGACGGTGGTGATGAGGATGGAAGAGAGGGACGCGTGAGGGAGTGGGAAGCGGGAGAAGGAGAAGAAGGCCTTTGCTGCGGGGCCCACCAGAGTGGCATCCGCCATTTGCTATCACTTTTACTTCCCTCCGCAATGTGTCCGCCTATCAGTTTCCTTTCAATCTCCCACTTTCTTGCTTCCGATCCTTTTCCTTTCCAATTCTTTGGTAAAACCTGAAAACAGATCAAATCAGACCGTTCTGCTTAACCCGTTAAACCGTTGGATCCAAAGTGAATTCTTTCTCATTTTTATCAACTTGTAGGGATCAAAGTGGATTTTTTTTTTCCCAAAGTTTTGTGATAATATCTGTATCTATTCTACTATATAATATGAAAACTAGGTGGTAAAACTTTTAAATTTCTAAAATGCCCTTGAGTATGTCATTTATGTTTAATATCAAAGTAATCAAGTTTGTATGAAGGTTTTCTTTTTCCATACAACTTTTCATGTTCCAATGGTAATAAATTTTTCTATCCTTACAATATTTTCAAAGATTATTAATCTCAATAAAAAAAAATTTAAAAAATTATAGTTTGAATCTCTTGGCACTGTAAAAAGAAAGCACACACACATAAATAATCACCTAGACAAAAAGACGACAACTGATCTTATGATATTCTAATTAAAATACGTGCAAAGCACGTACATGTAGACTAGTTATTATATAATTCAAATACCATAGATATTTAGATGATACAGATTATTAGATAGAAATATAGTTAAATTATATGTATTTAAGAATAATAACGTCATTTACACTCATTAATTTAAAATTTAAAATGTATCATAACCTACTCTTCTATTTTAAGATGCATTATCACCTTTCTCTCTCTTCCTCTATTTTAGATTAGCTAATTAAAAGATTGATAACTATGGGACTAACAACAGAAGTTTTCTTCTCTCATCTATCCCTAGAACGCAGGTATCTTTATTTTCTTCTCGCATCTATCCCTGCAAGCAAAAATCGATGATGATGGTGTTGATTTCGGTAACTACTAGTAGTATGATTTGTACTCGATTGGTTCTTCCTTATTCAATGGAGTAGTTGAAACTAATCAAGGTTTTGATTTTGTGGGCAAATAGGGTGGTTGTTAAAATTGACTATTGTGGTACTATGATATTACTTTGAACAAAATGTAGGTAGACAGGCTGGTTTGCAAATCCACCTAAAAAAAAATTGGTTAAATCGAAATTGCCATCTATACATATGATGGATGATAAGTTCATCATTTAATGTATTTTCTTTTATTTTCTTTGAAGGCTTTGATAATATATATGAGTGGATTTGAATCTCTTTTGTTTAATAGAAGGGTGATTCATTTAGTAATAGGGTTACACGGGACGACTCATTTAAACATGACGAAAACTTGCTACAAAATTGGGTTATTTATAAAGGCACATCATATTTTGATCAGGGTTATCCCATTTCTAAGTTTGATTTATTTACAAGTTTTCCATTGAAAAAATTACTCAGGACTATCCCATTTCTAGGTATAAAAGTCATTTTTTTTACCAAGACTGCCAGGCAGTCCTATATACAGTCAGGACTGCCAGAAAACTGGACAGTACTTTGTTTCACTTGTTGTGAATTAGGACTGCCACTATTTCTAGCAGTCCTATCAGTTTGTAGCACTGCCAAAAATTTGGGCAGTCATAGTCGACGCGGGTTTGGGTGCCATCGGTCTTGAGTAGAAGAGGAAGATGGCGGAGGAGAAGAGGAAGATTTTGGACAAAAAGAAGATGAGAAGTTGTTGCTTAGGGATGGAGAAAATTGTGGAGGAGAAGAGGAAGAAGAAGATGAGAGGAATTAGGGTTTTAGAAGCGAGAGTGAAATTTGAAAATGAAACTAGAATTTTGGGTTTGGGGGGTGTTGGGTTGGGACAGCCCTATGAGTAAAAAAATGGGATGTCCTGAGTAATTTTTCTCCAAACCCGGGCTAGCCCCGATCAAAATATGATGTGCCCTTATAAATAACCCAAAATTGGGTTGGCAGGAGAGTCGACGTTGCCTCATTTACATTAATGAACTAAACTTTTGATATTAAAACTATTGTTAATTGGTCTTCCCTTTAATGATTTGATATTGTATATAAGCAAAAAATCTATATTTTTTTTACCAAATTAGTATGGATAAATCTACCATGAACAAGAACTGCACATGTCTTGGTTCTCAAATGCACATCTCCAATAACAACTGTAGTGCTCCGTCCCTACATCGTGCCCCGTCCCTACAGTCGTGGTCAACAACAATTCAATGATGACGCCTGTCGTGACCGAGCCTGCAGTTCGATCTAATGAAGCTGAACCGGAGGTACCCGTGCTCCCACCTGCGGCACCGAGAAGTTCTAACTTCGACGTGTCAAAATTCACAAAAAGTTGTCATACTTCCTTTAACGGTACAGAAGATCCCTCCTTGTCGATCGACTGGTTGGAGGAGCTGGAAGACAAATTCGAACTTCTGGGTGTCAAAGAATCAAAAAAAAGTCGCGTATGCTCAACTCCTACTATGATTAAATGCATACGATTAGTGGACCGTGCAGAAGCGGGCAATTCGACGTGAAGACAAGACGGCGACGATCTTATGGGCTACATTCGGAAAAGCATTTGAGATTGAATATCTTTCTGCAGTCGTGCGACAGTAAAAAGAAAACAAATTCATGCAATTGAAGCAAGGAAATATGACAGTATGATAGTACGCGACAGAATTCAACAAACTGGCCAAATTGGCTAGAGTGTACCTGCCTACAACTGCAAGTTGCGCTCGACGATTCGAAGTGGGTCTGCGTCCCTCTATCGCCGCCCATGTTTCGGTGCCTGAATATGAGACTATGGGCGAGTCACTCAACCACGCCCTCTACTTGGAGCCTCAGTATCCTTCTGCCACCACTGGCGCTATTCACTTTAATACGCCATAGTAATGTAGGAGGCAACAATGCACATAAGCGTCCAAACCATGGCAACGGATGCGACAACCAGGGGAGGAACCGAGTAGTTTGCAATCATTGCCACAAGGTAGGACACATGGCTAACGAATGCTTAATGAAAATTGGAGCATGCTTTGGGTGCCGTCGAGTAGGGCACGTCGTACGCAACTGCCCTGGAGGTGGGTCGAACCAACGCCTCCCGCAACACCAACAGAACCAGGGCCAAGCACCTCGGGCTCCACAGACCGCACCACAAAATGGCCAAGACTGTCGCCCCAATGCCCAGGGCCTCGTTTACGCCATGACCCGGGACTTTCGCATTTGACACAGTCGTGATAGGTATACTGCATTTCAATAACAAACCTGCTCGTGTACTGTTTGATTCAGGTGCTACACATTGTTTTATATCGACGAATTTTGTTGTCGAACACAAATTTTCTGTGACACCATTGGGCCTTACTTTTAGTGTCAACATACCGTCGGGCACGTCACTACTTGCAAACTTAGCCTGCGGAGACAGAATCATCTGTATAGGTGGTCAAAAGGTAGGTCTCGATACGATAGTCCTAGACATTAAGGACTACGATATCACTCTGGGAATGGATTGGCTCGGTCTATGCAATACAACCATCGACTGTGTCGAAAAGACGGTCACCTTCCGTATACCTGGAGTACCTGAATTTTGCTATTCGTGTGGTAAGACGTCGCCGACCTGCATGGTGACTCGACAATATCGGCTCGAAGGATGCTGCATTCCGGGTGTGAAGGCTATTAAGCGTCTGTTCGAGACATGAGACAGGATGGTGCAAACGTGGGTCAGGCCGACATTATGGCAGATTTCCTAGACGTGTTCTGGATGAGCTGTCCGGCATACCACCTGATCGAGAGATAGAGTTCACCATTGTCACTCCAAATTTCCGTTATACGTATTTCTAGTGTATGTATGCAGATTTTGACCCATATTTTATTTACTATATTTTCGTATTTCTTTATTGCTTGCCTTGATGTATCTTAACAAGGATTGACCTTGGGTTGGATTGGTCCAACCTGACTTGCTTTGGATGGCTTGGTTTGGTTTATTTTGATGGTTGATTCCACATGTTGAACCATACACTCTTTTTATAAACCCCCAACTACTTTCTCTCTCTTTTTTTACTCTTCATTACTTCTTCTTCTTCCTCATAACTCTCTCCACCTACCAAGAAACCCTAGGCAAGTAAAACTTGCTTCATGGAGGAACCTAATTCTTTTTGTTCCATTGTCTTTCTTACATGATTCTATGATGTTTTAGAACTTAGCATTTTTTAATTTGGTGGATATTTTCTTGTAGATCTAAGTTTGTGTCATTTTCGATTTTTTTGGATTTTGATATATCAAACTTACTTGTTTTCGAAAACTAAGTGTTCCATGTGGTAGGGAATTTGATTCTACATAATTTTGACCTTTGAAAAGTTAGATTTTGACTTATTTTGAGGAAGTTATGGCCAAAGCAAGTTTTGGACATCTTCTATGTTCATCTGTCCTGATTCTGGCAGGGACGATAAATAGTTCCCGTCCGCATGGCTGTATAGTGCCGCATAGTGCCACTCCGTATGGCTGCATAGTGCCCGTCCGTATGGCTGCATAGTACCGTATAGTGCCCGTCCGCATGGCTGCATAGTGCCGCATAGTGTCCGTCCGCATGGCTGCATAGTGTCCGTCTACATGGCTGTATAGTGCCGCATAGTGCCAGTCCGTATGGCTGTATAGTCCCCGTCCGCATAGCTGTATGGTGCCGCATAGTGCCCGCCCGTATGGCTGTATAGTGTCGCATAGTGCCAGTCCGCATAGCTGCATAGTGCCAGTCCGTATATATGCATAGTGTCGTATAGTGCCTATTTTGGCTATTTTTTGCTATTTTATGTCCTATTTGGCTGAATTGTGGCCAGAATTTCTTCCAACTCCCAACATGAAAGTTGTAGATCTTTTCCTTGGCTTTAAGAATATGTTACTAGCTATTTTATGCAAGTTTCTCTCATTCATGATAATGTAAAGATAGAACACGATAGTGGCCTTTTAAGGCGCACTCTTAACAAGTAACAAGTAACATGACATGATAGTGGCCCGTCGTGGTGCACTCTTGACAAGTAACTTGACATGATAATTCTTGATGGTGGTCAATTGTGACGCACACTTGACTTGATAAGTAAACATGATATGTAATCTTGAGTGCTGTTGCGACAGCTATCTCGACTTGCAAAGTAACTCTTATGTTGACACCGTGGGTGTTTGTGCTTGTATAAGCTACATGTCTCATCTTGCATCATGTCTAGGACATGAATTTCTGGTTACCACGGTCAGAAATTCATACTGAATCTGACTAGGATAATGACTAGATTGATCAAGTAGTTCATGAAGAGATTTCCCAGCTACAGACAGTCCCGTTATCTGGGCGCTTTAATTGGACTTGTAGCCTGCCGTCGAGTAGGGCACATTTTCAGCACAATGTCATGTGTTGCACCCCCAAGTCACCTAATCCAACTCTCTTAACTTGCAACTGGATAACCTGGATTAAGTCTGCAGGGCTTGTGACTGTTGGAACATCTCAATGTATCTTGTTAGTAATTAGGCTTGTGATAACCCTAGTTAGTTAAAGTATCAAGTCGTACTTGTTGCTTGGTCATGATTGATGAATGGAGTATAGACAAGGCCAATACATGGTTACTTCAGCACGTTACTGTTTATGCTTCGCTTTATCGATAATTGGTTAGAGACTAAGTTCTGTTCAGGTGAAGGGTTACAACCCCGAACCTTGTTTGGTTTACAGGTTGTAACTTGGTTACCGAAATAGTCTTTTAGTTATCTAATCATTTATCACCCTGTTTTCTCTAACTCATGTCTTTCGTTATCATTTATGTCTTTATATGCTGGTTTTAGTTCTTAAGTGAAGTCTCCCTTGTGGCACTTGCTCTTCTGGGGTCTGACCCAGCTGGTTTTGTATGGCCAGATTTTGGAGTAGCTCCCGAGGATCTTCCAGCCTTCCTGCCAGATGGTGAACACTAGACGCAATCCTGGCAACGAGTGGGTTTATTTTGCTCTCCCGCTCTACTTGTAAAATTATCCTTTTGAGGCGTTTAGCCGCCGAGCAAGTGTTAGCTCGTGTTGAATTTACATTCCTGTCTGCCTAAGGGCTGTAACATGATTAGCAAATCCTAAGGTTGATGGTGAACACTAGACGCAACCCTGGCAACGAGTGGATTTATTTTGCTTTCCCGTTCTACTTGTAAAATTATTCTTTTGAGGCGTTTAGCCGCCGAACAAGTGTTAGCTCGTGTTGAATTTATACTCCTGTCTGCCTAAGGGTTGTAACATGATTAGCAAATCCTAAGGTTGATCATGTATGACTTAAACTCTTGCTAGTCCTCACATTTTGTATGACTAGCTTCATGATCATCTAAATATGTAATGTTCGGGATACCTTACCTTGTATGTCTGATGATCTACTATCTTGTGACATGTACTTACTTGCTTGAGATTGAGACACTAGGCTTGTTCTTGACCATAAGAGACTAATGGCTTGTAAATAAATTCTCATGCATCTAGACAGCCGTGACCATATGTCGAGGTAGATTGCACTTCTATATACGTAGCCGGCTGTATCTGTCCTCCGCTCTCCAGTATTCTGGTTCTGGAGCATGACACGGTTTAAGTGGTGGCCCACGCAGGTCTTGTAAATCAAGATATGTGGGGGTTTTAACGAATAGATGTCTCAATCAACACTCGCCCTTGATCTCTACTCGTGTCTCCTAATCTTTCTGAGATCTTTACCTAATCACATGCTTATATCCTCGATCTATCTTGGTCCTTTCTTATTGTTTCCCATGTCATTTTTTCAGTAGCATTGTTCCTGGTCCTGCCGATCAGCCCAGCGGAGCACCTCCAGTGAACCAGCAACAACCTGGGGACCAAGCCTAACACTCTGGAGCAGCCTCCTGAGTAATGCATTCCGGGGATCCAGAGCTCCCAGTTCAACCCGTCCAGCCTACAGAGCCTGACAATGGAACCCTGGTGGAACTCATCAAGGAATTTCTTGCGTCACAAGATCGTCGAGGCGATGCCCTGCACCAGACAGTACACGATGCTATGGACAGAGTTGGTTATCAAGGGAACAATGCAGCCAACAACTTCAAGCGCCTGAACCCTCATTTCTTTAACGGAACTGAAGATGCTATTGCTGCTGATGTATGGCTTCAGGACACAGAGGTTATCCTGGAAGCAGCTAGGATTCCTGAGGATGAGAAGGTGGCCATTGTACGCCTGTAATTATTGGACTTAGCCCGCACCTGGTGGGCGATGCAAGCAGTGGGTTTGGCGATGCCAGTCTTATGGGCGGTATTCAGCGACAAGTTCCAGACGAAGTATTTTGATGCAGTAGCTCACTATGATCTGCAGACGAGATTCACTAATCTTAAGCAGATGGAAAGGACGGTCGATGGATATACGGCCGAGTTTTCTAGGCTTAATCGGTTTGCTCCCACCTTAGTGGCAACCGAATTGGACCGAGCCTAGCGATTCCAGCAGGGACTCTACCTAGAGATCATTATATCAGTAGAGCAGTTTGAGCACCAGGCATTTGATGCCGTCTTATGAGCAGCGAAGAAGCATGAGTATACTTCTCAGAGGATAGTAGATTGAACAGGAGGAAGGAAGTGGTCCCATGTACATATGTCCTAGTCATCAACACCAGTCCTGGCAGCCAGGGCTTTGACTATTAGAGCTCCTAGGAGGTCGACCACAGTTTCGTCGATTCAGCACTCGACACCGGCGTATCCTCAGCAACAGAAGCAGAAGCAGTCTTCCGCAATGGGTTGCACTCATTGTGGGAAGCCATGACATGTAGTATCAGAGTGTCGTAGAGCACAGGAATTATGCTTAGCTTGTGGGGCACCGGATCACAAGATAGGGTCCTGTCCGAATAGAGCCAGTTCATCATCATCTAACCTAACCAGTCCATCGGTTAGGGGTCCAGCACCAGTGCAGTAGCAGTACCAGCCTCCGAAGCCATTGTCGCCTCAGGCTCAGCAGTATGCCCAAGCTCAGATTCAGAATAGGCAGAGAGGTCACCAGCAAAGGGGACCAGCACCAAGAGGACAAGGTCAGGCTATGGCTTTGACGGTAGAAGAAGAATTGGCATCAGGTGAGGTGGTGGCAGGTACCATTCTCGTCAACTCTTTTCCAGCATCAGTATTATTTGATTCGGGTACATCGCATTCATTTATGTCTGTACGATTCGCTACACGGATAGTACTGGAGCCCGAGTCATTATCAGTAAGGCTCAATATACTTATTGTAATGGTCTTGTGGGAGTAGATAGTGTCTATTCCTCGTGTCGAATCGCAGTTAGCGGTAGAGAGTTTTCCGCTAGATTGATAGAATTTTCGATGTCCGACTATGATGTGGTCCTAGGAATAGATTGGTTGAAGGATCAATATGCAAGAATAGAATTCCATATTGGCAGGATTATTTTTGGTATTCCAGGCGAACCGGAGTTTTTATTTTCCAAAGGCGAAGTAGAACCTTCTCCACCAGTCTTGCAGATGGCAGTAGCAGTAGCAGTTCAGTTTTCCAGAGTAGTAGAAGAGTTTCCTGATGTATTTCCTGAAGAGCTTCCAGGCATGCCCCCAGAGAGAGAGAGAGATAGAGTTCACCATTGATTTGCTTCTAGGGACGGTACCAGTGTCAGAGAGAGTCTACAGAATGGCGTCTTCAGAGTTAGAGATCTTGTATAAGATGATTGAAGAACTCAGAACCAAGGGATTCATTCGTACTAGTGGATCACCTTGGGGAGCCCCGATACTTCTTGTGAAAAAGAAGGATGGTACGTCAAGATTATGTGTTGATTATCGTACCTTGAACTCTGTAACAATCAAGAACAGATATCCTCTACCAAGGATAGATGACTTATTTGATCAACTCAGTGGAGCGACAGTATTCTCGAAGATTGACTTGCGGTCAGGATACCATCAGATCAGAGTCAGAAAGCAAGACATCCCAAAGACGGCGTTCATATCCAGATATGGGCATTGGGAGTTCCTTGTTATGCCATTTGGAGCGACCAATGCACCAGCCGTATTCATGAACCTCATGAATCGTATCTTCATGCCTTATTTGGATCAGTTTGTGATAGTATTTATAGATGACATCTTGGTCTATAGCAAGAGTGAAGCGGAGCATAAGCAGCATCTCCGAGTGGTCCTTCAGATTCTCAGAGAGCACCAGTTGTACGCAAAGTTCAGTAAGTGCAAGTTTTGGCTTGACCGTATATCGTACTTGGGTCACATCATCACCAGAGGTGGAGTGGAAGTGGACCCCCAGAAGATAGTGGCTATAGAGACATGGCCAGTACCCAGTACCGTCGCAGAGGTTCGCAGTTTCCTAGGATTGGCTGGCTATTATCGACGATTTGTATCAGACTTCGCTCGAATTTCAGCGCCCTTGACTCAGTTGACCCGCAAGGATGTACAATTTGCTTGGATAGCAGAGTGTTATAGCTCATTTGAGAAGTTAAAGCGAAGCTTGATGACGGTACCCATTCTCACGCTTCCAGATAGGACTGGAGGATTTTCAGTCTATTGTGACGCTTCCGGCAAAGGATTATGATGTGTCTTGATGCAACATGGTAAGGTAGTAGCTTATACGTCACGTCAGCTTCGTGATCATGAGAAAAATTACCCAACCCATGACTTGGAATTAACAGCGGTGGTTTTTGCACTTAAGCTATGGAGACATTACCTGTATGGAGATCAGGTGGAGATTTTTACCGACCACAAGAGTCTTAAGTATGTGTTTACCCAGAAGGATCTTAACATGCGTCCGAGGAGATGGATAGAGCTACTTGTGGATTATGATATCAACCTGTAGTATCATCCCGGGAAGGCCAACGTAGTAGCAGATGTATTGAGCAAAAGAGCTGGAGTTTATTTCCTAACAGCGCAACCAGAGTTATTAGCAGACCTTAAGAAGATGAGGATAGAGATAGTTCTCCCTACCAATGTGGCATTGATGGCCAGTATGCAAGTTCAGTCTAGCATAGTTGAGAGGATCAAGATGGCACAATCAGCAGATTCCAAGCTACAGTGGCTCAGAAAAGAATGTGAAGCAGGGCAAAGACCCGAGTTATGCATTCACGAAGATGGTACACTCCGTCATGGAAGGCGTATTTGTGTACCAAGTGGTGATATCAGACAGAAAATCATGGCAGAGGCTCACAGTTCTCAGTATTCAATTCATTCCGGTGGCACGAAGATGTACCGATGCATCCGTCAGCATTTCTGGTAGAATGGCATGAAGAGGGAGATCGCCCGGTTTATCTCACGATGTTTAGTTTGCCAATAAGTTAAAGCTGAACATCAAAGACCAGCTGGACTTCTTCAACCTTTACCGATTCCAGAATAGAAGTGGGAGCATATAACTATGGACTTTGTAACTGGGTTACCTAAATCCCCGGCTGGGAGGGATGCTATATGGATTATCGCTGATCGTCTCACGAATGTAGCTCATTTTTTCCCTTCAGAATTGGTCAGTCGACGGATCAGCTAGCAGAGATGTACCTCAGACTGATTATCAGATTGTATGGAGTGCCAGTCAGTATCATATCAGACAGAGATTCAAGATTCACATCGCATTTTTTGACGGAGTCTTCAAGAGAGTTTGGGGACTCGTCTCAAGTTCAGTTCAACATATCATCCGCAGACAGATGGTCAGTCAGAACACACGATTCAGACTCTTGAAGATATGTTACGATCTTGTATACTGGACTTCGGTGGTTCATGGGAAGATCACCTGCACCTAGTGGAGTTCTCCTATAACAACAGTTTCCAAGCCAGTATCCAGATAGCACCTTTTGAAGCAATATATGGCAGGAAGTGCAGATCCCCATTAGCCTGGGATGATATAGGTGAGAGGAAGATGCTTGGTCCAGGGATGGTTATGCAGACAATCGAGGTGGTCAGACAAGTCAGAGATCATCTTCGAGTTGCCCAAGATCGCCAGCGTCATTGGGCCGATTCTTATCGGCGTCCCCTTGAGTTTTCAGTCGACGACCATGTGTTCCTTACGATCTCGCCTATCCGTGGCGTCATTCGATTCGACGTACGGAGAAAGCTTAGTCCTAGGTATATATGGCCGTTTAACATTTTTGAGCGAGTAGGTGATGTGTCCTATTGTCTCGCTCTTTCGACGTCGTTACATGAGGTACATGATGTGTTCCATGTATTCCAATTACGACGGTATATTCTGAATTCGAGCCATATCCATGATCATTCAAAATTGGTTGTTGGTACCAACCTTTCGTATGAGAAAATGCCCGTATCCATATTAGACATGAGAGAGAAGGTACTCAAGAATAAGACTATTAGTTTAGTCCGTGTTGCTTGGGGTCACCACTCTTTAGGTGAGTCAACGTGGGAGCATGAGGATGATATCCGCTCACGATATACACACCTGTTTGACTCATAAGGTATAATGTCTTCCTTATGCCTTATGCTTTTAAATTCTTCGCTTGCATAAATGATTGCTTGATTGGTTGAAAGTCGTAGATTGCTTGTGCTTTAGTATGGCTTGTCCCGACATCTCTAGCCTCTTGATTAAATTTCGAAGACGAAATTCCTTTAAGGTGGATAGAGTTGTCACTCCCATTTTTCGTTATACGTATTTCCAGTATACGTATAAGAATTTCGACCTATATTTTATTTACTGTATTTTCGTATTTCTTTATTGCTTGCCTTGATGTATCTTGACAAGGGTTGACCTTGGGTTGGTTTGGTCCAACTTGACTTGCTTTGGATGGCTTGGTTTGGTTTATTTTGATGGTTGGTTCCACATGTTGAACCATCCCCTCTTTTTATAAACCCTAACTATTTTTTCTCTCTTCCTTTACTCTTCATTACTTTTTCTTCTTCCTCATAACTCTCTCCACCTACCAAGAAACCCTAGGCAAGTGCAACTTGCTTCATGGAGGAACATAATTCTTTTTGTTCCATTGTCTTTCTTACACGATTCTACGACACTTTAGAACTTGGTATTTTTCAATTTGGTGGATATTTTCTTGTAGATCTAAGTTTGTGCCATTTTCAATTTTCTTGGGTTTTGATCTATCAAACTTACTTGTTTTGAAACTAAGTGTTCCATGTGGTAGAGAATTTGATTCTACACAATTTTGACCTTTGAAAAGTTAGATTTCGACTTATTTTGAGGAAGTTATGGCCAAAGCAAGTTTTGGACATCTTCTATTTTCATCTGTCCTAGTTCTAACAGGGACGATGAATAGTATCCGTCTGCATGGCTGCATAGTACCGTATAGTACCAGTCCGCATGGCTACATAGTGTCGCATAGTGCCCGTCCGCATGGCTGCATAGTGCCGTATAGTGCCAGTCCGCATGACTGCATAGTACCGCATAGTGCCCGTCCACATGGCTGTATAATGTCGTATAGTGCCCGTCCGCATGGCTGTATAGTACCGCATAGTGCCAGTCTGCATGGCTGCATAGTGCCACATAGTACCCGTCCGCATCCGTCTGTATGGCTGCATAGTGTCGTATAGTGCCCGTCCGCATGGCTGTATAGTACCGCATAGTACTAGTTCGCATGGCTGTATAGTGCCCGTCCGCATGGCTGCATGGTGCCACATAGTACCAGTCCATATTGCTGCATAGTACCATATAGTGCCCGTCCGTATGGCTGTATAGTGTCGTATAGTGCCTGTCCGCATGGCTGTATAGTGCCAGTCCGCATAGCTGCATAGTGTCTGACCACATAGTGCCAGTCCGCATAGATGCATAATGTCGTATAGTGCCTATTTTAGCTATTTTATGTCCTATTTGGCTGAATTGTGGCCAGAATTTCTCCCAACTCCCAACATGAAAGTTGTAGATCTTTTTCTTGGCTTCAAGAATATGTTACTAGCTATTTTATACAAGTTTCTCTCATTCATGATAATGTAAGGATAGAACACAATAGTGGCCTGTTAAGGCGTACTCTTAACAAGTAACAAGTAACATGACATGATAGTGGCCCGTCGTGGTGCACTCATGACAAGTAACTTGACATGATAATTCTTGATGGTGATCCATTGTGACGCACTCTTGACTTGATAAGTAAACATGACATGTAATCTTGAGTACTATTGCGACAGCTATCTCGACTTGCTAAGTAACTATTGTCTTGACACCGTGGGTGTTTGTGCTTATATAAGCTACATGTCTCGTCTTGCATCATGTCTAGGAAATAAATTCCTGGTTACCACGGTCAGGAATTCATACTGAATCTGACTAGGATAATAACTAAATTGATCAAGTAGTTCATGAAGAGATTTTCCAGCTACATGCATGTAGGAGCGTAAAAAGTGCTTCAAAGAGAGAGTCATCTCAGTCATAAGTGGCCCGCTTTACGCCTAACAGAGCGGGGAATTTCTTTACGCCTAAGCAGATTGATCTTTTTACGCTTGGGTCTACACCGGTGATTTTACGCCAAGGACTGAGCAGCCTCTTTCACGCTGGACAAAAGCTATCAAATCTCACATTTAATGCAGACTTTGACATGAAGATATCAATGATGGCATTTACTACAGAATTCAATAGAATTTGTCTCATACAAAGACCATTGTTGTCGTTTATAGAGATCGAGCTACTTTACGCTCACTGAATGGTTTCTTTTACGCACGGGATTTTACATGAGTCCTTACGCTCATAAGAAACAATGTGTGCGTGAAGTCTATTTGAGCCATTTTACGCTCAAGGTTATTCGATAACCACTTTACGCTGGAAACCTATGACAGAGCTAGTTTACGCTCATCTTTTTACGCCCAATTCGTTCTGGCCAGTTTGGAACGTGGTGTGCCTACGTGGTCTTCATGCCACCTATTTCAAAGAACGTGTGTACATGTATCCTATTCTTACTGAAATGATGGGACACGTGTCAGCATATACAGAGGATGATTCTGATCGTGGAGGGCAGTTGTTAGCGTAAAGACAGATGTTGATGCTCTTTTACGCACGAAAGCCCCAGTCTATAAATAGATTCATTTTTCTCATACGACACACACAGAGGGAGAGACAGGAGAGAATACAGAGATCAGAGCTTCGAGATTTTGATTCTCTAGAGCATCCTTCTTCAACTTTTCTTCCAGAACAAAGTGAAGCAAAGCAGGAAAGCATTCGGCCTCGCCATCAGTGCCCAAGTGCGTCGATACCTTTCTGGTACGTTAGTTCTTCCAAATTGTTCTACTTCAAGCAGTGATCTTCATCATCATCATATGGTCCAAGGAATTACGAATCAGACTTCCATAGCAATACTTTCCCAGAATCAAATTAGTACTCCCTGTACTATTCTTCTTGTTTTTGTTTTCAAAAGCCGATTCCTCCAAGGCATTTTGTTAATCGAAACAAAAATGGCGACTCTGCTGGGGACGACCTTCTCTTCTGACGAGGAGGTGATTGCTCAATATGATAATGTTTCGGTCGGTTCGACCAAGAAGACTCTGGTGGTACACTTCGACCAGACTGTCTATGAAGAAATGCTCCGAACTGGGGGTGGTTCTCGCCATTCCAATGTTCAAAAGTCTCGCAAAGCACGAAAAGTTTGGATTCCCAAATCCAAAGTGATTTCTGATCTCTCTGCTGCTTCTGATGACAAAGGGATTCTTTCCACTCCTGTCGTAGGGGCTCTCGTTCGTAACGAGGCAGTCCCTACTTCAAAGTTGCACTCGAAGTGTGACGATTTGTCTCCCGTTTGTAACGGTGAAGATAACCAGGTTTCACGCCCACCGCGTAAAAATCAAGTTTTACGCTCAGTGGGTAAGAACCAAATTTTACGCTCAGTTCATAAGAATGAGTCTCCCATTCGTAATGGGGCAGGCTCTAAAGCTTGTGTTTCTGGGTGTAAAAATCAGTCTCCCGTCGGTGACGTGGTAGGCCCAAATAAATTACGCTCATCGCGTAAAACAAAATCTCCCGTTGGTAACGTGGTAGATAACAAGATTTTATGTTCCATGCGTAAAGATAAATCTCCTGTCTATGACAGTGTAGATGAAATTCACAAAGATGCTCACCCGTCGAATGTGAATGTATCTAAACGTGTGCAGCGTAAAAATATTGTTGGTAAAACTTTTGTTCTACACCAACAACCTTCTTATACTGCTTCACGTAAGGTACCAAATTTACGAATCATACGCCAAGAAAATGGAGTCCTGCGTGCTAAATCTCAAGATTTACGCACACAATTCCAAACGCGTGGAAATGTACAATTTGGTTCTGCGAATGCAGCCAGTAATCTTCTTTATACACAAGGGACTAAACGTTTTTCTACCCCCAATGTAATAAAGAAGAATACTTCATCCACTCCTTCTGACTTACGCGAATTGCTAATGCAAAAGCGTAAGAATAGACAATCTCCGATGACATTCCCCCAAGAAAAACATCTTTGTGAATACCACCAGGTTGTGATCAACTGTTGTTGTTCGGCTTCAAGACGATCAGTCTTTGATCGATTGAGTTTCAATGTACCTCCACATCAAGCTGAAGACCAAGAACATGAGTCGCCATATGTGTCAGTCAACATGGCATCTCATACTAACAGAGGACGACGTCCAAGACGGAACACGTCCCAAACTCCAAGTCAACAACAGTTCAACAGGCTTCTTGATTCATTTGAAGGAGTATATCAGAATACTCGATCAAGAAGACGAAGACAATTACAGACCTCTGATTCAGAGGCTGGGGGTACTCAAACTTTTGAGTCTGATACCGATAGCGTGGATTCGTACTTCTATACAAACCCTTCTGTATCTTCAAGAGAGGTTGAATCCTACGCTGTTAGAGATGAGCCAGAGACGTCATCTGCTAATACAGAACAACGTCTCACTGCTGTTGAACAATCACTGAAGGATATGCTTAACATGGTACAAAGCATGCATCAAATAATTTTGAATCAGCAAATTGCTCAACCGACAGTAGTGACCCCGGCACCAGTAGCAGCACAAACTCAAGATAGTCAAGGGGCTGAAATACCTTTGAACATTCAAGAGCCTGCTGCTAATCAAAATTCTGCATCTCCGGATCCCATCATTCCAGAAGATATACCACCTCCAGTGGGGGTCATGGTGCATCCAACAACTACTCAGTCAAATGTGCTTCCTCAAACCAGTGAAGCCATTCAAGCAGTGCGTGAACTTAAAGCACAGTTTGAAGTTTTAAGGCACAAAGATCAACTCCAGAGGCTAGGGATTAAGCAACCTTACCCTCCTCATTGGAATGATATACCCTTTCCACCGAAGTTCAAACCACAATCCATGGTTTTGTTCGATGGAAAAGCATCTCCCAGTCAATATATCAACTACTTTGATATTATGACTGTACATTTGCAGAAAAATGATGCTCTTCTCACTCGAGTGTTCATCGGATGTCTGACGGGTTCAGCTTATGACTAGTATCGTAGCTTACCCGATAACTCTATTTCGTCTTTTGACGAATTCAAAGCAATGTTCCTCTCCCGCTTCTATGAAGGAGGTATGGACATGAACATGTCCTCCTTGATAGAAATCAAACAAAAGGAGAAAGAAGATACTCGGACGTTCATTGAACGTTTCCGACAGGCTACTCTAAAGATGCCTCCTGGTATGCCAGATTCAGCGTTGATTGACACGTGCAAGATGAATCTGCGACCATCCATCGCTGTCTTCACAGGTTCCCAATTCACAGATTGGGCTTCGTTCATCATAGCAGCAGTTTTTGCCGAGACCAATGGTAGGTTGGCTCGCGAACATGGGATGATTTTTGCTTCAGAAGATAAAGGGAAGAAAAATAATCCTGGCAATAATCCCGGCAATCGTAATGTGAAAGGAAAAGATACTCTTATGGTCAATCTTTCCAAGACCAAAATGACATCAAGCAATCAAGAATCTTCCAGGCCAAAGGAAGAATACTCCTTTGACAAAAGCGATATCCCAGGAATATTCCAATGTCTGGTGAAAAGTGGTAAACTGCAGATTCCAGAGCCAAAGAGGCCTAATGAGGTGAATCTGACTGACAATCCCAAGTATTGTATCTATCATAGATACATTAATCATCCTACCAGTGCTTGCTATGTCTTGAAAAAGAAGATCCAAGAGCTGATAAATGGTGGCGCCATCGCTTCAACCAATGATGACCATACGGTGACAACCAATATGGTTTCTCTTCAGTTTGGGGATTTTCCTCCACAGCAAGTCCCAGATGGAATTATACTAATTCCAAAGGCGACGATAAAGATTGTGAATATCCCGTCTGCCAGGGAAGAAAATACAGAATTGCTGCCTCTCACATTGAAGAATGGTGAAATCATGTGGGTACATCCTGACTTAGTGCCTGAACTAGAAAATGAAGGTAAAACTTTAAAATCCAAGAAAGGCAAGAAAGTCAAAACTTGCAACATGATCTCTCATATTATTCCAGATTCTGATGACTTGGATCATCTATGGGACGGCCTCCCTCTGGAAGATAGACTGAAAGGACTAAACATCTGCCCTCCAAGTTTAGCTCCTCCTACTAAGCTCAAGCTTACTCATCAGCAGTGGCTAGCCATGAATAGTGTTCCTTTATACCGGGCACAACAAGTCTTTGCTGCTTATGAAAAAGCTCCAATAGGGATTTCTCCTCGTATCCCGAATCCTTCTTCTCCCTTAACTACAGAGACGTCTGTACTTCATTCTCCTGTAGTTGTAGAGATTCATTCCTCGTCCTGCGCTGAAACGCCTGTTCAAAGTCCATTGCCTATTCATTTGTATAGTCAGCAATCTGTTATTCTCATGAAGAAGATGGGTTATGACTTTCAAAAGGCAGAAGGTTTGAACCATGATAAAGGAATCCGTCTTCCTTTACAAATTCAAAATCAGAATTCTACCGCTGGATTGGGTTCTGAAATTCCTCACAAGAAGAAGGTTAAAGGAAAAAAGACTAAATCCTGTAATATGGTACTTTCTTCTCCTGAGTCTGAAGAAGAAACTTTTGCTGGTACAAGATCTGGAAAAGAGTACCATAAAGATTATGAGGGATCCTCCAAAGAAGCAGAAGATGTAGTGGAAACACTACCGGTTCAATCTTCTCCTGTTTCTGCTAAACCGTCTGTGGTTGAAAAGGGGAAACAGAAAGCAGTGCGCTTTGATATCCCATTGAAGTCTGCTTCCAGTCAAGGGGTGACAATGAAGCCTTACAAATTCGATATTCTAGCTCAGTTAGCCAATACTCCGGCTAGATTGTCTATATTTGAACTGCTTCGCCTCTCCAGAGAAAGCAGAGAGACCTTGAGTGAAGCTTTACTTCAAGCAGATTCATGCTTAGCTCAACTCAAGACTCCCGATAATATGCCAGTGTCATGTCCACAATGTCATAGCGTGATGGAAGCAGTTCCCAACATCATCTTCACACAAGAGGATATGTTATTGAAACACAACAAGCATGATAGACCTCTGTGTTACACTGGATATATCGGATCTACTGAAATTGACAGGATTTACATCGATCCCGGTTCCTCAATTAGCATAATTCTTCAGAGTATGCTAAGACCCCTGAGGATTCCTACTAGTGAACTGACGTACACTAGTACCACTATTGTTGGTTTTAACTCTGGCAAGAATAAGCCACTAGGGAAGATCCGGTTACAGATGCAGATTGGTGATCTTCGATCCATGGTAACTTTCTATGTTATCAACTCGGATGTATCCTACAATATTCTTCTTGGAAGACCGTGGATTCATGAGCACAATATTGTGCCTTCAACTCTCCACCAATGCTTCAAATATGTGGATTTCCAAGGAGTTGTGAAAACTGAATTTGCTGATATTAATCCTTTTAAGGGTGTCGAAGCCTACTTCTCTGATTCAAGGCTTTATAAACAGGAGCATATGAAAGAGATATCAGACATAGCTGAAGAATTATCACCTAAGGATTAGTCTATTAATGAAGATCTGCCAGAGGAACAACCCTTGAAGGTAATCGTCAAGGGACGAATCCAATCTCAACTTGTCAATGATCAACCTTTGATAATCAAGGTTAAAGGAAGAACTCAAACTTCATCGGAGGAATCAATAAAAATTCATGCTAAGAACCAAGTTCAACCTTTTATGATAAAAGTCAAAGGGCGTACTTCTAGTACGAATAATCCAGAATCACCATTGATCGTCAATATTGGTAATTCTACGCAGAAGACGGATGATGGTCCAACATTGACTAATCCGAAGCGTAGCAATCAGACTGTAAATGATGTAAATATTGCTCATCTCTTTGATATCAATGAAGATTTTCTTTTCGAGTATATGGCTGTCAAGTTTATTGAGAGAATGACTTTATCTTCTGATAGTCAAAGTCATCAATATAAAGACAACATAGAGCCGGAAGAAATTTTATACATTGATCATAAAGAGAATTCTTTCCCTCCCCATATTGATGTTGGACCTTATGCTCAAAAGTTCTTGACATCTTCTCCCTATCTGCTTCCTGTAGCCGCTTCATCACAAGCTTACGTATCCTTCAGACGATATGAAGAATCCTATTTCGTGGTCCCATCTGATAAGAAAAACAAGCGCCAAATTGTATTTGGCCTGGCCAGAAATATCCCTGTTACTCGGACAGATGATCTGAAGGATAAAGATAAAGGAAGAATCCAAATCGACAAATATAGCCAGCAATCTGTTAAGATCATCCAAAATATGGGATATGATTTAAAGACTATGCAAGGTCTTAATCAAGAAAAGGGTAGATGACTACCATTATGCGGCGATCCATTTTACCAGAAGACTCGTCATGGGCTGGGATATGATCCGTCTCACATTTTTGATGACGATATACAAGAAGAATTCTCTTCTAGCTCATCTGGTTCGGAAGAAATTCAATAACATCTGTCCTATTATCCCCCAGCTACCAAAGTTTGGTCAAGCTGACTACTCACTTCTTTTCTTATATCTTGTCGGTTGGCACGTAAAATGGGATTCGTTATTTATCACGATCTTAAGTCCTCTGAATGAATATCAAATCTTCCTACCTATTATTTTGACTTCTGTGTAGATATTTATCTACTCCTTATATACTGTCATGTTCATATTACCTCTGACGAGTACTTTTTTTTTATCTATCATGTTCATTTGACCTCTGCATAGATATTAATCTACTCTTCTTTGAGTTCTTACATACTATCACGTCCATATTACCTCTGATGGCGTTGTATATTCTCGAGAAGAGATTAATCTTCTGTCTCATCAGATGATTAATTGAATTTACTATTTCATCATGTTCTCATGATCATTGGATGAATATTAAATTTACTTATCTATCATGTCCATATTACCTCTGGATAGATATAATGCATTTAAAAGACTTGTCATGCTCCTATAACCTCTGACAAGTATCTCCTATCTCATACCTATTATTTCAAATAAGCGATAGGATCATAAAACATATATTTCATTCATCTTGGAAACATTGCAAAATGGATTACAAGAAATTCTTTTAAAGTAGAGTAGAGATATCTAGAAGTAACTGCCGTAGTTCTTCTAGCCGTTTACTAAGAGAACTCATAACTTTCTTTGTAGCCTCGGCACGTCGAGCCTCAGGTGTGCAAATGCAAGAAAGCTTAGCGAAGGTGGTTATTAAACCCTCTTTAGCTTCATCGAGGGTCCTGATAGTTGATTCAGCCCCATAAGCTTTCTCTTCTAAAACCGAGCTCTGGGTAAGGTGCAGATTTCGAGCTTCGATCATCCTGTCTCTTTCAGCCTTAAGGCGAGCCAACCCCGCCTCGAACTCGTGGATTTCATGATTTTTGTTCTGAATATCTATGTTCAGAGCATCATAAGCTACCCTGTGACTATGAAGTGAGGGCTTTATCCCAGCCAAGAATGCTTTCTCTTTGGCAACCTTCAGACTATGTTCACGAAGAGATTCATTGTATGTAGCTTCCCAAGCAAGGAAATCGGCTGTTAAGGCTTCATATTCCTCCTCAATAAGACTTTCTACAGTTCTACTTGACAGCCTGAGATATTCTCTGATTGGTTGTTCGAGGTCCTCCACAATTTTCTCCAATTTGGCAGCTCTCTCTGCATCCCTGAACAGAACAACGTTATTGATGGTCGAAGACATTGCCGTCTTCAAAGTCTCATAATTGAGGCCCTCGTTTAGGACCATTTTTATCAAGGTTGCCAAACTTTTGTAAAATGTGTCGGTATAAATCTCAACTAGGAGATTCATTTCTGTGCTGGAACTTGGCTTGGCAACAATATCCAACAGGTCTTTTTCTTGGAGATCAGAAGCAGACATCGGGGGTACAACAGCAGGGTGAGACGAAGTCGTTGTTGCTACCACCGTTATAGCCAATGGATCCCTGGAAGCTTCAGGGATTATATCTCCAATCGGTGTAATAACAGAGGAGGATGGAGCCGATAATGTTGCTATTGTTGTCGGGTTCCCAAGGACCTCAGTGTCAACTTCTTCAATATTTGTCACCCCAGCCGTTTCTGGAGTTCTGGCGGCGGTAATATCAATGGGCGTGATGACAACTACAGGAGCTAGTTCAGATTCTGACATTGTCTTATCAGAAATTGGTACTGGATCGGTGACAACAGTAGAGGATGTTATCATCTCCCCAGCTTCTGTTGAAAGTTCAAGTATGCCTCCAGCATCTACTCCTGTTGATGGCTCCACGGGATTGCCCAGTGTTTCAGCTGTAGTGAAACTTTTTACAACTAATTCTTGGTTCAATTCTGGATTACCTCCAGTAGTTTCATCATCTCCTACAGTAGGATCGACTCTTGTCTCCTCTTGATGCTGATCCTCAACAAGAGAAGACAATTCATACTGTGCTTGTTGGGCCTCAAGCGACGGAGGATGTTCTTTTAGAGGCTCCATCTCAGGCTTTTGCACTCCCCCGTCTCCAGCATCTGAGTTTCCTGAAGAAGAAGCTTCCCCTTCAGATTCCTCATTCTCTTCATAGATTTCTTCTTCTTGAGGAAGAGGAATTACAGACTTTAGTGCAATTATGACATCTGCAAAATGAACAAAAAAATTAGTATGCGAAACCTTGATACATAATTCCGTATAGGTTTTGTATAATACTTGGAATATGTGTGTTTTTTTCAAGATATGTGTCATAATCACCATCCCAGTCATCATCCTCAAAGTCAAGAGCCGGTTCGTCCGATGGAATGCGATCTTGATCAGCAGCGGATACAGTGGTGGTACCTTCCGTAACTTGTGCCTTAGACAGCAAAGATAAATGAAGCGAGGTGCTAAGACGTCCAGGAGACAAAAGTGTTACAGATCCTGACCCAACTGTCTGTGGAGGGGCTGAAGACCCCTCTCCAGGATGAACTGAAGAAGGACCGACGAGAGGATCTTCCTCAATATCCTCTTCTGGAGTGGGAACGTTTGTCTTAGAAGGCCCTTTTGTGGTAGACCTCTTCCTCTTTTCTGGAATATTTTCTGGAGATGTGGCAGCTGCACCTTGCTTTCTTTTGCGACCTTTACCAATAATGATAGGTTCCACAGCTGGTTCTCCAACTCCTATCGGGATAACTACTAGAAATGGATCTGGGATGCCAGTGTCGTCAGGGATGTCTGCTGGTACACTGACCTGCTCCTCAATATCTCCTTCTTTCGGCCACCTCAGACTATCCTTCATATTGTAACCATGGGCAAAGGAACGAATTGAAGCGTAGAAGTGGGCATATGTATGGAGTATACGCAGTTCTGTAGTACTGGTGGCAGTCAAAATTCGAAATTTAGCACCAGTCCGAGCACTACCAAAATACCTCCATCCTCTAGCTCCGTCAAGTAATTTTCCATAGTAACGAAAATTAGTTAGAGGATTACCAACATGAAGTTGGTCGTATCCAAATTGACGAGCAAACCTACTGGGTAAGTATGGTTCGAACGCACAATTGTCTTCGTTTCTGTACATTAGATGAGACGGTCTGATGCACTGAAGCCACCTAAAGACTAACTGTGGCAATACAACTCTGCCGTCAACTTCATCTTCGAACTGGACACCAAAGCAGTCTGTCGGAACATGCGGCCGGGTACAAAAGAAGTTCCAACCGTATGAATAATTCAAAACCGCTCGGGTATCCGCTACAGTTGTAGCAATCCATGTAGCTTTGCTGAATTTTTGGAGAAAGACCTCCGCATCATCGCCTGGGCCCGGCGGTAATAGTCTGCAGTTGTGATGCAACAACCAGCCCATCAGATAAGTGTAGGGCATCTCTACCCTAGGGAAAACTTTCCGATGAGGAGCATTGTTAATTAACTCCTCACCAAAGATTCTTAAACCTGTATTTATCCGACACACCATGGCCGACAGCAGGTTGATTCTGACTTTGAATACCAGACGCACTGCTGGCCATAGCACACTGCGATGAATTCTATCAACAGTACCAATACCTGGTACAACCCATCTTCTCAACCATAAAGAAAGAAAGTCTGCCAGCAAAGCTCTCCGAGAGATTCTCTGACTACCATATCTGAGGAAGCTCAAGGCTTCAGTTCCTGCAGGAAATTCCCCGGTCTTCGTGGACAGATATTTATTCGAAAATTTATAAGTAACCATCATATCCCGAACCTTGTTAGAAGGGATTGTCGAATCTATGTTGATTACTGGAGCCTTGTTCTCTTGAAACCTTTCTTTATCTTCCTTGGAGATCCTATCCTTGTGGAAGAAAAGATAAGTCGTCCACTTGTTGATATACGCCAAATGGGACGTACTTTCATGCATCGTGGTACAAGTCAAGTAGTGGCACATCAGTTCTTCGTATGTCTCGACTAACTGAGGGTTAACTTCTCTGATCTCAGCAAGCTCCCTGTTGGAGGGAACATATTCTTCATATGGGGCCTCCCCCATTGGCAGCTTCGAGATAAACTGCATCTCATGAAGGGCAAGACCCATTTTACCCTTCGGAGTAGCAAAAGTTCCAGTTGTACTTAAATATAGCTCCATCAAGGCCGGAAATAAGTTTTCATTCGCAGGAATACCATAGCTGGTGGAAGCTACTGCTTCGTATAAGCCAATATCTTTCAATTCTTCCTCAAAGTTCTTCATCATCCAAAGGCTTATCTGAATCCAACTCTGGTTGAATGGAGTCAACCATCCTGGCAGTCTGGGATTGGTTTGAGGATACAATACAGCTTCCTTCATAAATTTATTGACAAAAATCGGAGTTTGAACTGGCTGTGTTAGGCCCGAATCTTTGCTTGGATTAGAGCCTGGCATAAGGCCTAAGATAGAAGTAACGCCTCCATTTGGAACACTAGCAAAGTATCCCATATCATTGGCACGCTCTCTCTTGAAGACAATTCTACCCGGGCGTCCATGACTATTGGGAGTCAAATTCCACAACAT
This sequence comes from Iris pallida, assembly GCA_029216955.1. Lineage (NCBI taxonomy): Eukaryota > Viridiplantae > Streptophyta > Magnoliopsida > Asparagales > Iridaceae > Iris > Iris pallida. The sequence continues at coordinate 1,033,638 of JANAVB010017200.1, read as the reverse complement.
CTGTCGAAGATGAGTGGCATGGACGAATGCCGATAAAGGATAATCTCTGTCCATATCTAGAAGATACATAGCTCTATTCCCAAATTTAAAAACCCAAGACTCTTTCTTGGGGTGTGTCTGGGATTTACAATCAATGGCATCTCCAAACAGAAAAGCTGGTTTTGCGAAGTGTTGTCCGTCTAGTGAATTCAATAACTCCCCATTTATCATGGATAGTAACAATCTATCCCCTTGAGCTGCTATCAACTGTGCCCTCTCTGCCGGATACTCGGGGTTCGACTGGAGAAATTGGACATGAGATAAATCTTCTAAATAGTTCGAACCTACCATACCAACTGATGATCCGAAAACTTCAGCGAGGGGGTGGACTTGCAGATCCACTGGTCAAATAACAAAAGAGATCAAGTTAGTTCGAAGTTTTTTTTTGCAGTATTGGCTCGACAAAACCTCTCAGAAAAGATTGATTAACTTCACATTACCATACAGCGATATGAGCGCAATGCAACTTTTTACGCTAGCATGTACGAACATGAGCGTAGTTAAGCTTTACGCTAGTATATTGGCTGTGGGCACAAGAACAGATTTGTGCAGACACGTGTAACGTGAGCGTATTCTTGCTAAACTTTACGCTAACACGTACAACGTGGGCGTACAATATTATTTTAACTTTACGCTAACACGTACAACGTGGGCGTACAATATTATTTCAACTTTACGCTAACACGTACAACGTGGGCGTAAAGAGCTGAAAAATTGGTTTATCTTCTTCTTCCCCGACGGATTTATTTTCTGAAGATTATGGTTTTTTTTACCTATCATGGGTGGAGCCACGGCCGGGTTAGGGTTTCGTTGTGGTGATGATGACTGAGTAGAAGTCTTCATATGGTCGGTCGACGAGGAATCAATGGCTGGTTTCTTCCCCTTGCTGCCTGCGGCGGATGATTTCTTAGGAGCCATCAGATCAAAGCTTCGAAGAAAGAAAATGCAAAGAGATTCGAGAGGATGAGTAAAAGTGTTTACTCCCTCTAAAAAGGTCTATTTATAGAGAGATTCAAATCCGACTGTTGGACATCCCTATGTTTACGCTGACTGTTGGATATCCCCGCTCTTACGCGGTCGACTGTTGCGTATCCCGAATTTTGCGCTCAGCAAATCTTAACTTTTATGCTTCTGTTCAAAGTGTTTCAAATTTTGGAGACATTTGAAAACTTTGAAGGGGGTCTTGTAGGAGCGTAAAAAGTGCTTCAAAGAGAGAGTCATCTCAGTCATAAGTGGCCCGCTTTACGCCTAACAGAGCGGGGAATTTCTTTATGCCTAAGCAGATTGATCTTTTTACGCTTGGGTCTACACCGGTGATTTTACGCCAAGGACTGAGCAGCCTCTTTCACGCTGGACAAAAGCTATCAAATCTCACATTTAATGCAGACTTTGACATAAAGATATCAATGATGGCATTTACTACAGAATTCAATGGAATTTGTCTCATACAAAGATCATTGTTGTCGTTTATAGAGATCGAGCTACTTTACGCTCACTGAATGGTTTCTTTTACGCACGGGGTTTTACATGAGTCCTTACGCTCATAAGAAACAATGTGTGCGTGAAGTCTATTTGAGCCATTTTACGCTCAAGGTTATTCGATAACCACTTTACGCTGGAAACCTATGACAGAGCTAGTTTACGCTCATCTTTTTACGCCCAATTCGTTCTGGCCAGTTTGGAACGTGGTGTGCCTACGTGGTCTTCATGCCACCTATTTCAAAGAACGTGTGTACATGTATCCTATTCTTACGGAAATGATGGGACACGTGTCAGCATATACAGAGGATGATTCTGATCGTGGAGGGCAGTTGTTAGCGTAAAGACAGATGTTGATGCTCTTTTACGCACGAAAGCCCCAGTCTATAAATAGACTCATTTTTCTCATACGACACACACAGAAGGAGAGACAGGAGAGAATACAGAGATCAGAGCTTCGAGATTTTGATTCTCTAGAGCATCCTTCTTCAACTTTTCCTCCAGAACAAAGTGAAGCAAAGGAGGAAAGCATTCGGCCTCGCCATCAGTGCCCAAGTACGTCGATACCTTTCTGGTGCGTTAGTTCTTCCAAATTGTTCTACTTCAAGCAGTGATCTTCATCATCATCATATGGTCCAAGGAACAAAGTGATCGTTTACGAATCAGACTTCCATAGCAATACTTTCCCAGAATCAAATTAGTACTCCATGTACTATTCTTCTTGTTTTTGTTTTCAAAAGCCGATTCCTCCAAGGCATTTTGTTAATCGAATCAATGCAGTCCCGTTATCTAGGCGCTTTAATTGGACTTGTAGCATGTCGTCGAGTAGGGCACATTTCCAGTATATTGTCATGTGTTGCACCCCCAAGTCACCTAATCCAACTCTCTCAACTTGCAACTGGATAACCTGGATTAAGTCTGCAGGGCTTGTGGCTGTTGGAACATCTCAATGCATCTTGTTAGTAACTAGGCTAGTGATAATCCTAGTTAGTTAAAGTATCAAGTCGTACTTGTTGCTTGGCCGTGATTGATGAATGGAGTCTAGACAAGGCCAGTATATGGTTACTTCAGCATATTACTGTTTATGCTTTGCTTTATCGATAATTTGTTAGAGACTAAGTTTTGTTCAGGTGAAGGGTTACAATCATGGTCCTTATTTGGTTTACGGGTTGTAACTTGGTTACCGGAATAGTCCTTTAGTTATCTTATCGTTTATCACCCTGTTTTCTCTAACTCACGTCTTTCGTTATCATTCATGTCTTTATATGCTAGTTTTAGTTCTTAAGTAAAGTCTCATTTGTGGCACTTGCTCTTCTGGGGTCTGACCCAGCTGGTTTTGTATGGCCAGATTTCAGAGTAGCTCCCGAGGATCTTCCAGCCTTCCTACCAGATGGTGAACACTAGACGCAATCCTGGCAATGAGTGGGTTTATTTTGCTCTCCCGTTCTACTTGTAAAATTATTCTTTTGAGGCGTTTAGCCGCCGAGCAAGTGTTAGCTCGTGTTCAATTTACATTCCTATCTGCCTAAGGGTTGTAACATGATTGACAAATCCTAGGGTTGATCATGTATGACTTAAACTCTTACTAGTCCTCACATTTTGTATGACTAGCTTCATGATCATCTGAATATATAATGTTTGGGACGTCTTACCTTGTATGTCTGATGATCTACTATCTTGTGACATGTACTTACTTGCTTGAGATTGAGACACTACGTTTGTTTTTGACCATAAGAGACTGATGGCTTGTAGATAAACCCTCATGCATCTAGACAGCCGTAACCGTATGTCGATGTAGATTACACTTCTATATACGTAGCTGGCTGTGTCTGTCCCCCGCTCTCCAGTATTCTGGTTCTGTGACGTGATAACCATTGACACATTCCCCGATACCAGACTGATCTTTAAGGCCCCGTACAGAATACCCCTACAGAACTCAAGGAACTCAAAGTACAGTTGCAAGAGTTGCTCGATAAGGGATTCATACGGCCTAGCATCTCGCTATAGGGAGCGTGCGTATTATTTTGTCAAAAAGAAGGACGGCTCAATGCGTCTTTTCATCGACGACCGAGAGCTGAACAAACCCACCATCCGAAACAAATATCTATTGCCCCGCATAGACGACTTGTTCGATCAGTTTTAAGGCGCATCAGTGTTTTCTAAAATTGATCTTCGCCCAGGTTATCATCAACTCAAGATCAAGCCGGACGATGTGTTGAAGTTTGCCTTTCGCACTCGATACGGCCATTACGAGTTTCTGGTGATGCCGTTCGGCCTAACGAATGCCCCAGCTGCTTTCATGGATTTAATGAATCGGATGTTTTGACCCTTTCTCAACAAGTTCGTAGTAGTCTTCATCGACGATATACTCGTCTACTCGAAGGACAAACGACAACACGCTGAGCATCTATGGACCGTGCTTCAGACCCTTCAGAAAAATCAGTTGTATGCGAAGCAGAGCAAATGTGAATTTTGGCTGAGTAGCGTCGTATTCCTCGGACACATCATTTCATCCGAAGACATTGCTATTGATCCAAAGAAAGTTGAAGCCGTTGTTGATTGAAAACGGCCAACGTCAGTTGGCGAGATTTGAAGCTTCCTTGGCTTAGCAGGATACTATCGATGCTTCGTGAAAGACTTCACGAAGATCACGCCGCCTCTAACTCGCCTCACCCAGAAGGGAGTCGGTTTTGAATGGTCAGACGACTGTGAAGCTTCCTTCCAGGAGTTAAAGCAACAGCTCGTCTCGGCCCCGATACTTGCACTTCCAGAAAGAAATGAAGGATTTCATATATTCAACGATGCGTTCAGCCAGGATTTGGGGTATGCACTGATGCAACGGAACAAGGTTATATCTTTTGCTTTCCGACAACTAAAGCCGCACGAGAAGAACAATTCCACCCATAACCTGGAATTAGCGACGATTGTGTTCGCGTTGAAATTGTGGCATCTCTATCTTTATGGCGTGGCGTGCACGATCTATACGGATCACAAGAGCTTCACTTATCTATTTATGCAGAAGGAACTGAACTTGCGACAAAGGTGCTGGCTTGAACTGATCAAAGATTACAACTTGACTATTGACTATACACTGGGGAAGGAAAATGTTGTGACAGACGCTCTGAGTCAAAAGTATATTGCCTCGCTATCCATCGACCGCAGACTGCTACGTGACCTAGAAGAGATGGGCATCGACCTCCGGGTTCGATTCAGGGATGTACAGTTGGCGCAGCTTCAGCTAGAGCCGAGCTTGCAAGAAAAGATCAAGACCGCTCAGAAGGATGATTCATACCTGAAAAAAGTACGAAAGCAAATTTCAACGGGTAGTACGACCGACTTTGCGGTAGATGAAACCGGTGTGCTTCGAATGAAGGGTAGGCTATGCGTTCTAGATGATTCAGAACTTAGAAAGAAAATATTGACGGAGGCGCACTACACAAAATATACTTTACATCCTGGCAGCACAAAGATGTACAAGGACCTCCATACGAAATGAAGAGAGATGTGGTACTATTCATGTCCCAATGCATGGCCTGTCAGCAGGTAAAAGTTGAGCATCAGAGATCGGGCAAAAAGATGCAGAACCTTGCCATTCTAGAATGAAAATGGGATTATGTTACTATGAACTTTGTTGTTGGCCTGCCGAAGATGTCGCGAGAAAATGATGCCATCTGAGTCATCGTTGATCGATTAACCAAGTCAGCGCACTTTATTACCATTAAAGTTGCTTGGAGCATTGATCGCCTGGCTCAGATTTATCTTGACGAGATAGTACGGCTGTACGGAGTCCCTGTATCCATCGTCTATGATCGGAATGTACGATTTCTATCGCACTTCTGGAGTAGCCTTCAGTCGGCTCTAGGTACCAAGTTGCAGTTCAGCTCAGCTTATCATCCCCAGACCGACGGCCAAACGGAGCGTATGAATCAAATTCTCGAAGATATGTTATGGCTCTGCGCAATTAACTTTAAATCGAGTTGGGACGTTCATCTACCGTTGGCCGAATTTGCATACAATAATAGCTATCAGTCCAGCAACCAAATGGCATCGCACGAAGCCTTGTACGGCTGGAAGTGCGGATCACCCATTTGTTGGGATAAAGTCGGGGAACGGTGGATTCTTGGCCCGGAGCTGGTGGAATAGATCGTGGAGAAGGTCAAGCTCATTCGAGAATGATTAAAGACTGCGCAGAGTCGACAAAAAAGTTATGCGGATGTCCATCGTCGACCCTTCGAGTTTCAAGAAGGCGATCACGTATTTCTTAAAGTGTCGCCTATGCGTGGAGTTACCTGGTTTGGTGCAAATAGAAAGTTGAGTCCGAGATTCGTTGGGCCATTTGAAGTACTCAAGCGAGTCACTCCAGTAGCCTATCAGATTGACATGCCGCCAGCGCTAGCAGGTGTGCATAATGTCTTTCACGTCTTTTAGTTACAGAAGTACGTGCACGACCCAAGCCACGTGGTAGATTTTGGTCAGCTGGAACTGAAGGCCGACTTATCATATGTTGAAGTGCCGGTCCAAATCTTAGAACATAAAGATAAACTGATGCAAAATCGAGCGATCCCACTCCTCCGCATACGCTGGAGCAATCATTCGGTTGAAGAGTCGACCTGGAAACTTGAATCGGAGATGAAGAAGAAATTTTCTTCATTGTTCTCGTAGAGGTAGGTTATATTCTTAAGTTTTGATGACAAAACTTTTTATTAGTTGGTTATGATGTAGTGCCCCGTCCCTACATCGTGCCCCGTTTTTGCCCATGGGGTACACGAGAAAGGAACATTGTCGCTACCGATTCAGTCAGGACTGATAGGTCAGAATCGGTTGAACAGTAACGATTGAATTAAGATTCTTGTCTCGTTATGGAAAGGTTTCTTCAGAATCAAGTCCCATATTCAGCGGGTTGAGCCTCAAGGATTGGCTCTGCGGCTGCGTCGGGAGAGACCTCTCGTTGCTCTGGTTTTCATGTCGTACTTGATTTAGTTTTGGTTTTGGTTTTCGTGAATGCATTTTCGTGAATGTTTTTGATGGTTTTTATGCCTTGCGTTTTCAAACTTCACATTCGTCTTCTTGAATAGTGTAGTGTTCTAATCAGTTGCTTATGCCATTGCAGGTGATCGCGTAGGCGACGTCTAAGTGCAGCCAACCAGTCCCTCGCCTGAAGCAAAGACTAAGGTGAGTGGCTGACCTTCTTCGTCTCGATCCTCTATTTCAGAATCAAATATAAAACAAAAAATAATGCTTGTCGCTATAGTGTAGAATCAATAAAATTATGGCACGATTCTTCACGAAATACTTGCTATCGAACTGCTTTACATGAAAAATTGATGCCTGCTTTCTTATGCCTTATTTGTTCGTGTTAAAAGATAACCGAAGCATGAGCGTGGCTCGGATTGAATAAACGTATAGGAGGAATGTGTGTGAGAATCGTAGGATGTTGAATCAAGTTGTAGGTAGATAAAAGAGAAAATTTCCATACTTTTTTGGAGAAAAAAGAAGCTGTCTTCACTTTCTTTAAAAAAGTTATGGCTAGCTAAAGAAACCAACCAACCAACCAAGGAGCTGGCGATTTATGAGGGATTTCCGACGGCTGTCTCTGTGCTCCGGCAGGCTACGGCCGGCCGTCTCTGCTAGGTCCGACGTGGTTGCAGGTAAGTCCCGACGGTGTTTCGGCGTGCTCCTTCCCCCTCCCCTCTCATCCTCCTCCTCCCCCTCCGGCGTGCTCCTTTCCCTCCCCCCTCTCCGCCTTCGCTCCTCGTGGTGGCACATCTCACTGGCCGGAGCTTCCAACGCGATGGGACCTCCTCGTCCGGTGTTGGCTCGTCATACCCAATCATGGTCGGGCTGCCGGGCTCCGGCGACCCCCCTGACGGTTATCGTAGACTCCGGCCGGCCTTGGCTTGGTCCTCCGACCAGCTGGCCATGGTCGGGCCTAGGAGCTCCCTCATGATCAACGCCGGTGCGTCGGGCCCCTCCGCCCTAGGGGAGCTGGCCGATGCCATGCTTCTCTCCGACGCTGCCGGGTGCCTCACCTCCGGCGGAGACTTCTCCCACCCCCAACCCAATCCTCTCTTTACCCGCTCACCTCCTACTCGAAACTTTTGAATTCGAATTTGAATTCAGCCCACCCGACCATTGGTTTTCCCCCTCATATTTTGAACTATGTTTCCCAATCGACGGGTGGCACAACATGCACTTTGGCACAGCCCGTACGACAGACTATTGACTTGCACAAGGGGCTTTTGCCTCGTTCCGTGCTTTCTGGCGGTAGCACCATTACCGAGCCCCGCGCACAGGCTGGTGGAAGCCATATTGGCGCTCAGGATCTGGCACAACCCAAGCCGGTTGGCGCTATCCCTCGCACGCAAACCTGTCACGCCCCGATTCCGTCGAATCGATAGTCGTCCCCCGTGTAACACCCAGTTTTCCAGATGAGGGTATTTTGGTCATTTTCAAAATTTTAGAATTTATTTGGAATTAATATTATTATTTATAATTAATGTGATTTTTGAGTGATTTTTAGAATAATTGTTTTTTGGTGCTTTAGAGACTTTGACTCATGTTGACTAGGAGACTGTCCTATTGGCTAACCTAGGTCAAGACATCTTGGTTAGGTTAAGAAACCCTAGTGTGACCTAAGTTAGTCATTTCAAGTTCATTAGAATTGGTTTGGGGCTAATCGGATTTAGTTTGGTCTAAGAATGGCTAGTGAAGTCACAAGTCATAATCATGACTTAAACCAATTAGGACTCAACCAACTAGCCAAAACCCTAGTCCTAGGCCCTATGGCCAGCCAAGAGATAGCCCTCCCCTCTATAAATATTCTCCCAAGTTTTAGGGCTAGCCTCTTTCTTAAGGTTTATCCAAGTTTATAGAAAGAGGTAAGTTCCATCTTCAAAAATTCATAGTTAATTCATTTTAAGTCCTTTTTCCTTCAAACAAATTCCAATAGGCTCTAAATCTTGTGTTCTTGCTGTTGGAAATAAGTTTTGACAGGGAGCAAACAATTTGGAGAGCTTTTGGTGGTTTGAGAGATCCTTCTCTTTGGAGCTTTTTGGGGGTTTGAACACCTATAGGTATAATCCTATTTAATACCTTTAAATTATGTCAAAAATCATTTTAGGGATCCCCTAGCCCTCACCCAACTGTAGGGTAGGCTAACCCTAGGTTTTGGGCTCGTTTCGTGTCCATATCGGACACGTATCAAAGCAATGGTGTAGGTGTTCGACGAAATGTCCCAAAGGACTTTTCAGTCGAGTTTTTGAAATCTCTTTGAACAGGAAGCTAGTCCTAGGTGTCGTCTAGGGTTTTCATGTGTCGTGTGCTATTATTCGTGTTGTGTCGAGTCGTGGGGAACACGGGATACGCGTGTGCGGGTGTGCACGCACGGCACTGTAGCTCCCCTGCTACTCGGGAGCTACTGCGCGCTGGACACACGACACCGACACAAGAAATTTGGTATGGTGATAGGCTCAGTGACTGACACGAGGCTCGCAAAGTTTCACGAGTCCTCTGTCGTGTCGAACACGTATTTTCGTGTGCACAGTACGTGTACTGTGTGCGTGAGTGTTCTGGGTTTGTTTTCTGATGTTAAATCATTTGTAAATGTTTTTAAATGATGTTTTAATGTTTAGTTAGGTTCTAAATACCATGTTAATCTCTGATTTTATAAGCCTACATAATTGTTTGGTTTTGTTGGAGTTTTGGCTCGATCTTTTGGGATTGAACTGAAATATTCTGATACATGTTTTGATACTAATTTTCCCAGTTTTTCCCAAACAGTTTTAATCCTCTTTATGTTATGTTTTCATTTGACATTGATTCCCTCATATTACATTTCCTATTGGCTAAGTTATTGTACTCAATTATGGCCCTTGGTTGTGAGTTTGAGTTTTGGACTGTTGAGTTCACTTTCGAAATTGTTAAGGACTGAGAATGTGTATTTAAACTGAGATTTTAGCTCCCAGTTTTCAACTTAAACCTGTGATTCAAGTTTCAAATGCTGAGAATGAGTTCATATATTTAGACTAAAATGAATATCCTTTTTGACTTATGTGAGTCACTCTGAAATAAGTTCCAGTTAAACTGAATTATTTGTGTTTCCAGTTTTCTATTCAATTGAACTGTATAATCTGAAATAAATCTCTGTTCCTTGGTTTTCCTCATATTGATATCATGTTGCCTTCCTTAAAACCTGAATTGGTTCAGGTGAAACCTGGGAATGTATTGAGTATTGTTTGGGGTGCTTAAATATGTGTTAGTTTGGACTGAATGTTAGCATGTAAAATCTGAGTTGTTTGAAATCTGGATTTTAACTTAGAGGGCTGTTTCGAACTATGAAATGGAATGGGACTGAATCTAGAATTATAAAAGGGGGCTGTGCACATTATTTTCCCCACTAATTTTTACCCTCTCTCACTCACTGATTTCCACATTCTCACTGTTTTGCCACTGTTTGTTTCCTTTTACTGTTATGTTCACACTCACATGTGTATCACACACTCTTGTGTTATCTCAACACCCACACACTCATGTTTGTGACACACACTCTCTTTTTGACACCCTCTTGACACTCTAGCTCTACACACACAAGCCCACATGCCTTATCAATCACTCACACACACACACCATGACACTTGAGCACATACTCTTCCTATCCCAATATATATGTACATGTATATCTTTGTATAATATGCATATATAGATAATAGGTGTATGTATGTTTAGGTGTACTTCTATTTTAGATGGTATAGATATATGCATATATGTATCCTATATAGATGTGGGATATATCATAGATAGCCTATATGTGTATTTCTATATGAGATTGCATGATATACTAATGTGTGTAATATAGGTTAGATATATGTGACATGTAGATGAGTTATGGGTTGGATATGGCATGGTATGCCTAGTATGGAGTCTAGAATAGACTGTTTAGCCTTGTTAGGACCTAGAATGGCTTGTTAGACCTAGAATAGACTAGTTTGACTAGTTTTACTTAGGATTGACTTGGTTGACCTAGTTTGACTTCTAGGGTTGACCAGAGTTGACTGAGAGTTGACTTTGGTTTAGATTGACCTAGATTCATGTTGAACGCATTGTAGTGTATCTTATTACCATTCTGGACTTGTTGTGACTTGTGCTGTTCTAATAGGAGACAGAAACCACTCCTCGGACAATCTATATTCTCTCAGATTCATCGGTTACAGGCGAGTACATTCCCTGATCTTTTTATACTTACCTGGATTATATTCTTGCTCTAGATTGCTCTATATGATGCTGACACGTATCTTCACGGATTAGTACTATATGGATCCCTTCCTGAGATGTTATCCCTTTACGGGTGCATCGGGTATTTCATGTTCATGTACTTTATCATGTGCATCAGGTACTCCTTGTACTCGTATTAGTTCATATTTTTACATGTTCTCATGTGCTTTCACGTGCCTCATGTACTACTCATTACATGAGTTCACGTACCTTAGTTGTATTCATGTGCTTATAACGTAACTTGAATGGATCCTTGTGTACTGGTTGGGGCGGGGTGAGTAGAATTGGTTATGTGAACACTATCCCCAGTAGCTGTATAAATGTGCCTCCTTATTTGTATTCATGTGCCCCCAAGCCGTTTATATAACCATTATGCTCTAAATCACGTAGTCACTTACAGTCTCTACTATCATGTATTTACTTTCAGTTACAAAATATCTCATGTTTACTCGTACTTCCTTTTCAGCACTTCCTGTATTTTACTCTATTGCATGATTTATACTCCTAACCTGCTATGAACTGTTTTGAGAGATATGTGCTCGTTCCCGTCCTGACTGGACCTGTTGAAAATTTTACAGTAAATAATGAGGCTCTGGTGTCTATCCCTCTTGGTGCAGCATTAGACATCACTAGTGACTTGGACCTGCTAGCAGTTGATGATACTTCTCTAGATTATGGTTGTCTTTACTTTCTGGATTACTGTATTTAGATTCTGGGATATTCTGAGATATGTATTTACTTTAGTCACTTAGAATTCTGGATTTGTATCTCTGTGATGTTACATTCCTGGATGTTATCTATCTTTATCTTCTATCTCATTCCTGTTCTATCCTAGATGTGGTAGAGTTATATTCTGTTATGTCACCCCCATTCGGGGAGTATAACTGTATATTACCCTTATCTGTTAGATGTTATGACCTAGGACAGCGTTCTACCGCCGATACTGCGGCGTAGGCTGGACGTACCCACGTCACGTGCCCTTATTCTAGGGTGCGGGTCGTGACACGTTTTTAGTGGTGGCCCATGCAGGTCGAGTTTATGTAGTGATATTCGAACTAGAGTATCACTACAGCCTGCAGTAGGATTAGGATATATTTTTAAGGGTACTCAATCACAGTTAGGATTTCTTGAAAGATTCCTGGGATGACCCTTGAGAATCTTATTAAACTTCAATTTGAAATCCTTCCCCTTGTTTTGTTCGCTCTTACTCCTTGATTATTGAATTTGATTTTGATGAATCGTTGTTGATTTGATTTTCCTATCGAGATGAATTTTATGGCCTGAGTTACGGTACCTTCTGATAACATATGTTGACGGAATAACGGGGATAATAAACGTCTACTTGGTTATGGAACCTATTGTTTATCGCAGCTATATTAGCTGGCGTGGCGGAAACTTAGAGACCGACTTCGGATGTACGTATCTTGGTTATGAGATTTGGAATTTCTCGCAGCTATACTAGTCGGCATAGCGAGAATTCCAGACGACATGATTATAGAGGTGCATGCCCCTGTTATGGACTCTACCGTTTATCGCAGCCTTGCTTACTAGCGTGGCAAGAATTCTGAGTATCATGATTTTGGACAGACGCATATGACTATCAGATTATATCTTGGAAAGGTTCTTAAGTATATCGTCTCTATCTTCACTCCAGTTATTATAAATTGTCTCCATCATCATTTAACTTAGGAGTAGGAGTATGAGTAGGAGTAGCTTAGCTGTTATTATGAACCTTGTGTAACTTTTGTTATAAATTTCTTCCTAATGCAATGAATTGGTGATTTTGCTAGACCTTGACTTAGATTGATATTGTAGCTCTGGTTTCAAAATGGTTCCTTCCTTTAAACGGATAAGCAGAATGGATTTTATCATTGTTTCCTTCTTGCCATTAATTCTTGTATTACCCTAATATATATATATAGTGGACGCAGATACTTGCCTGACACATATGCATACTACACTTGTTTACCAACCAATCTAAATGCATGTTAATATGATTAATGTTAAGTTCTCAAATCCTAATATTCTAATATAGTGCAGTATCAGTGACTAGTTCTCTGTTTCTCCATATTAAATTCGTAATTTAAATTTAAATTTCATGTTATTAGTTTGCTTACATCACTACAGATATATGTTATATACAGGACTTTATTTCAAAAATTTTGGTTGAGTTTTGTGTTGAATTGTCAAATCTGAGACTGCGTACATAGTAAACCCTTAACCTGGGATTCTAAGAGTTTAGTTCAAATTGCAGTTTTAAATTGTAATGTTTTGAGCCGTATACATGGTTGTGTGCAGGTATATAATGTTAGGTTCATACTCTTACATGTTAGGTTGTGGTTGTGGTAAACATTGAGTTGGTTTTGATGTTCGAATTCTCCAAAATTTTGAAAAATGAATTCATGTTAACATTTTTTTCACTGCTTCAATATGTGTAGTTCAATTTCAGATCTAATATGTAATGATGAGCTAAACTGAATGATTGAACCCCTTTATTTCAAGTTTTAACCCATGTACACTTAACACTCTACACTAATGTTCACAACTGCCATGAAAACCTAACCCTTCATCTCTATGATATGTTCATATAGCTATATAGATATATATAGTTCTGTAAGCATGTTATAATGTATGTAGATGCATAAATTAAATCTTTACCTCTCTATACATATAGATATGCTTATATATACAGTTAGCCATACATGTTATGAGTGAATAGTTCGTGCCTTGTAGATTGCTTAATTATTATGCCATGAATAATGTAACTTGATAACTATAGTTGAGACCCAAATCCTCCTATAACACTTTCACGTATATGTCACACAAACCACATGACCCTTACAAAATGATAGCTTTTCCCTCTAACACTCTCTCTTCTATATATATTAGATTGTGATTGGATTCAATGCTATTGACTTTCGTTCCTTAAACTTGTGGTTCTGGTTTTCTTAAAATAATACCTCTTTATAGATGATTAGTAGTTGTCTTATTTTATTTTTTTGATAATTATCGGTTTTCAGATAGGATGGTAGACTGCTGTACAGCCTTAATGATTGTTGTGTTTTATCCTTTCCAGTATGGCACCCATGACCCGAGCCTGTCGCCTGAGAGCAGCTGCAGCTACTGACAGTGTGCTTCCACCTCCTATTGCTCAGGAGGTAGTGACCCCTCAGGCTGACCCCAAAGGTAGTGGCACCTCCCGCCATCGAGGAGGTGTTAGCATCCTCACCAGAGAAATCCCCTCCACCACCTGTTACTCAGGAGAGAGTGGCAGTCTCATCTGAGACCAAGAGTCCTTCCCCGTCTCCTCCTCTGCCTCCAGGAGCAGCACCCCATACCATACCCTCGGCAGGTTTGTTTCCTGACGGAGCTCAGATATCCAGACTTCTTCGGGATGTGTTGGAGACACAGAGAGTTCAGGCTGAGATCCTGAAGGAGCAGGGCCGTGGAATCCAACTGCTGTGGGATTTGGTACATTCAGGAGGAGAGCCTAGTTCTAAGAGGCCGAGGAGCAGTGTATACCCAGAGTCCCGTGAGCACCCAGACTATCAGCCTAGACCAGCCTACCCAGTCCAGACTCCTGTTCAGCAGAGGCCAGCTGAGAAGGTGCCTACCTGCACCTTCTGTAAGAAGCCTGGACATGTGTGGGACATCTGTAGGAAGAGAAGAGGAGTGTGCCTGTTGTGTGGGTCAGCTGCACACAGGCTGCGAGACTGTCCTGCTGCACTTATCCCAGCCAGGACTCCGCCTTCGGGAGGGAGTTCCAGCCACCAGACCTAGTTGGAGGTGAGTTCTTGACCTATCTTAGCCAGTCTTTAAAAATTGATGCACCCTACCATACTGTTGTATGTTTTGATACCTTGTGATTGCCTAGTACTGTAGCATGTTGGTGTAACTAGATGAGACCCCAGACTGATATTACATGCCATGACCCCATAGGTTACATTTTCCAACTGAATGATTTAAATAGGTTTCTGAGACTTTGATTGTGGGGGTTTGACCTAGAAGGGGTACGATCATCTTAATTTCGAGGACGAAATTTTTCTAAGGTGGGTAGGATTGTAACACCCAGTTTTCCAGATGAGGGTATTTTGGTCATTTTCAAAATTTTAGAATTTATTTGGAATTAATATTATTATTTATAATTAATGTGATTTTTGAGTGATTTTTAGAATAATTGTTTTTGGGTGCTTTAGAGACTTTAACTCATGTTGACTAGGAGATTGTCCTATTGGCTAACCTAGGTCATGACATCTTGGTTAGGTTAAGAAACCCTAGTGTGACCTAAGTTAGTCATTTCAAGTTCATTAGAATTGGTTTGGGGCTAATCGGATTTAGTTTGGTCTAAGAATGGCTTGTGAAGTCACAAGTCATAATCATGACTTAAACCAATTAGGACTCAACCAACTAGCCAAAACCCTAGTCCTAGGCCCTATGGCCAGCCAAGAGACAGCCCTCCCCACTATAAATATTCTCTCAAGTTTTAGGGCTAGCCTCTTTCTTAAGGTTTATCCAAGTTTTTAGAAAGGGGTAAGTTCCATCTTCAAAAATTCATAGTTAATTCATTTTAAGTCCTTTTTCCTTCAAACAAATTCCAATAGGCTCTAAATCTTGTGTTCTTGCTGTTGGAAATAAGTTTCGACAGGGAGCAAACAATTTGGAGAGCTTTTGGTGGTTTGAGAGATCCTTCTCTTTGGAGCTTTTTGGGGGTTTGAACACCTATAGGTATAATCCTATTTAATGCCTTTAAATTATGTCAAAAATCATTTTAGGGATCCCCTAGCCCTCACCCAACTGTAGGGTAGGCTAACCCTAGGTTTTGGGCTCGTTTCGTGTCCATATCGGACACGTATCAAAGCAATGGTGTAGGTGTTCGACGAAATGTCCCAAAGGACTTTTCAGTCGAGTTTTTGAAATCTCTTTGAACAGGAAGCTAATCCTAGGTGTCGTCTAGGGTTTTCATGTGTCACGTGCTGTTATTCGTGTCGTGTCGAGTCGTGGAGAACACGGGACACGCGTGTGCGGGTGTGCGCGTGCGGCACTGTAGCTCCCCTGCTACTCAGGAGCTACTGCGTGCTGGACACGCGACGCCGACACGAGAAATTTGGTATGGTGATAGGCTCAGTGACTGACACAGGGCTCGCAAAGTTTCATGAGTCCTCGTGTCGTGTCGGACACGTATTTTCGTGTGCACAGTGCGTGTACTGTGTGCGTGAGTGTTCTGGGTTTGTTTTCTGATGTTAAATCATTTGTAAATATTTTTAAATGATGTTTTAATGTTTAGTTAGGTTCTAAATACCATGTTAATCTCTGATTTTATAAGCCTACATAATTGTTTGGTTTTGTTGGAGTTTTGGCTCGATCTTTTGGGATTGAACTGAAATATTCTGATACATGTTTTGATACTGATTTTCCCAGTTTTTCCCAAACAGTTTTAATCCTCTTTATGTTATGTTTTCATTTGACATTGATTCCCTCATATTATATTTCCTATTGGCTAAGTTATTGCACTCAATTATGGCCCTTGGTTGTGAGTTTGAGTTTTGGACTGTTGAGTTCACTTTCGAAATTGTTAAGGACTGAGAATGTGTTTTTAAACTGAGATTTTAGCTCCCAGTTTTCAACTTAAACCTGTGATTCAAGTTTCAAATGCTGAGAATGAGTTCATATATTTAGACTGAAATGAATATCCTTTTTGACTTATGTGAGTCACTCTGAAATAAGTTCCAGTTAAACTGAATTATTTGTGTTTCCAGTTTTCTATTCAATTGAACTGTATAATCTGAAATAAATCTCTGTTCCTTGGTTTTCCTCATATTGATATCATGTTGCCTTCCTTAATACCTGAATTGGTTCAGGTGAAACCTGGGAATGTATTGAGTATTGTTTGGGGTGCTTAAATATGTGTTAGTTTGGACTGAATGTTAGCATGTAAAATCTGAGTTGTTTGAAATCTGGATTTTAACTTAGAGGGCTGTTTCGAACTATGAAATGGAATGGGACTGAATCTAGAATTATAAAAGGGGGCTGTGCACATTATTTTCCCCACTGATTTCCACCCTCTCTCACTCACTGATTTCCACATTCTCACTGTTTTGCCACTGTTTGTTTTCTTTTACTGTTATGTTCACACTCACATGTGTATCACACACTCTTGTGTTATCTCAACACCCACACACTCATGTTTATGACACACACTCTTTTTTGACACCCTTTTGACACTCTAGATCTACACACACAAGCCCACATGCCTTATCAATCACTCACACACGCACACCATGACACTTGAGCACATACCCTTCCTATCCCAATATATATGTACATGTATATCTTTGTATAATGTGCATATATAGATAATAGGTGTATGTATGTTTAGGTGTACTTCTATTTTAGATGGTATAGATATATGCATATATGTATCCTATAGATGTGGGATATATCATAGATAGCCTATATGTGTATTTCTATATGAGATTGTATGATATACTAATGTGTGTAATATAGGTTAGATATATGTGACATGTAGATGAGTTATGGGTTGGCTATGGCATGGTATGCCTAGTATGGAGTCTAGAATAGACTGTTTAGCCTTGTTAGGACCTAGAATGGCTTGTTAGACCTAGAATAGACTAGTTTGACTAGTTTTACTTAGGTTTGACTTGGTTGACCTAGTTTGACTTCTAGGGTTGACCAGAGTTGACCGAGAGTTGACTTTGGTTTAGATTGACCTAGATTCATGTAGAACGCATTGTAGTGCATCTTATTACCATTCTGGACTTGTTGTGACTTGTGCTGTTCTAATAGGAGACAAACACCACTCCTCGGACAATCTATATTCTCTCAGATTCATCGGTTACAGGCGAGTACATTCTCTGATCTTTTCATACTTACCTGGATTATATTCTTGCTCTAGATTACTCTACATGATGCTGACACGTATCTTCACGGATTAGTACTATATGGATCCCTTCCTGAGATGTTATCCCTTTACGGGTGCATCGGGTATTTCATGTTCATGTACTTTATCATGTGCATCAGGTACTCCTTGTACTCGTATTAGTTCATGTTTTTACATGTTCTCATGTGCTTTTACGTGCCTCATGTACTACTCATTACATGAGTTCACGTACCTTAGTTGTATTCATGTGCTTATAACGTAACTTGAATGGATCCTTGTGTACTGGTTGGGGCGGGGTGAGTAGAATTGGTTATGTGAACACTATCCCCAGTAGCTGTATAAATGTGCCTCCTTATTTGTATTCATGTGCCCCCAAGCCGTTTATATAACCATTATGCTCTAAATCACGTAGTCACTTACAGTCTCTACTATCATGTATTTACTTTCAGTTACAAAATATCTCCTGTTTACTCGTACTTCCTTTTTAGCACTTTCTGTATTTTACTCTATTGTATGATTTATACTCCTAACTTGCTATGAACTGTTTTGAGATATATGTCCTCGTTCCCGTCCTGACTGGACCTGTTGAAAATTTTATAGTGAATGATGAGGCTCTGGTGTCTATCCCTCTTGGTGCAGCATTAGACATCACTAGTGACTTGGACCTGCTAGCAGTTGATGATACTTCTCTAGATTAGGGTTGTCTTTACTTTCGGGATCACTGTATCTAGATTCTGGGATATTCTGAGATATGTATTTACTTTAGTCACTTAGAATTCTGGATTTGTATCTCTGTGATGTTACATTCCTGGATGTTATCTATCTTTATCTTCTATCTCATTCCTGTTCTATCCTAGATGTGGTTGAGTTATATTCTGTTATGTCACCCCCATTCGGGGAGTATAACTGTATATTACCCTTATCTGTTAGATGTTATGACCTAGGACAGCGTTCTACCGCCGACACTGCGGCGTAGGCTGGACGTACCCACGTCACGTGCCCTTATTCTAGCGTGCGGGTCGTGACACCCCGGGCGTGATGCCGTGCGAACCTAATTTGCGATCGCACAAGGCCTAGTCATAAGGTAATCCGAGACACGAGATCTAAGAGAGTACGCAGACAAATTGATACACACAATAAGTAAAGGAAACTTGATCTTTATTGATAATGAACATCTTTTACAGACTCCGATACAAGACTCATTGTCGCACGGGCTACAACATGACTCGATTACAATAGAGTGCCGATGAGATAGCCGTTCCATACATTACACACATCCCTCAATATACACAAGTACTCCATTGACCTGGATGGGAGGGACGCTGAGTCATTTCCTTGGACTGTCGAGAGCCTTCAAAAGTGGAGTCGCAGAGTAAGTCTTCGACACACGGCCGAAGCTTCAAAAGTCACGAACGCCGCCGAGCTAGCTGGCGCGTCCTTCCTGGTTCGCGGGACCTGCAAAGAGCGAGGATCAGCACGAAACACATGTACTGGCGAATGGCTAATTAAATCCAAGCTCTGTATTTGATTCAAGAAGTTTCATAAACATGCTAGCTAGCTATTTCAATGATCTTTCTAACCATCCTGTTCGATTTGCATGTTAACATGTTTTGAGGCAAGCATATGAAATTGAATATCATTAAGCAACTATCATGTTCCTTCCGTGTCCCGTACACCTGTTAGGCAGTGAAGGGGGTATGAAGGCCACTGGCAATGTCAAGCCATCGCGGACTATAGCATTTGGTTAGATGACGCCCCTATCGCGTCGGGTAGCGAGCCCTGTGCGAAAGTGCCCGCATAACTCGCGCCGATGAAGGGTTGGTGCTGCTACACTCGTTCCTTCCGGACCGAATCGGTCCCTTGGCCTAGGCAACCGTTCGAGGAAACTTCACCTTGTCGACAAGTTGTCCAATGACCGTTTTCCTTTGAACTTAGTTGATTTGCTTACTTGACCGTAACGTTGTGATAAACGTTAATCGATTCATTCATTGTTTTGCATAGGCTAAGTGGATTTGCGCAAGAAACACATTTTCCATTTTCAAAATCGGCATTGACAGCAAGCGTTTCGTGAAGAATCGTGCCACGATTTCTTTGATTCTACACTATTATGACAAGCATTCATTTACTTCACATATTGAGTTTTGAAGTAGAGGGACGAGACGAAGGAGGTCAGCCACTCGCCTTAGGCTTGCTTCAAGCGAGCGACCGGTTGGCTGCGCTGACGTCGCCTACGCGATCACCTGCAATCGCATAAGCAACTGATTAGAACACTGTATAATTCAAGGATATTCGATATGAATGCGAAGCTCGAAAATGCATCACGAAAACCCATCGAAAACATTCACGAAAAATGCATCCATGAAAACCAAAGCCAAAGCCAAATCAAGTGCGGCATGAAAACCAGAGCAACGAGAGGTCTCTCCCGACTCAGCCGCAGAGCCAATCCTCGAGGCGCAACCCGCTGAATATGGAACTTGGTTCCGAAGAAACCATTCCATAACATGGAATGGATCTTATTTCAACCGTTCCCGTTCGATCAACTCGGCCGATTCTGACCTATCGGTCTCGACCTAATCGATAGCGACAGTGTTCCTTTCTCGCGCACCCCGTGGTCGAAAACGGGGCACGATGTAGGGACGGGGCACTACACCATAACCAACTAATAAAAAGTTTCGTCCTCGAAACTTAAAGATAGAACCTACCTCTACGAGAATAACGAAGGAAATTTCTCCTTCATTTCCGATTCAAGCTCCCACGTCGACTCTTCGACCGAATGGTTCCTCCAGAGCACGCAGACGAGAGGGCTCGCTCAATTGCGTAGCAGCTTATCCTTGCATTCTATTATTTGAACTGGCTCTTCAACATAGGATAAGTCAGACTTTAGCTCCAGCTGGCCAAAATCTACCACGTGGCTCGGGTCGTGCACGTACTTTCGCAGTTGAGAGACATGGAAGACATTATGTACACCTTCAAGCGCCGGCGGTAAGGCAATTTTATATGCCACTGGGGCGACCCGTTCAAGTATTTCGAACGGCCCAACGAATCTCGGACTCAATTTTCCCTTCGCGTCGAACCGAGTAACTCCCCGCATGGGCGACACTTTGAGAAATACGTGATCGCCTACTTCAAACTCGAGGAGGCGACGATGAACGTCCGTATAGCTTTTCTGACGACTCTGCGCGGTCTTTAATCTTTCCCGAATAAGCCGAATCTTCTGCACGGTCTGTTCAACCAGTTCCGGACCGAGAATCTGCCGCTCTCCGACTTCGTCCCAGCAAATGGGTGATCGGCACTTGTATTCGTACAAGGCTTCATATGGCGCCATTTGAATACTGGATTGATAGCTATTGTTGTATACAAATTCGGCCAGAGGTAGATGATTGTCCCAGCTTGATTTGAAGTCAATTGCGCAGAGTCGTAGCATGTCTTCGAGAATCTGATTGACGCGCTCCGTTTGGCCGTCGGTCTGAGGATGGTAAGCTGAGCTGAACTGCAACTTGGTACCCAGTGCCGACTGAAGGCTACTCCAGAATCGCGACATGAACCGTGAATCCCGATCAGAGACGATGGACACTGGAACTCCGTGCAGCCGTACTATCTCATCAAGATATATCTGCGCCAGGCGATCAACGCTCCAAGTAACTTTGATAGCAATAAAATACGCTGACTTGGTTAATCGATCGACAATGACCCAGATGGCATCATTTCCCTGCGGCGTCTTCGGCAGACCAACAATGAAATCCATGCACACGTGCTGCCACTTCCATTCTGGAATCGCCAGATTCTGCATCTCCCCGCCCGGTCTCTGGTGCTCAGCTTTCACCTGCTGACAGGCCATGCATTGCGACACAAAGAGTGCCACATCTTTTTTCATTCCGTGCTACCAGAAGTTTGTACGGAGGTCCTTGTACATCTTCGTGCTACCGGGATGCAAGGTGTATTTCGCATAGTGCGCCTCCAACAGGATCTCCTTTCTGAGTTCTGAATTGTCCGGAACGCATAACCTACCCTTCAATCGAAGCACGCTGATTTCGTCTTCCGCAAAGTCGGTCGTCCTGCCCATCGATATTAGCTCTCGCACTTTCCTCAGGTATGGATCGTCCGTCTGAGCGGTCTTGATCTTATCAAGCAAGCTCGGCTCTAACTGCAACTTTGCCAACTGCACATTCCGGAATCTGACTCGGAGCTCGATGCCCATCTCTTCTAGGTCACGTAGCAGTCTGGGGTCGATGGATAACGAGGCAATGTACTTCTGACTCAAGACGTCCGCCACAAAATTTCTCTTTCCCGACGTATAGTCGATAGTCAAGTCGTAATCCTTGATCAGTTCAAGCCAGCGCCTCTGCCGCAAGTTCAGTTCCCTCTGCGTGAATAGATACTTGAGGCTCTTGTGATCGGTGTAGATCGTGCACGCCACGCCATAGAGATAGTGACGCCACAATTTCAACACAAACACAATCGCCGCTAACTCCAGGTCGTGCGTGGGATAATTTTTCTCATGCGGCTTCAGCTGTCGGGAAGCAAAAGATATCACCTTGTCCCGCTGCATCAGCACACACCCCAAGTCCTGACCGGACGCGTCGCTGAATATCTGGAAACCCTCAGTCCGTTCTGGAAGTGCGAGTATCGGGGCCGAGATGAGCCGTTGATTTAATTCTTGGAATGAAGCTTCGCAGTCGTCTGACCAGTCAAATACGACTCCTTTCTGGGTGAGGCGAGTCAGTGGCGATGCGATCTTCGCAAAGTCTTTCACGAAGCGTCGGTAGTATCCCGCTAGACCAAGGAAACTTCGAATCTCACCGACGGACGCTGGCCGTTTCCAATCGACAACGGCTTCAACTTTCTTTGGGTCGACCGCAATGCCTTCAGCAGAAATGATGTGTCCAAGGAATGCGACGCTGCTAAGCCAAAATTCACATTTGCTTCGCTTCGCGTATAGTTGATTTTCTCGAAGGGTCTGAAGCACGGTCCGCAGATGCTCAGCGTGTTGCTGCCTATTCTTCGAGTAGACGAGTATATCGTCGATAAAGACTACTACGAACTTGTCGAGGAATGGTCGGAACACCCGATTCATTAAATCCATGAAAGCGGCAGGGGCGTTCGTTAGGCTGAACGGTATTACCAAGAACTTGTAATGGCCGTATCGAGTGCGGAAGGCAGACTTCGGCACATTGTCCGGCTTGATCTTGAGTTGATGGTAACCCGAACGCAGATCAATTTTAGAGAACACCGTGGCTCCTTGAAGCTGATCAAACAGATCGTCTATGCGGGGCAGGGGGTATTTGTTCCGGACGGTGGCTTTGTTCAGCTCGCGGTAGTCGATACAAAGACGCATAGAGCCATCCGTCTTCTTGACAAACAGCACGGGCGCTCCCCAGGACGAGACGCTGGGTCGGATGAATCCCTTGTCGAGCAATTCTTGTAACTGCACCTTGAGTTCCTTAAGCTCTGTAGGGGCCATTCTGTACGGGATCTTCGAGATCGGTCGAGTGTCGGGGAAGGTATCGATAGTGAACTCGATCTCTCGATCGGACGGCATGCCGGGCAGCTCATCCGGGAACACATCGGGGAATTCTGCCACAACGTTGGTCTGACCCGCGTTTGTACCATCCTGTCGCATGTCTCGAACGGAAGCTAGATAGCCTTCGCACCCGGAATGCAGCATCCGTCGAGGAGATATTGCGGAGATCACCATGCAGGTCGGCGACGCCTCACCATACGAGTAGCAGAATTCAGGCACTCCAGGTATGCGGAATGTGACCTTCTTTTCAACGCAGTCTATGGTTGCGTTGCATGGACCGAGCCAATCCATCCCCAGAATGATATCGTAGTCCTTTATATTTAGAACTATCGCATCGAGACTGACCTTTTGACCACCTATACAGATGATTCCGTCTCCGCAGACTAAATTTGTAAGTAGTGGCATGCCCGACGGTACGTTAACAATGAGGTCGAGGCCCAGCGGTGTCAAAAAAAATTTATGCTCGACGGCAAAGTCTGCCGAAATAAAACTATGTGTGGCACCTGAATCAAACAATAAACGAGCAAGTTTATTATTGAATTGCAGTATACCTGTCACGACTGTATCAGGTGCAAACGCTTCATCCCGAGTCATGGCGTAGACGCGACCCTGAGCATTGGGGCGACGGCCTTGGCCATTCTGTTGTACGGTCGGTGGAGCCCGAGGTGCTTGGCCTCGGTTTTGTTGATGTTGCGGGGGCCGTTGGTTCGGCGTAGCTTCCGGGAAGTCCCTTACGAGGTGATCTCTTTTGCCGCACGCGAAACATACTCTGTGCTTAAGTCGGCACTCAGTATCCAGGTGCCCGTCCTTATGACAGAAATTGCAGACCATCCGCTCCTTCGTCTGGTTGTCGCAATTTTGACGCTTATGTGCGTTGTTGCCTCCCGCATTACTATGGCATTTGTTATTAAAGTTAACAGCGCCGGTAGTAGTAGGAGGATACTCGGACTCCAGACGGATGGCGTGGTTGAGTGCCTCGCCCACAGTTTTGTATTCCGGTACCGAGACATGAGCACGGATAGTAGAACGCAGGCCCACTACAAATCGTTTTGCTCGACTTGCAGTGGTAGGTAGATAGTCCCCAGCAAACTTGGCTAGTTTGTTGAATTTGGCCGCATATTGTCGTACAGTCATATTCCCTTGCGTCAACTGCATAAACTTATTTTCTTTTTCCTGTCGTACGGTTGCAGAAAGATATTCGTTCTCGAACGCATTTCTGAATGTCGCCCATGAGATCGCCGCCGTCTCGTCTTCACGTCGAATTGCCCACTTCTGCACGGCCTACCAATCGTGCGCGTTCATTCAAAGTAAAAATTGAGCACATGCGACTTTTTTCGAGTCCTCGACACCCAAAAGCTCGAACTTGTCTTCCAGCTCCTCCAACCAGTCGATCGCCACGGAGGGATCTTCTGTGCCGTTGAAGGAAGTGCGACAGCTTTTCGTAAATTTTGACACGTCGAAGTTAGAACTTCTCGGTGCTACAGGTGAGAGCACGGGCACCTCTGGTTCAGCTTCGTTGGATCGAACCGCAGGCTGGGTCACGGCAGGTGTCATCGTTGAGTTGTTGTTGTTGCCGACGACCGACTGTACGATCTGCTGGAGGGTATTCAGCTGCTGCTGCAGCTTGAATTGAGCCTCGTACCGATTCTCAAATTGAGTCTGACGAGCCTCCGCTTGCTGACGATGGAGCTCGTTTTGACGTTGCTGTATTTCAAGCATCTGCAGCATACGTTGCATCGGGTCGCCGGAAGGTCCGGCTACTGTAGAAGTCATTCCCGTTGGGTTGACGGAATGCTCGGGTCTAGAAGCACTCGAGCCGCTGGAAGCGCTCGTCTCGTCTTTCGCCTGAGCTCCCATAACTGCAGGGAAAAGAAAGGCAACTCTCGTTAGTTTCAGAAAATGTCCTGGGTTCAGCGTATGGAACAACTCATCTCATCGACACGAGGTCAACGGTTGGAGACTAGAACTCGATATTGGAGGCCAAGGACGTAAAGTCGTGCTCTGATACCATTATGTCACACCCCGATTCCGTCGAATCGATAGTCGTCCCCCGGGCGTGATGCCGTGCGAACCTAATTTGCGATCGCACAAGGCCTAGTCATAAGGTAATCCGAGACACGAGATCTAATAGAGTACGCAGACAAAATGATACACACAATAAGTAAAGGAAACTTGATCTTTATTGATAATGAACATCTTTTACAGACTCCGATACAAGACTCATTGCCGTACGGGCTACAACATGACTCGATTATAAAAGAGTGCCGATGAGATAGCCGTTCCATACATTGTACACATCCCTCAATATACACAAGTACTCCATTGACCTGGATAGGAGGGACGCTGAGTCATTTCCTTGGACTGTCGAGAGCCTTCAAAAGTGGAGTCGCAGAGTAAGTCTTCGACGCACGGCCGAAGCTTCAAAAGTCACGAACGCCGCCGAGCT
This sequence comes from Iris pallida, assembly GCA_029216955.1. Classification (NCBI taxonomy): domain Eukaryota; kingdom Viridiplantae; phylum Streptophyta; class Magnoliopsida; order Asparagales; family Iridaceae; genus Iris; species Iris pallida. The sequence continues at coordinate 1,007,985 of JANAVB010017200.1, read as the reverse complement.
AGCTGGCGCGTCCTTCCTGGTTCGCGGGACCTGCAAAGAGCGAGGATCAGCACGAAACACATGTACTGGCGAATGGCTAATTAAATCCAAGCTCTGCATTTGATTCAAGAAGTTTCTTAAACATGCTAGCTAGCTATTTCAATGATCTTTCTAACCATCCTGTTCGATTTACATGTTAATATGTTTTGAGGCAAGCATATGAAATTGAATATCATTAAGCAACTATCATGTTCCTTCCGTGTCCCGTGCACCTGTTAGGCAGTGAAGGGGGTATGAAGGCCACTGGCAATGTCAAGCCATCGCGGACTATAGCATTTGGTTAGACGACGCCCCTTTCGCGTCGGGTAGCGAGCCCTGTGCGAAAGTGCCCGTATAACTCGCGCCGATGAAGGGTTGGCGCTGCTACACTCGTTCCTCCCGGGCCGAATCGGTCCCTTGGCCTAGGCAGCCGTTCGAGGAAACTTCACCTTGTCGACAAGTTGTCCAATGACCGTTTTCCTTTGAACTTAGTTGATTTGCTTACTTGACCGTATCGTTGCGATAAACGTTAATCGATTCATTCATTATTTTGCATAGGCTAAGTGGATTTGCGCAAGAAACACATTTTCCATTTTCAAAACCGGCAGTTTGATAGCAAGTGTTTCGTGAAGAATCGTGCCACGATTTCTTTGATTCTACACTATTATGACAAGCATTCATTTACTTCACATATTGAGTTTTAAAGTAGAGGGACGAGACGAAGGAGGTCAGCCACTCGCCTTAGGCTTGCTTCAAGCGAGCGATCGGTTGGCTGCGCTGACGTCGCCTACGCAATCACCTGCAATCGCATAAGCAACTGATTAGAACACTGTATAATTCAAGGATATTCGATATGAATGCGAAGCTCGAAAAAGCGTCACGAAAACCTATCGAAAACATTCACGAAAAATGCATCCATGAAAACCAAAGCTAAACCAAATCAAGTACGGCATGGAAACCAGAGCAACGGGAGGTCTCTCCCGACTCAGCCGTAGAGCCAATCCTCGAGGCGCAACCCGCTGAATATGGGACTTGGTTCCGAAGAAACCATTCCATAACGTGGAATGGATCTTATTTCAACCGTTCCCGTTCGATCAACTCGGTCGATTCCGACCTATCGGTCTCGACCGAATCGATAGCGACAGTGTTCCTTTCTCGCGCACCTTGTGGTCGAAAACGGGGCACGATGTAGGGACGGGGCACTACAAAACCGGCGGTGGCGCACTTAAGCACCCGGGAGAGGATGGCGCAATCCAGGTGATTCCCCGACGCGCACAACCCAGTGCGGGTGCAACCCAGCACTTGGGCGCTGGATGTGGCGCAACGCAAGTGACCGGGACTTGCGCGGGTCATGGTGCAACCCTGCTGTCCGATAGGAGACCACCTAGCGCGCAACTTGGCGACGGCCCCGTTGGCGCAACCTGCGCTTATGTCGTAACCCATCTGTCTGGATCTTGCGCTGGACCAGGTGCAACCCAGGTACCCGAGACCTGCGGTCTTTGGACCCCTACTGCTCATCCCACTTGCGCGTAACTCGGCGTAGGCGCACCCAAGCAATTGGCTGCTGGACCTAGCGTAATCCGGATGACCGGGGATCCTGCTCTGGCACAATATACGCTACTTCCTTTGGCGCAATCCACGGCGCATGGCGCATCAATCGACCCTTTGGATCAAGATGATATCCATTTCCCCCCCTGCCGCAAGCAACATCTACTTCCTTCGCTGGCACTCGGACTGAGGTGCAACACAATATCAACAACAAACTACCACAGATGTTACCCACGCAGACAATCCAGAGTGCAGCTACCCAGGGGATACCGTCTCCACCCCTTCAGAACTCCTCGACTGCAGCGACCCCATCCTTTGCGGGCATTGTCAGGCCTGAGCGGGTGAAATCTAAGACCCTAACGGTCCTAAAACTGGAACTGCCAGAACTAGATCTACCTACTGCTGATGTGCGATCTATTTGCGTCCCGTTCTCTTCATCTGAAGTATCATTGCTGGCAGATCTATTCCTATACACTTTTGTGCTTAAGTTCACCAGGGGCTGTCCCAAAATTCATAGGGTCCAAGAAGTCGTAGCCACCTGGAAACTCGGAGCTACTTATAGGGTTGCTCCGCTGGACCCAAAACACATCCTCCTTCACCTAGGAAATCTGTCTGACTACAACATAGTCAGGACTAAGGGATCATGCAAAGTTGATGCACACTCTATGATAATTGTCAAATGGTCACAAGACTTCAACAAAATGGAAGAATCACCAATAGTGTCTGTTTGGGTCACTTTCTCCAATATCCCCATCGTATGCTTTGTGCCGGCAGTGCTAAGGCGGGTGGCGAACTCTTTTGGTACCTTTGTGGCTATGGCATAGGAAACCAGAAATCGAACTAAAGCTAACTATGCCAAAATCTGCATGGAACTAGACGTCTCCAAGGACCTGTCGAAGACTATAGAAATCCTACTGGGAGATAAGCCCCATACTCAACAAATTATCTACGACAGCAACATCCTATAATGTAACCACTGTCGCATCCGGGGACACTCTAGGAAAACTTGCTACAGGGAACACCCGTCTCTGAAAAAAAACTACCCTCAAAGAAGCTACTCCTCAGACAATAATACTTAATAACAAACTCCCCCTGCTTCCCCTCCCAAATTCCCACGTGTGGTTCAAGGACAACACATCCAACTCCAACGCCAAGGATCAAGACTGCAGGGATAAGATCACCACCTCCCCTCCGAAAAGTGCTAACTCTAACAACAAAACTTCCAACCTAAACCTGACCAATAAATTTCATCTCCTCGCCTCGGAGCTGGAAGACTCTGATACAGCTCCCATTGAACCCATCGAGCATGCCAACCAACCGATGATCCAAATTCCCATAGAACCATCAGTTAAGACTGCTAAATCGGCCGCCTCCTGCACACTTATTGAGGAGACCGACAACCATGAAGCGACAACCAAACCGGAGGCGAATCAATTTGTGGACGACTGGCAGTTGCCCCAGGGTGGAACTCAGGAGATGGCACCCATAGGGGAACCCTCAGGGGCTTTTCTCCTTGACACCGCTGAGACCCCTACCTTTATAGATAATAGAATTAATGATCAGGGTGTGAACCCACAGCCGTCTGTATACTGCCAGAGCCCCCCAACCATCCACCAGGTACCTCCACTACAGCCCCAGATGGGGAGTTTGTTCGTAAGCACAGCCGATTCAGCATTCTTGCCACTGTTGCGGAGTTCAAGACCGACCTGGCAGGCCGACAATCTTCGGATTCCGGGGAACCCACAGACACAGAGATCAAAAGTATCATGGCATTCAAGTACAAAAGAAAACTATGAGATAAAATTGAATCAGACGGATCTGAATATGACCCAATGTCAGACCAGGAGGATGATATCACCGTTGGTTCTAGCTCCCTGGATCGTATGGCAGACGAAAAAATAGCTTTGGATAACCAACAGGAGAACTTACACGATGAGAAGATCCAGCGGTCGAAGCAATATAAAAAACAAGAAAGAAGAAAAGCTGCTGGGCCGGCTAAATACCTCAAGGACCAGGCAGAGATGGACAAATTAGCGATTCCCGCCAGGTTGACCAGAATTAAGTCTGCTAACCACAACTCTACGCCCAAAACTATACAAACCAGGGGATGGAAGGACGTCAACAATACTGTGATTCTCTGAATGAGTATTAAAGCCATCTGCTGGAACGCCCGAGGCATACGGAATCAACCTACCAGAACCTACCTCAAATCCCTCAATAATAAATACACTCTAGATTTTATAGCCATTCTCGAACCTATGATCGATGGCGACAACATCCAAGACCTTGCCAAAGACATTCATATACCGTATTACTTCCATGGGGGACACCTTAACACATATATCTGGATACTCTGGAACAATGATATCGATGTGATGGTGAAAGAGACCAACAAACCGTTTATCCACTGTAACATCCGGATTAATAGATCGGGGAATATGCTGGATCTCTCAGTGGTTTATGCTAGCTGTGTGGCTAATACAAGAAAGGAGCTATGGCAGGATCTCACTTCTATAGCGGACTACATGAACCGTCCGTGGATGCTGGCTGGCGACTTTAATATGGTCACGTCGGTGGAAGAGAAGGCTGGGCTAGGTACCATTAATGCGAACGCGGAGGCAGACTTTAACAGACTCACATCGGATACCGAGCTTTTTGATGCTGGCTATCTCGGACTAATTTTCATTTGGTGCAATGGCCTCATTAACAACCCCAATACATGGGAGCGACTGGACCGCATACTTTACAATACTGAATACCTTCTTAATAGCCCCTACCTCAGTTATGCACCTCTCCCGCATGAACTCTGACCATTCCCCTCTCCTCATCACTCCCTCGGATACTCTATCAACCTGGGGCCAGTTTTGTTTCCAAAGGATGTGGTGCGATCACCCGACTTTCATAGACGTGGTTAAGGAAAGTTGGGACGAGGTTTGTCATGGCCCGCCCCTTTTCAAATTACATAATAAACTTCATAGACTGAGATCGACCCTGAGAGACTGGAATTGGAATGTCTTTGGAGATCTGAAAAAATAGAAGCGGGAGCTGCAAGCGGAGATTGATGACCTAGAGGTGACCCTTCAGGTTCAATGGAGCGATGCTGGGGGCGACGATCAACTCCGGGTTAAACATAGTCTGGACAAGGTCTTGGCTTTGGAAGAATAGCTTCTTTAGGATTAGACGAGGATTAATTGGGTCAAAAATAGGGACCGTTGTAGTGCCCCGCTCCTCGCGGTCCACTATTTAATACCCACGGCTTGCTGACTCAGTTTTGAACTGAGTATTTGGGAAAACCTTTGTCGGTATCGATTGATCACGGATGAAATGCAATGAACCTTTTCAATTGATGGATTAGCTTCTATTGAAATGAATCCAAGAGTTTTGTTGGATGTTTTCTTTCGCTGCTTGGTTTTGATGAATACGTTTTCGTGTTGGTTTTCGATGATTGGTTTTCATTGTTCGCTTTCATCGCATTTCGCATTCATTCCGAATCTTGAGAGAAAGAGACCGAAGTATGCTAATCAACTGTTGGTGTCAATGTAGGACGTGTGAACGGTTCGTGAATGGCGCGTGAAGTACCTCCTTCTCTCAACAAAAATTTATCTCGGTGAGTTGCTTTAACCAGGCTTGCATTTATTTGTACGCCCTAATAAAAATAATATCTAGTCCACTCTTTGTTGCGTCCCTCTGATCAACGATACCAAAACAACAAAAGATAAGAATAAGAATGAATGCTAATGAATGACTGCAAAGGAAATAAAATGCTATTGAATGTTATCGAATGACCGAATAAGAACTGAATGCTAATGAATGACCGAACGAATAAGACTAGTTATGAACTGGTCACTATCTGTTGCACTGTTAAGTTTTATTTGATAGAAAGAACAAGTCATGCATTGGTCTCGGACAATTTGTTAACAAGGTAATAGTCTCTCGACGATACTGGGGGCACCCGGGATCGATCGGCCTATGAGAGATTATAATAGCACCCCGAGGTAAATGCTACACCTCGGGAATGTTGTCCTTAGCGACGAGCTGAACCATTGAGTCCCAGCGGCTAATCAAGGGGGATGGGCCCATGGACCACCATGTAGTTAGGACATGTATATGAACCAATCCTTAATGCAAAACCTAACAATGAACGATGATGGTACAGTATGTTTCTTATATTCTTATACAAATTGTGCTAACCTATTTTGTACAGGGATGACTGTCGGCGATGGGTAAGTTGGTTATGAATATTTCTACTGTCATATTTCTTATGAATTGTTAAAAAGAACCTAGACAAGTAGAAAGATCACTAGTAAATATGTAGCTTCACATATTGAATTCGTACAGATATTTGTGAGTTTCGACGAAGAGCCACTCGCCAGTACATGATGTGTGTTGACCCACGTTGTGGGCATCCTTTTCAGAAATCAAAGGAGATATGAGGATTTCAAGTGAGGCACTGAAGCTCGTCTAGCCCAGTAGAGCTGTGGACTGCCTCGAAGCTTCCTTTCAATTTCAGTCAAGTTTCAAGTTTTTTTTCGTTTGAAGGTGTCTTTTCATTTCCAGCTTGTAATAAAGGAATGTCATGTATGGGCATTGTGACTATTTTCAAAAGAGAGTTTCAAAGAGAATCATGTAGCCAATATAAGGCAAATCTGAGTTGCAAAGCTTTGTACTTGTATTCCTATCAAGTTATCAATAAAAAGAAGTAGTTCCATTTCAAATCTCTGTGTCCAATATTTGGTTTTCTGCAATGAATGGGTGCGTGCGTGCGTTTTTGCATGACTAGTTGTTTTGTGTAGGTACATGGCCTGGTGCAAGCACAACTTAGGCTTGTACGGCATCACGCCTTAGCGAGGACGAACGATCTCGCAGGGATCCAGGCAAGACGGACGACCCTAGCGGGATCGGGGCGTGACAAAGTGGTATCAGAGCACAGTTTTACGTTCTTGGCCTCTTGCAAATATCATTTTCGAAAAAGTATATATAAAGTATTTTGATGGCTTTCAAAAGAGTCCCGATTTTGAGTTATGAAAACCAATGCCCCATACAATAAGTCCATAATATTTTATGAGACTGACAGAAGTTATACTCTTTTGTAGAGAAATGGCCCCTACTCGACCAGCTGCCTCGACCGATTCGGTAGAACGGATCATGACCTTGTTAGAATTACAGAGGCAGGACAATGAGGAATATAACCAGATACAACAGGCTCGAATGGAGGCACAACAGAAGCAGTTGGATGCCTTGACCCAACTGGTAACTACGCTTACGGCAAATCGAGATACCACCGCAGCGACCAAACCAACGGGAACACCTGAGATCGAGCCCGTGGATGGCGACGAACCCCAGCCGACGCAAAGGCACTCTTCCTTTAGGCCAAAGGACATCTTAGACGCGAAACCTCCGGAGTTTGAAGGCAGGACATCACCCGATAAGGTGATGGACTGGATTGATAAAATGGAGAGTATGTTCGCGTTCGTAGGAGTTCCGAGTAGCAAGAAGGTAGTTTGTGCCATTCTGCTTCTACGGCTGCGGGCAAAGGACTGGTGGAAGGCGAAGAAGCCAGCACTGCTCGCAACGGCTAGGAATAGGAAAATTTTATGGGCCTCGTTCAAGAAGGCATTTCTGGATCAATATATGCCTCCAGCCATGAGTAAGAAGATGGAGAATGACTTCATCACACTGAAATAAGAAGATATGTCCGTGGAGGACTATGAATCTGAATTTGCCAAGTTAGCAAATTTTGTTGTCGTTATGCTTCCCACCGAGCAGACTCGCATAGATCGGTTCGTTGAAGGTCTGAATGATGACATTCAATTGAGAGTGCTGAACCGAGAGTGTGGGTCGTATTCTCAGGCCTTTGAGGCAGCGCTACAGGTGGAATAGTTTTGCCTGAAGAAGGCGTCAACTAAAATGCAGTACAGTCGGAATCAGCCCGCCAAGAGATATCATGACGGAGAGAAAAAGACTGAGGGAGAAAATAAGACAGACAATGATCAGCATCGGATACCGGAGTGTACCTACTGCGGTCGTCATGGGCACACCAAGGAAGTCTGTCATTTTGCCAACAGATTATGCTTCGGCTGTGGAAGTACGGACCATACCGTCAAGTATTGCCCGAAATAAAGAAATAATAATGAAGAGCGTGGGTAGCTGCCAGGCCCACCGCCGCTTCGAGACCATCCGCACAATCAGCAGCTGCGGAATGCCAATACGGTGACAACACGCATCTATAATCTCTCTACATTACTTGATCCTGAAAGTGGAGGTGAGTTTGTATCTTAAGTTTTGAGGACAAAACTTTTTCTCAGTAGGTTATTATGTAGCGCCCCGCTCCTCGCGGTCTACTATGTAATACCCACGGCTTGCTGACTTAGTCTTGAACTGAGTATTTGGAGAAACCTTTGTCGGTATCGATTGATCATGGATGAAATGCAATGAACCTTTCCAATTGATGGATTAGCTTCTATTGAAATGAATCCAAGAGTTTTATTGGATATTTTCTTTCGCTGCTTGGTTTTGATGAATACGTTTTCGTGTTGGTTTTCGATAATCGGTTTTTATTGTTCGCTTTTATCGTATTTCGTATTCATTTCGAATCTTGAGAGAAAGAGACCGAAGTATGCTAATCAACTGTTGGTGCCAATGTAGGACGCGTGAACGGTTCATGAATGGCGCGTGAAGTCCCTCCTTCTCTCAACAAAGATTCATCTCGGTGAGTTGCTTTAACCGGGCTTGTATTTATTTGTTCGCCCTAATAAAAATGATTTCTAGTCCACTCTTTGTTGCGTCCCTCTGATCAACGATACCAAACTAACAAAAGATAAGAATAAGAATGAATGCTAACAAATGACTGCAACGGAAATAAAATGCTATTGAATGTTATCGAATGACCGAATGAGAACTGAATGCTAATGAATGGCCGAACGAATAAAACTAGTTATGAACTGGTCACTATCTGTTGCACTGTTAAGTTTTATTTGATAGAAAGAACAAGTCATGCATTGGTCTCGGACAACTTGTTAACAAGGTAATAGTCTCTCGACGATACTGGGGGCACCCGGGATCGATCGGCCTATGAGAGATTGTAATAGCACCCCGAGGTAAATGCTACACATCGGAAATGTTGTGTCCTTAGCGACGAGCTGAACCATTGAGTCCCAGCGGCTAATCATGGGGGACGGGCCCATGGACCACCATATAGTTAGGACATGCATATGAACCAATCCTTAATGCAAAACCTAACAATGAACGATGATGGTAAAGTATGTTTCTTATATTCTTATGCAAATTGTGCTAACCTGTTTTGTGCAGGAATGACTGTCGGCGATGGGTAAGTTGGTTATGAATATTTCTACTGTCATGTTTCTTATGAATTGTTAAAAAGAACCTAGACAAGCAGAAAGATCACTAGTAAATTTGTAGCTTCACATATTGAATTAGTGCAGATATTTGTGAGTTTCGGCGAAGAGCCGCTCGCCAGTACATGATGTGTGCTGACCCACGTTGTGGGCATCCTTTTCAGAAAGCAAAGGAGACAGGAGGATTTCAAGTGAGGCACTGAAGCTCGTCTAGTCCAGTAGAGTTGTGGACTGCCTCGAAGCTTCTTTTCAATTCCAGTCAAGTTTCAAGTTTCCTTTTCGTTTGAAGGTATTTTTTCATTTCTAGCTTATAATAAAGGGATATCATGTATGGGCATTGTGACTATTTTTAAAAGAGAGTTTCAAAGAGAATTATGTAGCCGATATAAGGCAAATTTGAGTTACAAGCTTTGTACTTGTATTCATATCAAGTTATAAATAAAAAAAAGTAGTTCCATTTCAAATCTCTGTGTCAAATATTTGGTTTTCTGTAATGAATGGGTGCGTGCGTGTATTTTTGCTTGAATAGTTATTTTGTGCAGGTACATGGCCTTGTGCAAGCGCAACTTAGGCTTGCACGATATTACGCCTTAGCGAGGACGAACGATCCCGCAGGGATCCAGGCAAGACGGACGACCCGAGCGGGATCGGGGCATGACAACCGTAACTCCACTTTCTTCCACGATGTCATTAAAGAGCGGGTTAACTCGAACAGAGTGCGGCTATACAATCATGATGGAAGCATTATGGATGATCAGATGATTATGGACAGGGCGATCCTTCACTTCTCCAAATTCTTTTAGCCTGTGCAAACCACGGACCCGGATAACTTTATCGATTGTATCCCGAGTCTTATCTTCGATGAGCAGAACACGGAGTTGTCCAGGCTCCCCCAGGAAGATGAAGTTGAGAAAGCGATCATGTCGATGAACCCGCAGGGAGCCCCAGGACCGGATGGGTTCACAGGGGTTTTTTTTTGCTAAATGTTGGCATATCATTAAACAGGACCTTATGGCCGCTATCAAAGATTTCTTTTTAGGAATCCAACTGCCCAAAGGCATCACTTCGGCTAACCTGGTTCTTATCCCCAAGAAGTCCAAACCCGCGGATATTCACGATTTCAGACCTATCAGCCTTAGCAACTTCTTTCACAAAATCATCTCCAAAATTTTGGCGAAAAGACTTGCAGGAGTCCTCCCTTCCATCATATCTAGAGAGCAATCAGGTTTCGTCAGAGGACGTAGCATTCATGAGAATATCAGCCTGGCACATGAAGTCATTGGGACCATTTATTTTATGACCCGTACCCATTTTTTTTATAAACGGATACGAGACGTGTCCTAGCCAGCCTACGCCGCAGTGTCGGCGGTAGAACGCTGTCACGGCCATGAAGATCAAAATAACAAATAATGCTCATTCATAAAAACTAATTTAATTTACAATATTCACAAGATTTACATTTGCAGAAAAATATAAACTAGTACAAATATTGGAATGACTACAACTCATCTATCTAACTAGTCTCTAGGCTTTTGTCTGCAAGTACACCCGTCACTCCCAAGCTATGTGAATCCACGGCTAACCTGAAAAATGTTGATTTCTAGTCAGGAATGGAACGAGCACAATTCACTGAATGCAATTTCAAATAAAGAAAATGACTATAAAACAAAGGTTAGACATCAATCATGAGTTTTGAAAATAAACAGTAAAGACGAAAAATCAGTAATAAATAAATAAACAAAATACCTTCCTAATCGTAGAAGTACCTTTGATATATGATCGGTCTCGGGACAATTACACGACACTGTCTACACTGTCTAAAGTTACACTGTCTACACTGTCTAAAGTTACACTGTCTACAGCAAATAATAAAATAAAGAAACATGGTATACTTGAAATAATAAATCACTGTTTACACTGTCTAATTGCAATAATAAATCACAGTCTACACTGTCTACTTTGCAATAATAAATCACTGGCTACACTGTCTACTTTGCAATAATAAATCACTGTCTACTTTGTAATAATAAATTATTGTCTACACTGTCTAAGGTCAGATCACACATCATTGGTACTTCACATTCCTGACTCAATAATTTATAATAGAATATAAAATCACATAATCAATGGCCAATCAAAGAAATATAGTGAAGATCAATATCGAAATACAGACAATAAACTGTACTCGCCTGTGGTCCTGTGCTGGTGAAACCGATAGTCTGAACTACTCAATATGTCACAATAGTCAAAACCCGTACAACAGTCTTCGAAAGCTGAAATAAACATTACCAATGTTCTCAGAATAGTTAAATTAGTTAGAATTGCCTGTCTTTAAGTCCAATTCTGGATACAGAGGCAAAACGGTAATTTTTGGTCAAAACGGTGTCCGCCGTTGGACCCGCTTTGCACCGAAAAGCGTGACAGAGTCAACGGTCTCTAAAGTTGTCAAACTATATGTCTATGGATCCAGTTTTCCGATACGAACCCAACCGTATGTCCAGAGTTGGATTCCGGAAGGCCGTGCACAAAATCGCCCGTTGAGTCGGACCGTGGGGCCCACGAAACGACGATTTTATCAACTATCTCAGAATCGGACCAAACTTGGCGTACAGGACCAGAAAAATAATACGGTCCTGCTGGCGCAAGTTTCGTCTCGATCTGATGAACATGCACAAACTAATTGAGAAATTTGTACAGAGGTCGATACGGTGAATTTTGACGGATACGGATCAAATTCGTCATGCACACGCGACCAATTTAAATTCCGTCAAAGTCCACACGACCACGAAGCTGTTACGCACCTTTCAATGCTTTTGGTTCGCAACCACGTCACCCGGAATGGCGGGACGCATGTTGGATCGGAGGAATTCAGTTTTGGAAAAAACATGGTTTTCAGCGTACTTTAAACAGGTTTTACTCGATAATTGATGAAGTTAATTTGAAACTAAAAGAAGGGTTTTTATGTCCAACATGTTGTCAATAATTGCCTTCAAATAGATTTTCTAAATAGTTACTGGGTTGCCAAGAATTTATCAGCAAACAGGGGAAATCGAATTACCTATAAACTGTTTTTGAAACAGTTTTTCCTTGATGTTACCATCGATTTTCGGAATCGATGGATCGGTTCACCTCAAAACTGAGTGTGGGGACTTCGAGAGGGTCTGGTAGGCTCTCTAGGGAAATTCACGAATTTGAAAATGACCTAGTATACAAGGAGATATTGGGTCGATTAGAGAGGTACCTGGCTGTGTTGAAGAAACAGAGTATTGCTCTGTTCTGTCAGTTTTGGCGCGGTGCGACGGCGTCGAGGCGGCCGACGACGGCTCGTGGAGGTCCAGGGAGGTCGCCCAGCCTCGACTGTCGTCTGGGGGTGTCGTGGCACGCCTAGGTTTAGGGTTTCGACTTCTCTCATTTTTTTCTCCGTTCAGTTTCCTTCGACAGACGTTTATATATATAAATCGAAGCTGGGCTCGGGTTCACTGGGTTAACGGGCTCGGGTGCTATTCATTCACGGGTCTGTGGGATTTTTGAGTCCACTGTTCCCGTAAGGGAACATTGCTGATTCTCCTTTTTTTTCTTTATTAACATTAATCTATACATATATGCATATATATATATATATATATATATATATATATATATATATATATATATATATATATATATATATATATATATATATATATATATATATATATATATATATATTCATAAAAATACTAGTGTAATAATATCCATAAAATTCTAAATAAAAACCCATTGTTATCTATTCCTAGAGTAAGGCCTATTTTTATAAATATGACCCTATATAATAATATTTATTTGATAACAAAATACATATATCCCATATTAGTAAATAATTTCATATAAATAATAACCTCAATAATAATAAAATAATAATACTAATAATAATAAAAGTAACAAAATTTTAATAAATCATAATGGTGTATATACCATTACGTACAATCTAATAATCCCAAAATATACAAGGACCCACTTTACACAATTGTCACTGAATACCAATTAATACTGATAATTATAATATTTAATTACAAATACTAGAAAATATCCAGTAAATCATTAAAACGAAATACAACACCCTCATACCAATTTCTATCAACACAAATGTTATTGGACGTGCCGCATGACTACGTGGGCTTGGGCTCAGTTCGGGTCCAGTCCGGGCTAAAATGGTATAACCGGTTTCCCTAAGCTTAATAATACAATTAGTAAATAATTAAAACTTCAGTAAGGGTCAAGTCGCAACTTGGTCTGGTTTTCCTAGTTAGGACATCGCTATGGCTCGGCCTTCCCTATCAGGATTAATACACTAGTCTAAGCACGCTATTGCACTATTCGTGCCACGATTTCTAGTCACCTTGTACTCCAAAACTCCATCATGGCTGAAATCATCTACCGTAATAATTAACTAAATAATTATTTATAAAACTCTAAAAATCACCATTTAATTCAAATAAATAAATAAAAATATTATTAAAATTCTGGGAAGAGGGGTTACAAATCTACCCACCTTAAAAATAATTTCGTCCTCAAAATTCTAATTCGTAACTATTCCTTAAATTCAAAAAGGAACTCTACCATTACCTTAATCTCCTCGAATCTTAATTCCTCAAAAATAGTTTATATCCTCCTCCTAGCCATTTTGTAACAACGAAACTCCGAGGACTTTCTACCCACCTTTGGTCACACTACTCCCTCAATCCTCATGTCTCTAAAACTTTATAATCTCCCAACTAATTGCTAAAATTGCTACCAATAGATATCTACTGCTTATGGCCACTATAATCCTCTTCTATCTATCAACAACCCAAAATCTAACATGCAACAAATTTACACAAGTAGCTAAAAAATATTGCTGAATTCTAATAAGCGTGATCATTCGTCACTCTGAAACAGGAAGGACAGGAAGATAGAAAGAAAAATCGAGAGCATTTATGAATTTCCAAGAGCGGTAGAGAGTATACAAGGATATAGATAGAAAGAAAGTTTTTGAGTCATTGGCCAATTTTGTTAGATTGGGCTACTCTAGTCCAGTCACTTGCTAAGTCTAAGAACTCTTCGTTTCTTAGAGGAGCTTGCAATCCATGCAATACAGAACTTACGTTCTCAAAATTCTAACAGGTTCCATAATAGAACGGAATTTGAGAAATCAAGATTTGTGATCTCATTCGTGGTTATTTAAACGCACAAACAAGAGATATAAATGCAATACGAGATCGTATCGCGACTTCTAGGTAGATAGAACAAGGGTTATGAATGTCTTCTTATTCTGCGAGGGGGACTACATAATAGGTATAGGGACCTATTTCAAAAAGTTCGGTTATGTAGTCCAAATATGGTGGTATGCATGAATGGGTATTACTGGGTTTTAATGGGTTCTCCAATTGGACATCAATCGTTGGTTAGATGAACCCTGGATTTCAATCTATATGGACTGGACAAGATCCCAATGATAAAATTATTTCTACTGGGCTAGGGTAACCTAGAATAAGTTTCTACCCAAGTGGTTAAGCTAGTTGCCAGTCAGGTGGGTTGGCCAGGTTCCTAAAGCTCAAAAATACGTCTTTAGTGACTTTGGTGTTTAATTAGCACGAAAAGACACAACTGAGTGGCATACTAGTTTCATGTGCGTAGTGGGCTTCGAGTAGATCATAACCATATATTGGGTCAAAATGTTCGAGTCGAGGTTGAGTCTCTAATGGAAGTCGGGACGCATACCGGTATTATGGTAAGGGTTATAACTCGTCCTTTTACCTGTAAGTCGTGCCATAAAAATAGAGTACAAGGGAACGTGTTTGAGTGGGACATGATATACCTAGATAAAAGTGGACTCGTCTAGATCTTGCATATAAAATTTGTTGGAAGGTAACAGCTGGTCTCGTGCTCCGAATATTAATGACACGGCCTGGGACACAAAATGATCTAAATGGAAAGTGGGAGTCCATGAGACACTAATTATCATCCTAATGAAAATCATTCTAATCAATCGGAACTCCTCGTTCATTCCAAAAATTTTAGAAAGCTTACAGTCTACCCACCTTAGAAGCTAGGACATGGTTTTAGGAATAATGAGGTTAGAAGAATTTCAAAGTCCGGATATTGTGCCTCGACTCTTGTTAAATAAGAATAAGACACGGCGTAACGGAATACGGTAGATATGAGTCAACTCAAGGATCGTTCCTTGATAGATGGAGATCGAGTATGTTCAATGAGACATGGTCGATAAAATAGAATGACCTACTCGTTCGTAGTATACAAGAGTTATCGACGGGGTAACCAACTCTAAGGCACATCTTACGGAAAGATTCTAACAACTGAGTCGTGAATTTCTATTGGGGTAAAACCTGCCAGACTAGTATCACAAGGGTCTAGTTAAAGCAAGCTTCAAGCAAATAATTAGAGGCTCATGCCATTTGGTTTCCTGAGAATAGATAGTCTCCTAGGTTGGCATTTTGACTAAGGGTAAAACCCTAACCATTCTCAAATTCAGATGGCTTGAAAGTCCCAATAACAGTTTGGGGTCGAGAGGAGAATGAGTAACTCAATCACATGGCTGGCCGATGATAACTACACTTGTGTATACAACTACCATAGTCATGGGGATACTCGGTATCTTCCTACCAATTACGAGCTTCTGTCTTTCCAAATTAGTGAAAGACAAAAAAACAATAAAGAGTTCAAGAAAAATGTCACTGAATACAATTACGTGATTCAAAGACGAATGTATAATTCAAGAGAAATTATCAATGCAGTCGCGGATGAGATCCTAGAGACATCTACATCTCAATCCACGTAGGTTAATCAGAGAAAGGGCGAACCGGGTGCACTACGGTTGATCAGACCGTAATACATCGATTCTGATTAGACAATATGTTAGTGGGCGTCCCCAATAAACATGTCTTGAATCAAGCTCGATAAAAGAGTAAGCTTGCAAAACTAGGCTGTGATAGCAACATTTGTTAAGATAGTCGAATACAATTATGCGAGATTTTTGAAAGAAGGCACAAGTATTCGAGTTTTGTGAGAATCAAACCTTACCCGGTATTCTTGCTTATACAGTCTTCCTACTATCTTCTTATCCACAAGGACTTGGTCGACTAATGGGTTATGGACATTCTAAATTTTATATTCTAGATAAACCTATTAGTGTCAGTCAATTACCTCATCAATAGATCACAAGGACCACGGAATGCTAGGTCGGGAGGCACGCTACCCAATCTCACAGAACTTCCACTACTATTGGCTTTGGATCTTATAAAACATACATGGCACTGTCCTATCCTCTATAGTACCCCTAATTTGTAATCACGTCTGAAGTCATTTCACCGAAGACTACGCCTCGCTCGTAAAATCGGGCTGTGGTAAACCCTTGGTTTCGTAACTCAAATATGATACAAATCGAACATTACTTAACTCTATCCAATATTGGCTCAAGGGTAACTACGATCAAGAGTGGACCACTAGCCATATTTCTAGCAATATTCTATAACCTATATTTCTTAAACTAATTTCAACTCTAGGGGTCGTGTCTCGCCAGTGCGCTGCTGGCTGCAGTAAACCCATAGTCTCCATAATTCAAATAAATGGCGACAGTGCGCTGCTGTCCTGCCATTATGAGTTAACTAACATTCCTTAAACTATATCTGTGAAAATCCATGAGCTTCTAGAGATTCAAACAAGTTGACTATGAGATAGGTAAGTATCTATCAGTCACAATCCTTAAAATAAAAGATGAACAAGGAGGAAATAACTGAAGACAAAGAATACAAACATTCTAACTATTCCATGTGTAGTCAAGCCTTTGAGGAAAAACTTGAATCGAAACTAACTCGAGGTTCATATATGGGTAACATAATCAAAAATTATATAAAAAAATAATTCTTAGGCAAAATAGGAACTAAATAGGTAATTCTGACTAAGATATGAGGATGATATCTAAAGAGGCAAAGAGAAGGAATTGAAAAATTCATCTAGGTTAGATCATTAATTCTAGGAAGCTCTGCCTCACCAAGTGAATAATCTATCCACATTGGATCATATCGCCATACCAAGAGGTAATAGTGTACCTATGGGGATCTGACAAACTATCAACATTAATAACTCCTCATCTAAATTGCATGGCCTAGACTACCCATCGGTCAATTTGTGTAAGGGACTCCTAGTCCTAGTCATTCTCTTAAATTAAATTAATCCTTGTTAGTGAATGAGCATGTTCTAGTCGCAGGCTCGCAATAGTACAACTAACTTAAGTACCATCACGAGTTCGCATGATTTGCAAAAACAGACCTGCATGGGCCACCACAAAAACTTGTCACGACCCGCACCCATTTTTTTTATAAACGGATACGAGACGTGTCCAAGCCAGCCTACGCCGAAGTATCGGCGGTAGAACGCTGTCATGGCCATGAAGATCAAAATAACAAATAATGCTTATTCACAAAAACTAATTTAATTTACAATTTTCACAAGATTTATATTTGCAGAAAAATATAAACTTGTACAAATATTGGAATGACTACAACTCATCTATCTAACTAGTCTCTAGGCTTTTGTCTGCAAGTACACCCGTCACTCCCAAGCTAAGTGAATCCACGGCTAACCTGAAAAATGTTGGTTTCCAGCCAGGAATGGAACGAGCATAATTCACTGAATGCAATTTCAAATAAAGAAAATGACTATAAAATAAAGGTTAGACATCAATCATGAGTTTTGAAAATAAACAGTAAAGACGGAAAATCAGTAATAAATAAATAAACAAAATATCTTCCCAATCGTAGAAGTACCTTTGATATGTGATCGGTCTCGGGACAATTATACGACACTGTCTACACTGTCTAAAGTTACACTGTCTACACTGTCTAAAGTTACACTGTCTACAACAAATAATGAAATAAAGAAATATGGTATACTTGAAATAATAAATCACTGTTTACACTGTCTAATTGCAATAATAAATCATAGTCTACACTGTCTACTTTGCAATAATAAATTATTGGCTGTACTGTCTACTTTGCAATAATAAATCACTGTCTACACTGTCTACTTTGCAATAATAAATCACTGTCTACACTGTCTAAGGTCAGATCACACATCGTTGGTACTTCACATTCCTGACTCAATAATTTATAATAGAATATAAAATCACATAATCAATGGCCAATCAATGAAATATAGTGAAGATCAATATCAAAATACAGACAATAAACTGTACTCGCCTGTGGTCCTGTACTGGTGAAACCGATAGTCTGAACTATTCAATATGCCACAATAGTCAAAACCCGTACAACAGTCCCCGGAAGCTAAAATAAACATTACCAATGTTCTCAGAATAGTCAAATTAGCTAGGATTATCTGTCCTTAAGTCCAATTCTGGATACAGAGGCAAAACGGTAATTTTGGATCAAAACGGTATCCGCCGTTGGACCCGCTTTGCACCGAAAAGCGTGTCAGAGTCAACGGTCTCTAAAGTCATCAAACTACATGTCTACGGATCCAGTTTTCGGATACGAACCCAACCGTATGTCCAGAGTTGGATTCTGGCAGGCCGTGCACAAAATCGCCCGTTGAGTCGGACCGTGGGGCCCGCGAAACGACGATTTTATCAACTGTCTCAGAATTGGACCAAACTTGGCGTACAGGACCAGAAAATCGATACGGTCCTGCTGGGATAAGTTTCGTCTCGATCTGATGAACGTGCACAAACTAATTAAGAAATTTGCACAGAGGCCGATACGGTGAATTTTGACGGATATGGATCAAATTTGTCGTACACACGCGACCAATTTGAATTCTGTCAAAGTCCACACGACCATGAAGCCGTTACGCACCTTTCGATGCTTTCAGTTCGCGACCACATCGCCCAGAATGGCGGGACGCCCGTTGGATCGGAGGAATTCAGTTTTGGAAAAAACATGGTTTTCAACGTACTTTAAACAGGTTTTACTCGATAACTGATGGAGTTAATTTAAAACTAAAAGAAGGGTTTTTATGTCCTACATGTTGTCAATAATTGCCTTCAAATAGATTTTCTAAATAGTTACTGGGTTACCAAGAATTTATCAGCAAACAGGGGAAATCGGATTACCTATAAACTGTTTTTGAAACAGTTTTTCCTTGATGTTACCATCGATTTTTGGAATCGATGGATCGGTTCACCTCAAAACT
The DNA here is from genome assembly GCA_029216955.1 of Iris pallida. Taxonomy (NCBI): domain Eukaryota; kingdom Viridiplantae; phylum Streptophyta; class Magnoliopsida; order Asparagales; family Iridaceae; genus Iris; species Iris pallida. Next base: position 988,879 of record JANAVB010017200.1, on the reverse strand, counting down.
GAGTGTGGGAACTTCGAGAGGGTCAGGTAGGCTCTTTAGGGAAATTCACGAATTCGAAAACGACCTAGTATACAAGGAGATATTGGGTCGATTAGAGAGGTACCTGGCTGTGTTGAAGAAACAGAGTATTGCTCTGTTCTGTCAGTTTTGGCGCGGTGCGACGGCGTCGAGGCAGCCGACGACGGCTCGTGGAGGTCGAGGGAGGTCGTCCAGCCTTGACTGTCGTCTGGGGGTGTCGTGGCGCTCCTAGGTTTAGGGTTTCGACTTCTCTCGTTTTTTCTCCGTTCGGTTTCCTTCGACAGACGTTTATATATATAAATTGAAGCTGGGCTCGGGTTTACTGGGTTAACGGGCTCGGGTGCTATTCATTCACGGGTCTGTGGGATTTTTGAGTCCACTGTTCCCGTAAAGGAACAGTGCTGATTCTCTTTTTTTTTATTAACATTAATCTATACATATATGCATATATATATTTTTATATATATATATATATATATATATATATATATATATATATATATAAATACTAGTGTAATAATATCCATAAAATTCTAAATAAAAACCCAATGTTATATATTCTTAGAGTAAGACCTATTTTTATAAATATGACCCTATATAATAATATTTATTTGATAACGAAATACATATATCCCATATTACTAAATAATTTCATATAAATAATAACCTCAATAATAATACTAATAATAATATAAGTAACAAAATTTCAATAAATCATAATGGTGTATATACCATTACGTACAATCTAATAATCACAAAATATACAAGGACCCACTTTACACAATTGTCACTGAATACCTATTAGTACTGATAATTATAATATTTAATTACAAATACTAGAAAATATTCAGTAAATCATTAAAACGAAATACAACACCCTCATACCAATTTCTATCAACACAAATGTTATTGGACGTGCCGCATGACTACGTAGGCTTGGGCTCAGTTCGGGTCCAGTCCGGGCTAAAATGGTATAACCGGTTTCCCTAAGCTTAATAATACAATTAGTAAATAATTAAAACTTCGGTAAGGGTCAAATCGTAACTTGGTCTGGTTTTTCTAGTTAGGACATCGCTATGGATCGGCCTTCCCTATCAGGGCTAATACACTAGTCTAAGCACGCTATTGCACTATTCGTGCCACGATTTCTAGTTACCTTGTACTCCAAAACTCCATCATGGCTAAAATTATCTACCGTAATAATTAACTAAATAATTATTTATAAAACTCTAAAAATCACCATTTAATTCAAATAAATAAATAAAAATATTATCAAAATTTTGGGAAGAGGGGTTACAATTTGTCACGCCCCGCTCCCGTAGGAGCGATCATCCTCGCTAAGGCGTGATGCCGCACGAGCAACGGAAGCGATCGTCCTCGCTAAGGCGTGATGCCGCACGAGCCTAGATTGAGCTCGTGCAAGGCGGATTCCATAACGGCCGATTTCAACGGCTGCGACGGGGTCGTCGCACAGAAGTCCCAAGCAGAGACATTGAATAAGCAAGCAGAAATTTAGAACAAAACACAAGTCATTCAAAAGAGGCTCTTTATTGATATTGGAACAAGGATTACAATGGGGCGCAAGTCCAAGATTATAATCACTCAAGCTCACTCTTCTCATAATACAAGTCACTCAGCTCTCTCTCATCTCTTATTACAAGTCTTGAACCAGCGGATGCTTTGGAAGGCAACGTCCATACATTATGTCCCGTATAAGTCTTGACTCCCTGTGGCCGTACGCTTCGAATTGCCAAGGAACTCCGTACCTTGACGCATCCAAGCGAGCTCCGTGCTACAAGCTTCTACCCGTACCTGCACATGAAAACTATGTGGGTGTCAGTACTCAACTGTACTGGTGGAATGAGCTCCTCGCCCACCCATACAAAACTGACACTTTCATTTACTTTGTACAACATAGTCCCTTTATGATTGTCTTTCTACTATTGCCTTAGGATCAGTTTTAGGACCGATGCCTTGGCCTATTTTGTGTCTCTAGACCATCCCGTCCTTGCAACAACAATGTTAACTCATACTTTGCCTCTAGACCCTTCTCGTGCCAACAACGTTAACCTATCAAGTCATGTTTGTCTTACGGCCCAAAATCAGAGGCGCAACCATATGATAAGACTCCATTCCCATGTGACCTTGATACAAATCCTTATTGAGGCCGTGCCTCGCAACTCAGTGAGACTTAACCGTATCGCTGCCTCGCGGCCCTTACTACTTTGATCACCGACTGACCCAATCGAGACTTATGAACTTAGTGTCACTTAACCAACTTTGCCTTGCGGTGATTCCTGACTTAAACCTGAGACGACTCAAATCCAACTTTGTGCAACTCTATGCCAACGTCTTAAGACTCAACGCCACAACTCGTGTCGAAGCATGTCGCCTATGTTGAAGCCAAATCCTAGGCCCAAATATTGTCTTCTAACTGTACACACATTCAATTCGACTCAATCCAAAGGCTGGCACACATGCGGATTGTCGCCCATGCCGACCCACCTATATGAGGTCACTAGCACCACAAGCTATACCTGGACTTATAGCTTTGTTATTCGGGATACCTTTCAACGCAAGTAGCGATCCCCGCTGAAAGCCCCCGACTAACCTGAGCGGTACTCCCAGCTCGTCTATACCCCCGTTTCCTCCTAGGCCGAGTCGATCCCGTGGCCCCGGGTTGTCACTCGAGGAAACTTTTTCCCTTGTCGACAAGTTATCCAATGACCATGTAAGACTCGACTCAAACTGACGTCTCATATAGTCATTCTTCTTCCAATGTTACCATCTCTTTCAAAACCAATATCAAGACTTCTATCATTTTAGACCGTCTCGACGACCCACGGTCACGAGCATTCTTCCATGTTACCCTATTATTTTACTCAACTCAGAACGACCATTTGATAGCCCTTTTTCTAAACTCGACTTGAAATCAACCGTAGCTCGTGCCTTAAACACTAAGTCTATGCATCGTGCCTTAAGCCAACTGAACTCTATGTGACACCACCACCCAAGTCATACTCTATATGACGGGCCTTGAGACCGTAAGACTATGTGGTTATACCCAGCCGTAGAACTCGTAGGGCCATGCTTGCTACTACTCTGATAGCCTAACATAACTTGCCTAACTTAACTTTGCAACAACTCGACGAGCAAAGGCTGCGTCAAGCTTTGCTTTGATGGAAACGTGTCGTGCACATGCTCAACTTTGAACGACCAAGTCATTTGGGGGCCTATACTAATGCCAGCAGCCGTGCGACACAACTTAACTCATGGGGTGGGTCAAGGCTATGCTAAGCCTTGGATGATGGGACCGTGCATGCTTTATGAAGCCTTTATGTGGGCAATGCCTATGACTTCGGCTAACTCTTAACTTTGTGGCGAAGACTAACTTTTTCTTATCTCAATCTACGGAACGAAGGATCGAGTGTCATTTTTAAAGCACGTCGTGCACCAACTCTAAGCCGACTGTTGGACCTTTCCATATTCTAACTCAATTCAACCCATCGGAATTATTCTCTTATCTATGTGGATTCATCTCTTTTATTATCAAGCCTACTTGTGCAAGTTAAAAATATGCGATTTATTATATGAAGGCTAAGATGAGGCAAGTTTACCGAAGCTACCCCACCTGAACGAGGAGTCGCCTCGACCGAACGATGTCTTCGAGCAGCCGTTGCAAGGCTAAGTCTGAACGCCGTCGGCATTTCGATTCCTCTGATTGACTGAGCGGGACGGGGCACTATACCATTGATAACAACATTACTGGCGGTAATATGGCAATTAAGCTCGACATGTCTAAAGCTTATGACAGGGTCAGCTGGGGTTTCTGATCCGGGTCATGCGTCAATTCAGCTTTAGCCAAACATGGATAGACCTCGTCTTCAGAAATATATCTAACTGTTGGTATTCTGTCTATATCAACCGTAAAATGGGAGGATTCTTCTACTCTGCTAGGGGTCTGAGACATGGTGACCCTATTTCACCGGCTTTATTCATTATAGCTCATGATGCCCTCAGCAGGAAATTTTTTAATTTTTGTCTCCATAGCCACATCAAATACTTCTCTGGGCGTAGAGATAGCCTTCCCATATCCCACTTATTCTATGCGGACGACAGCCTCATATTCCTCAACGGGGGCATCGATAGTATCGACAATCTTCTGAAGACGCTCCAGGACTACTCGATCACCTCGGGTCAGGAGATAAATATGAGTAAACCGACGCTCATTGTCTCCCAGAAGGATCATATGATAGTCCGGGCAGAGGAAATTGCTATGAGGATGGGTTTTTCGATCACCCATTTGCAGATAAATTACCTGGGGGTGCCTCTCTTTAAAGGCAGAGCTAAACAGGAATACTTCTTTAACATGATGGAGAAATTCGAGAAAAGGATCTCGGGATGGAGAGGGAGACTGCTGTCCTTCGGGGGGAAATTATCCTGCTCAAAAGTATGCTTACTGCACTGCCTATTCACGTCCTGTCGGTTATCAAAGCCCCCAATAAACTTCTTAAGAATTTAGAGAAACTGATGGCAGCCTTCCTCTGGAACTTTAAAGATCAACATCGGACCAGATGGATTTTATGGAGCAATGTGTGTAGGCCTATGGATGAGGGAGGGCTTGGCATTAGATCTCTTGACCAGGTAATGACTGCTTTACATGCTAAAAGATGCTGGGCGATGATTCAAGGCGAGTCGGTTTGGGGACAATATATGATCAGGAAGTATGGGGATCCGACCGCTCCCGGATACTCCCTTCCATACTCTCCCTCTCCACTATGAAGATCTATGATAAAGATTTTTGGATATGTTTACTCCAAATGCCAATGGGTTCTGGGCCGTGGCAACATACCCATCTGGGGTCAGAACTGGTGCGGTACTTCTATTCCCAAACCGCAAGAGTTCACCTACAACCCTGTCATCCGTCAGGTGATGACCTCGCCTATGGTGCGTATGTCCTTGGAGGAGGCGGTTAATATTCGAGATTTTCTGACTGTTGAAGCCAAGGCCTGCCTAGACGGGATTATTCTCAATAATGAGAAGGACAGGATGGTTTGGACCCCTGACCGTCACGGTGAGTTCTCTACTAAATCTTTCTGGGACCACCACCGCAGAAGAAACCCGATCGATGGCTGGAGTAAATTCTGCTAGAATAAGTACATTCAGCCGCGCATAGGCGCCTTCCTTTGGCGTCTTCGTAGAAATGCTATTCCTGTAGAGGCCAGACTTATTTCCATGGGGATCAATCTCGCTTCGAGATGTGTGTGTTGTGCTAACCCGGACACTGAAATGAATGATCACCTGTTCATCTTAGAAGAGACGGCTGAGAGGGTTTGGCTCCACTTCGGTATCAAGTTCAACCTCCCCACCTCGCATTCCTCGGTCGACCAACTTGCTCAGGTATGGCTTCTAAACTCTTTTCCTTCCAACCCGACGGTCATCATTAGGAATATTATATTCGCATCTGGATTATGGGAGATCTGGAAGCAAAGGAACTCTGTTCTTTTTAGCAATGGGCAGAGAAACTATCGGGACATCATCCGACAGGTTACCACTCAGCTTCAACACACCTTTTCGGTACATAATCTGGGAACGGACGGCTTAGGAACGCTTCCTGTCATCTGGGGGATCGACGTGAGATGGGTGGCTCCGAGGACGGGTCAGAAGATGAACATGGCGGCAAAAACCGAAGACTTCCCGGGAATTGTATGTGGTGGTATCATCAGAGACAACCAAGGACATCTTCTCTATGCCTTCTCCATATTCGTGACTGATATCACAAGCCCTCTTCCGAAAATCGATGCTCTTCTCAAGGTGATTCACTGGTGTAAGGATCAGAACATCCAGATCAGTAAAATTGAAACATCCTCCGAACTTCTCACCAACATCATTGCATATAAATCTAAACCTCCATGGGCTCTCAGATACAAGATCCGCAACATACAACAACTGATAGGATCGAACACCGCTATTGCACATATTCCTACTACTGCTAATGGCGTGGCCAAAACTCTGGCGTCTCTGGCACATGACTCCAGAATCGATCAGATCTTCGTCCACACCTGCGATCTACCATATGAGGCCAACAACGCCCCGCTTAAGGACCTATCTGGCTATTAGGGGTCTCTTGTTTAGATCCTTCTTTACATTTTGTTTACCCCTGGGTAAGCCAGGGTGGATAGTATTATTTCTTTTTGTTACCCCCGTAACCCCCGGGGAGGATAGTTTCTTCTTTTGGCCAGGCCTATGACCTGGTGCATATACTTTTGTAGGTCGTCGGGCTATCTTCCGGCGCCATCTTTGAGCTTAGGCTCCTACTTATTCAATAAAATTATTCTATTCTCTTAAAATAAAATAAAAAAGTTGTAGGTAGATAAGTGTACTCAGTTAGTTTCGAGGACGAAATTTTTTCTGAGTGGTGTATGTTTGCCATCAAAAATGCGACAAGATTTTGTTGATTAAAACTTTGATATTTCAATTACAAATAGAACAGTATACAATGTAGGACTTAGACGTAGTCCTAGGAGTACATTTTTGTTTTTATCTGGGAACTGTGTCGGTGGAGCGAGTGGTAATACGTTGACTCCGTTGACGATCTGACGACGATCTTGAACTCTCTGAAGGTCTCGGTTGCTCTGGATACCGGAGCATTGCGAGGAGAAGTGGACGTTAAGTGTCTCTTCTCGCCTCTGTATGTGTATATGTCCGTCTTTGTATGTGTTTGTGGTGAAAGAATGATCCTTCTATTTATAGATAGCATGCTGGCTGCTCATGCGTACATATGTCGGATGTGCCTGGATGTGGGAACGCCACGTGACTGATGCTGGCGGGGGTGCATGGTTGATGCGCCCTGGATTGAAGTTGAATCTACTGGACTGCTGCGCTGGGCTACGATGGAGCTGACACATGGCAGTCGTCGAGATTTGGTTGTTGCTGAGATCTTGGGTGGTTAGCACCCGTTCTTTGAATAGAACTGAGTCAAGGGACGCATGGCGTATGCCTGTGGCTCAGAGATCTCGGTTTTGGAGGAGAGTGATCTGTTGGGGTGCGCCGTGGATCGGACGCATGAAGGCGACTTAGTCTATGAGTTTTAGGTATTATAAACGACTCTGGACGCATGGCTTTTAAGGCGCATGCAAATCTTCGCATCAGGGTGCGCCGAGGATCAGGCGTAGGGGAGGCGACTTGGTCTCATGATCTTTAGGAGCCATGAGCAAGTCCAGGCGCATGGCTTTTGAGGTGCATGCAGAGCTTTGTCTTATGTTGCTTGTCACGCCCCGATTCGGGAAATCGTTCGCCTCCGTTTTGATTCACGTCGAATCATTCGTCCTCGCTAAGGCGTGATGCCGTACAAGTCTGAAATTGCACTTGTACAAGGCTTGCTCGTGTTCCTTTTGAAAAAGAGACATTTTGAATAGAGATTCGCAGCAGGTTAACAAGGAGTTGGGCAACACAGATATGATCTGAAATAAGTTCTTTATTAATATCTTTGAAAATTACATAAAGCATAAGGCTCTCAAACAGCCGAGATGAAATGCCAAACTTGGCTACAACTTGCAGAAATATTGAAATGAGATACAACTTGTTCCATACATCATATCCCTTTATTAATAATGCGGTAATAACCACCTTCAGCAAAATACCTTCTTCTTCAAGTAGAAACTTCAAGAATGTACGAAGCTTCTAAAGAGTCGGACAGCAAGCCTTCAGCGTCTAAGATGATCCACTAGGTTCCCGGCACCTGTGGAGATGAGGGTCAGTACATTGCCACATATGTACTGGTGCACGGCCGTAACCAATCTCACCATAAATCAACAGTAGTAAAATTACATGAATGTTCACTATTGATTTGTGATCTTTCTATCTTGCCTTAGGGTCCATTAACAATTCATATATTTGTTAAAAAAATATAAGAAGCACACAGAGTTGTTAGAAACATAAGCAATTCATGTTGTTCTAACATAATCAATTCATATTGATCACCAATTTGGTGAATCTTACCCACGGTCGATAGCTATCCCTGTATATATTTATGAATACCACTTACTTTTGCCTGCATAAGACATTGTTAGCTATGACACCTGTCTATATGAAGGTCACTGACTACACGCCATCTGGGACATCATGGTCGGACGGCTCCCCTTCAGCGGTGGGTAGCTAGCCCAACCGGAAGGTTCTCAAAAGACCGTGCTACTACTTCAGCACTGTGCTACTACTTTAGTACTATTGTTCCTCCTAGGTCGAATCGGTTCCATGGCCTCGGAGTACCGTTCGAGAAACTATACCTTGTATACAAGTTGTCCATGACCATGCATGTGAATGCAACTTAACTAAATAAGAAACATACATGCATGATAACAGAAGTAAAGTACATAAGCCACAGTTCTCATTCATCTTGCCATCTTATCATCTTACCATCTTGCCTTGAGCCATAGGCTCGCATATTCGTTCATCCAACCAAGGAACTATTCATTTGTAATATCATTCTATCGAACCGAAGTTCGATATACTTACCGCCCAATACTTGGGTCTTTGCATCACATGTTCAACAATTCATATAGCAACATACGAGCATCATTCGATTTGCAATATAAGCCTAGCCATGTGATAATTTATCTTTCATTATCTTTCCGAGTTATTACTAGGCATCTTTTATTAAGCACCGAACGCAATAACAAGTCTACCATTGTTATGTGCAAAGATTAAGGATCGTCGAAGGATCAAAGCCACTCATTTGTTGGTGAATTGCCGAGAGATAGAGGTCTTCCACGCAACGTCAAGCTCGGTTAACTGCGTTAGCACCTGAATTGGCACCAACGTCTGGTCAGCATACTTATTCTCTTTCTCTCAGTGATTCGATATGAAATGCGTAGACAGTGAAAGTAAATCCATGAAAACATTCATCGAAAACAATCACGAAAATGCACACAAAAGCCAACAGCAAAAGCGACATCGAAAACCAGCAGGGCAACGGTCTCGGGGCAAGCGACTCTTATATAGAACTATTCCCCCAAGACGCGCGCCACTGCATCTTGGGCATCATTTCAAAAGAGTCCAATCCATAATGAGGAAAGGATCACAATTCATTATCCCGCAATCCTGGTAAAGTTTTTCCAATTAAAGTTTCCCAATTCTCATCCGACTCGGCCATTCGGCCGCTAGCCCGCTCCGTGCTCCATAACGGGATTCAGGGCATTACATATTAATACAGTAATAAAAAGTTTCATCCTCGAAACTTAAACACAAACCCACCTAGGTTAAATAATGAAGGAAACTTTTCCTTCACATCCGTTTCAAGTTCCTAAGTCAACTCTTCGACGGAATGATTTCGCCAAAGCACTCGAACCAAAGAAACAACTCGGTTCCGCAAAATTTTATCCTTCCTATCCAAAATTTGCACGGGTTCCTCCATATAAGACAAGTCATCTCTTAGTCCTAACTGACCGAAGTCTACCACATGGCTTGGATCATGTACATACTTCCGTAGTTGGGAAACATGGAAGATATCGTGCACTCCATCCAATGCCGGTGGTAACACGATCTGATAGGCAACTGGGCCGACTAGCTTAAGAATTTCAAACGGGCCAACAAATCTCGGACTTAACTTTCCCTTCACACCGAATCGCATAACTTCGCGCATCGGTGACACCTTCAGAAATATGTGATCGTCCACCATAAATTCCAATGGTCGTCGATGAGTATCCGTATAACTCTTCTGTCGACTTTGTGCCACAAGTAACTTCTCCCGAATCATGCGGACCTTCTCGACGGCCTGCTCCACCATCTCTGGACCAAGTACCTGTCGTTCGCCGACTTTGTCCCAACAAATCGGAGATCGACACCTTCGCCCGTATAATGCTTCATACGGGGCCATTTGTATACTCGACTGGTAACTGTTGTTGTAGGTAAATTCTGCTAGCGGTAAGTGAGTGTCCCAACTGGTTTTCAGATCAATTGCACAAAGTCGTAGCATGTCTTCAAGTATCTGATTCACCCTTTCGGTCTGGCCATCGGTCTGCGGATGGTATGCAGAACTAAATTTCAATTGTGTTCCCATGGCCGAATGTAAACTGACCCATAAATGTGATACAAATCTCCCATTCCGATCCGACACTATTGATGCCGGCACTTCCTGTAATCAGACAATTTTATCCAAGTATAGCTGAGCTAACCGGTCGACGCTCCATGTGGTCTTTATTGCGAGAAAATGTGCAGATTTGGTTAATCGATCAACGATGACCCAAATTGCATCATTCCTCCGCTGCGTCTTTGGTAAGCCAACTATAAAATCCATGGTTATATGATCCTACTTCCATTATGGGATCGCGAGGTTCTGCATCTCCCCGCAGGGCCTTTGGTGTTCCACCTTGACTCGTTGACACGCTAAGCATCGCGAAACAAAGAGGTCCACATCTCGTTTCATACCATGCCACCAGAAGGTCGTGCGCAAATCTTTATACATTTTTATACTTCCCGGATGTAACGAATACTTGGCATAATGGGCCTCCGTCAATATTTCTTTCCGGAGTTCTTCATCCTTCGGGACACATAGCCTTCCCTTTAGTCGCAACGATCCATCCTCGTGCCTAGTGAAGTCGCTTGCTTCACCCCTTTCCATTATTCCGCCAATCTTAATCAAGAACTCATCCGTCCTCTGTGCTCTCTTTATCTTTTCCAACAAACTCGGCTTAACTTGAAGTTGAGCCAGTTGTGCATTGCGACCACGAATCTGGAGCTCAATTTCCATGCTCTCTAATTCCTCCAGTATTCGTTTGTCAATACTGATTGCTCCTACAAAGTTCCGTCTCAATGCGTCCGCCACCACATTGCCTTTTCCTGGGGTGTATGCGATCATCAAGTCGTAATCTTTTATAAGCTCCAACCAACGTCTTTGCCGCAAATTTAAATCCTTTTGAGTAATGATGTACTTCAGGCTCTTATGATCGGTGAAGATCTCGCAAGCCACTCCATACAAGTAATGCCTCCATAATTTTAATGCAAACACTATTACTGCCAATTCCAAATCATGCGTTGGATAATTTTTCTCGTACGGCCGGAGGGAAAGGGCGCATGAAAGGGGCCAGGGGTTAGAGGCTCATGCGGCTATGGGTGACGGGCTCATATGGCAGGGGCTCATGCGGCAATAGTTAGAGATAGCCATGCGGCTAAGTCGAGCAATGCAATGCGGCTCGGCTAGAAGAAGCCATACAACAAGAAGGGGATATGCTCATGCGGCTGGAGAAAAAGGACGCATGCGGTTAAGGACAACATGCTTATGCGACAGAGGAATCGAGTTCGTGCGGCTCGAGCCAACTTGAGTCATGCGGGTGAAGGCCATGCGACTAAGGCCATGCGGCTAAGGCCATGCGGAAAAGGAAAACAAAGCCATACGACTGAGTCGGGCAAAGTCATGCGGCTCGGATGCCTATACGGCCAAAGAGGAGCCGTAGGGGATCTAGCCGCATGAAAAGTCAGGCGGTCAAGTACTGTTCTTCTTCTCCACTTTTTCGAGACGAAGAACCATGAAAACCATCTCTTCCAGGCCCCATAAATCCATCATCTAAGGTCAGAACTCGGACTTCCATAGGTCAAAATAGGGTAGAACAAAATTCTCTACAACCTGGAACACTCAAAACTTGAAAATAACCAGGTTTAATAGATCAAAACCCAAGAAATCCAAAAATATAACAAGCTTAGATCTACACAAAATGAGCCATGGAAATTAAAAGTGCTAAGTACTAAAGTGTCTTAGAATCTCGTGAGGAAGACAATGGAACGATAAAAATAGAGTTCCTCCGTGAAGCAAGATGCACTTGCCTAAGCCTCTCTTTCTCTCTCTCTCTCAGGGTAGGTGGAGAGTAATGGTGAGGAAGAAGAAAAGTTATGAGAATTAATGGAAGAGAAAGAGTTCTTAGGTGGCTTATAAAGGAAAAGAGTGGATAGTAGGAGGGGTTGGTCCACATGCAAAACCAAACCAAGCTGAACCAAACAAACCGAATCGAACCAAGCAAATGAAATGCCAAAATAAACCACGCAATGAGACATACAATTATGAGTCAAAATACGTACACGTATACCCAAAATACGTAATACGAACTACGAGCGTTACAACTCTACCCACCTTAAAAGAATTCTGTCCTCAAAATTTAATTAAGAGGCTAGAGAGGCAAGGACAAGCTATACTAAGCAGTCCACCATGCAACCATTCATTCAAGCAAGGAATTGAGAGCATAAGGCATAAGAAAGACATTATACCTTATGAGTCAAATAGGTATGGGTATCGCGATCGGATGTCATCCTCACGCTCCCACGTTGACTCACCCAAGGAGTGATGACCCCAAGCTTGAGTATCTTCTCTCTTTGGTCCAATATGGATATGGGTCTCTCCTCATACGAAAGGTTGGTACCAACAACCAATTCTAAATGATCTAGGATATGACTCGGATCCGGGATATACCATCGCAATTAGGATACATGGAAGACATCATGCACCTCATGTAATGACGGCGGAAGAGCGAGACGATAGGACACATCTCTTACTCGCTCCAGAATGTCGAACGACCCTATATACCTAGGACTAAACTTTCCTTGTACGCCAAAATAAATGACGCCATGGGTAGGCGAGATCAAAAGGAATACATGATCGCCGACATAAAATTCAAGGGGATGCCGATGAGAATCGGCCCAATGACGCTGGCGATCTTACGCAACTCGAAGATGATCCCTGACTTTTCTGACCACCTCAACTGTCTGAGTAATCATTTCCGGACCGAGCATCTGCCTTTCTCCAACATCATCCCATGCTAGCGGGGATCTGTATTTCCTACCATACAGTACCTCGAACGGTGCCATCTGGATACTGGCTTGGAAACTATTATTATGCGAGAACTCCATCAGGTACAGGTGATCTTTCTACGAACCACCGAAGTCGAGTGTACATGACCGCAATATATCTTCAGGAGTCTGGATCGTACGTTCTGACTGACCATCAGTCTGCAGGTGATAAGCTGAACTGAACTTGAGACGAGTTCCCAAAATCTCTTGCAGACTGCGCCAAAAGTACGACGTAAATCTTGAATCTCTGTCTGAGGTGATACTGACTGGTATACCATGAAATCTGACGATCTGCCTAAGGTACATCTCTGCTAGCTGAGCCATCGACTGACCAACTCTGAACGGAAGAAAGTGAGCCACCTTAGTGAGCATGTCTACTATAACCCAAATAATATCTCTACCGGCCGAGGACCTAGGTAATGCAGTCACAAAATCCATGGTAATGTGCTCCCATTTCTATTCTGGAATCGGCAAGGGCTGAAGAAGTCCAGCTGGTCTCTGATGTTCAGCCTAACTTATTGGCAAACCAAACACCGAGAGACAAACCGGGCTATCTTTCTCTTCATTTTATTCCACCAAAAATGTTGCCGGATATCACGATACATCTTCGTGCCACCGGAATGAATAAAACATTACGAACTGTGAGCTTCTGCCATGATCTCCTATCTGATATCCCTACCGGGTACACAAAGATGTTTATCCCGTCGAAGTGTACCATCTTTATGAATGCATAACTCTGGCCGTCGTTTTGCCTCACACTTTGCTCTGAGTCGCTGAAGCTTAGAATCTGTTGACTGCGCCATCCGAATCCTCTCGACTATAGTGGACTGAACTTGCATACTGGCCATCAATGCCACATTGGTAGGAAGGACAACTTCTATACCCATCTTCTGAAGGTCTGCTAACAACTCTGGTTGCGCTGTTAGAAAATAAACTCTGGCTCTTCTGCTCAATGCATCTGCAACGACGTTAGCCTTCTCAGGATGATATTGCAGGTTGATGTCATAATCCACAAGTAGCTCTAGCCATCTCCTCTGACGCATGTTAAGATCCTTCTGAGTAAACACATACTTCAGGCTCTTGTGGTCGGTGAAAATCTCCACTTTATCTCCATACAAGTAGTGTCTCCAAAGCTTAAGTACAAACACTACTGCTGCTAGCTCTAAGTCATGGGTTGGGTAATTCCTCTCATGATCACGAAGTTGACGTGACGCATAAGCTATTACCTTCCCATGCTGCATCAAAACACATCCCAAACCTCTGCCTGAAGCATCACAATACACTAAGAATCCCCCGGTCCCATCTGGAAGCGTGAGAATGGGTGCCGTCATCAAGCCTCGCTTCAACTTTTCAAAAGAATCCTGACATTCTGCTGTCCAAGCAAACTGTACATCCTTACGAGTCAATTGGGTCATAGGTGCTGAAATCCGAGCATAATCTGAAACAAATCGCCAGTAGTAGCCGGCCAAGCCAAGAAAACTGCAAACTTCTGCGACTGTGATGGGTACTGGCCACGTCTCAATAGCCACGATCTTCTGGGGATCCACTTCTACTCTTCCTCTGGTGATGATATGACCCAAGTATGAAATATGATCGAGCCAAAATTTGCATTTACTGAACTTCGGGTACAACTGGTGCTCTCTGAGAATCTGGAGGACAACTCTGAGATGCTGCTCATGCTCTGCTTCACTCTTGCTGTAGACCAGGATGTCTTCTATGAGCACAATTATGAACTGATCCAAATAAGGCATGAAGATACGATTCATGAGGTCTATGAATACAGCCGGCGCATTGGTTGCTCCAAATGGCATAACAAGGAACTTCCAATGCCCATATCTAGATCTAAAAGCTGTCTTCGGGATGTCATGCTTTCTGACTCTGATCTGATGGTATCCTGACCGCAAGTCAATCTTCGAGAATACTGCCGCCCCTCTGAGTTGATCAAACAAGTCATCTATCCTCGGGAGAGGATATTTGTTCTTGATTGTTATTGAGTTCAAGGTACGATAGTCAACACATAATCTGGACGTACCATCCTTCTTTTTCATAAGAAGCATCGGGGCTCCCCAAGGTGATCCACTAGCACGGATGAATCCCTTGGTCCTGAGTTCTTCAATCATCTTATACAAGATCTCCAACTCTGATGGTGCCATCCGGTAGACTCTCTCTGACACTGGTGTTGTTCCGGGGATCAAGTCTATGGTGAACTCGATCTTTCTTTCTGGTGGCATTCCTGGAAGCTCCTCGGGGAAAACATCGGCAAACTCTTCTACAACTCGGGGAAACTGAACTGCTGCTGTTACAGCCATCCATAATACTGGAGGAGAAGATTCTACCTCGCCTCTAGAAAACGAAAACTCCGACTCTTCTGGAATACAAAAAATAATCCTGCCAACATGGCAGTCTATTCTAGCATACTGATTCCTCAACCAATCCAGAAGAGTCGGAGTTTTCGTTTTCTATCAACCAATCCAGAAGAAAACGAAAACTTTGACTCTTCTGGATTGGTTGAGAAAACGATTATGATGTGGTCTTAGGAATTCTATCAACCCTAAGACCACATCATAATCGGCTATCGGAAATTCTATCAACCTAGCGGGTAACTTTCTACCGCTAACTACGATTCGACACGAGAAAAATATTCTATCTACTCCCACAAGTCCGTTACCAGTAAGTATATTGAGTCTTACTGATAATGACTCGGGCTCCAGTCCTATCCGTGTCGCGAATCTTGCAGACATAAATGAATGCGATGCACCAGAGTCAAATAACGCTGATGCCGGAAAGGTGTTGACGAGAATAGTACCTGCCACTACCTCATCCGACGCTACTCCTTCTTCCTCCATAGTTAAAGCCAACACTTGTCATTGTCCTCTGGGTGCCGGCCCCCTCTGCTGGAACCCTCTCTGCCTATTCTGAACTTGAGCCTGGGCATACTGCTGAGGCCTTTGTTGTTGAAAATCTTGGATATACGTCGGCAATGGCCTAGGGGGTAGGAACTGCTGTGGCTGGACTGGTCTGGTGTTGGACCTCTAACCGATGAACAGGTCATGGCTGGTGATGAGTCAGTCCTGAACGGACAGGACCCTACTTTATGGTCCGGAGCTCCACAAAGTAAACACAATCCTCGCGCCTTACGACATTCTGAAACAACATGTCCAGGCTTCCCACAATAAGAGCAGCCCATGGTAGAAGGCTACTTCTGCTTCTGTTGTTGAGGATACGTCGGAGTTGAATGTTGAACCAACGTCACTGAGGCCGTCCGCCTCGGAGTTCCAATGGTCAAAGCCCTAGCTGTCGGGACTAGTACTGAAGACTGGTTCATCTGGCTGTGGGATCGCTTCCAATTTTCGGTCCGGTCTACGATCCTCTGGGAGGTATACTCGTGCCTCCTGGCTGCTCTCAATACCGCATCAAAAGTCTGATGCTCAAACTGCTCTACTGCCAATAAAATCTCTAGATGGAGCACCTGCTAGAACCGCTGGGCTCTATCGAACTCGGTTGCTACCAAGGTGGGAGCAAACCGACTAAGCCTGGAAAACTCGACCGTATATCCGTCGACCGTCCTGCCCATCTGCTTCAGATTAGTAAACCTTGTCTGTAGATCGTACCGAGCTACAGCATCAAAGTACTTGGTCTGGAATCTCTCACGGAATACTGCCCACGTAATAGGTGCCACTAATCCAACGACCTGTACCGCCCACCAGCTGCGGGCAAGGTCTAATAACTGTAGGCGTACTACCATCACGTTTTCGTTCTCGGGCATCTTTGCCGCTTCTATAATCACTTCTGTATCCTGCAGCCAAGCATCTGCGACAATCGCATCCTCACTGCCGTCGAAGAAGGGAGGGTTCAAACGCTTGAAGCTGTTGGCCGCACTGTTACCTTGATGACCACCTCTGCTCGGAGCATCTTGTACTTCCTGGTGCAGGGCGTCGCCTCGACGATCTTGAGATGCTAACAATATCCTGATGAGACCCACCAAGGTGCCATCATCAGGCTCTGCAGGCTGGACTAGCTGAACTGGTGGCTCTTGACCCCCAGTAGACATGACTCTGGAGGCTACTCCTGAATACTGGACTTGATCTCCAGGTTGCTGCTGGTCCACTGAAGGTGCTCTGCCTTGTCGATCGATAGGACCAGGAACAATGCCGCTGAAGAAGACGACACAGGGAACAATAAGGAAGGACCGGGATATATCAAAGATACAAGCATGTGATCAGGTCAACATTTCAGGAATTTAGAGGATACGAGCAGATATCAAGGACGAATGCTGATTGAGACATCTATTCGGTAAACCCTCACATATCTTGATTCACAAGACCTGCATGGGCCACCACTTAAACCATGTAACGCCCCAGAACCAGAATACTGGAGAGCGGGGGCGGACATAGCCAGCTACGTATATTGAAGTGTAATCCACCTCGCTATACGGTCATAGCTGTCTATATACATGAGGGTTTAACTATAAGCCATCAGTCTCTTATGGTCATGAACAAGCCTATTGTCTCAATTTCAAGCGAGTAATAACATTTACAAGATGTCAGAGCACCAAATATACAATAGTAAGGCGTCCCGTACATTACATATTTGGATGATCATGAATCTAGTCATACAAAATGTAAAGAATAGCAAGAGTTTCAGTCATATATGATCAACCCTACGATTTGTCAACCATGTTACAGCCCTTAGACAGACAATAAGTAAAGTACAATCGAGCTAACATGTGCTCGTCCGCTAAACGTCTCAAAAGAATACTTTTACAATAGAGTGGAAGAGCCAAAGATAAAACTCACTCGTTGCCCCGATTACGCCTGGTGGTCACCATCGGGCTGGAAGGTCGGTAGATCCTCTGGAGCTGCTCCGAAATATGGTCATACAAAACCAGCTGGGTCAGATCCCAGAAAGAGCAAGTACCACAAAAGGGCTTCCTTAAGAACTAAAACCAGCATATCAGAAATAAATATTAAAATTAATTATGAAAGAGCCTGATAATAAAAGAAACAACAACAATCGAATTTGAGTACGAGGGAACCATTCAGGTAGCCAGGTCACAACCCTTAAACCAAACAAGGACCGAGGTTGTAACCCTTCATCTGAATAGAACTCCGTCTCTAATTCTTGTTGGTAAAGTAAAACATGACGAGCATGACGTAGGGTGCAATAAGACAATAAATGAAGAGATGACACAGAACCGCTCCGGGAGCCAGGTTACAACCCTTAAACTAAACAAGGACCGGGGTTGTAACCCTTCGTCTGAACAGAACTTAGCCCCTGATCATTATTATTGAAGGTGACAATCATGCGATCATACTTGAAACGTTCGTGCACTGAACCTACACCATATAAGACCGAATCGGACTCCACCCAATCGTTCACGGCCAATCAATGACTACAGCTTTCTATATTAACTAACTAGGGTTATCACAAGCCTAGTTACTAGCAATATACAGTGAGATGTTCCTCCAGCCACAAGCCCTGCAGCTAATCCAGGTTATCCAGGCAACTTGGATTCATTAAGCAATGCCTCGTTCTTTTCCATATATTAGTGAATCTAGACATGTGCCCTACTCGTCGGCAGGCTACAAGTCCAACAATGGTGGCCAGGATAACGGGATTGCCTGTAACTGGGGAAATCTCTTATGACTACCGAATTATTCTAGTTATTAGCCTTAGCCATTTTCAGTAGGTACCCCTGACCGTGGTACTCAGGGGTCCCTGCCCTAGACATGATGCAAGACAATACTGGTTCATTTGTACAAACACAATCGTCCACGGTGTCCAGGCCATTTCTTCTTGTCACGTCATGCTAGCCGTCGCAACAACATATCGAGATATATCATGTCAGGTTTACTTATCAAGAGTGTGCCACGACGGACCACTATTATGTCATGTTACTTGTCAATCATCATTGTCATGAGTGCGCCACAACGGGCCACTGTCATGTCATGATACATAATCAGAATTAACAATAGTATAAGCATAATGTAACAACTAAATAGAAAAAGCGGTACAAGGGCTGTGGAAGGAGTCATGCGGCTCAGGGGACAGGGGCATGCAGCTCGGGAGGGGGAGCAGGCGCATGCGGCCGGGGGGAAAGGGTGCATGAAAGGGGCCAGGGTTAGAGGCTCATACAGCTAATGGTGACGGGCTCATGCGACAGGGGCTCATGCGGCAGGGGCTCATGCAGCAATAGTTAGAGATAGCCATGCGGCTCGGCTAGAAGAAGCCATACGACAAGAAGGGGACAGGCTCATGCGACTGGAGAAAAAAGTCGCATACAGTTAAGGACAGCAGGCTTATGCGGCAGAGGATTCGAGTTCGTGCGGCTCGAGCCAACTTGAGTCATGCGGGTGAAGGCCATGCGACTAAGGCCATGCGGCAAAGGGAAACAAAGCCATGCGGCTGAGTCGGGCAAAGTCATGCGGCTCGGATGCCTATGCGGCCAAAGAGGAGCCGTAGGGGATCTAGCCGCATGAAAAGTCATGCGGTCAAGCACTGTTCTTCTTCTCCACTTTTTCGAGACGAAGAACCATGAAAACCATCTCTTCCAGGCCCCATAAATCCATCATCTAAGGTCAGAACTCGGACTTCCATAGGTCAAATTGGGGTAGAACGAAATTTTCTACAACTTGGAACACTCAAAACTTGAAAATAACTAGGTTTAATAGATCAAAACCCAAGAAATCCGAATATATAACAAGCTTAGATCTACACAAAATGAGATATGGAAATTAAAAGTGCTAAGTACTAAAGTGTCTTAGAATCTCGTGAGGAAGACAATGGAACGCTAAAAATAGAGTTCCTCCGTAAAGCAAGATGTACTTGCCTAAGCCTCTCTCTCTCTCTCTCTCAGGGTAGGTGGAGAGTAATGGTGAGGAAGAAAAAGAGTTATGAGAATTAATGGAAGAGAGAGAGAGTGGTTAGGTGGCTTATAAAGGAAGAGAATGGGCAGTAGGAGGGGTTGGTCCACATGCAAAACCAAACCAAGCTGAACCAAGCAAACCGAATCGAACCAAGCAAATGAAATGCCAAAATAAACCACGTAATGAGACATGCAATTATGAGTCAAAATACGTACACGTATACCCAAAAATACGTAATACGAACTACGAGCGTTACAAGTCTCGCACTTGTCAGTCCAATCAAATGCAACTCCCTTCTGGGTTAGCCGAGTTAAAGGTGCTGCCACTTTCAAAAAATCCTTGATAAATTTCCTGTAGTAGCCTGCCAAGTCGAGGAAACTTCGGATCTCGCTCGCCGACGTGGTTGCTTCCAATCTACTACGGCTTCAATTTTTTTTGGGTCAAGGGACACACCTTCCGCCGAGATAACATGCCCTAGGAACGACACGCTACTCATCCAAAATTCATACTTGCTCAACTTGGCATAGAGCTGATTTTCCCACAGAGTCCGTAACACTGTTCTCAAATGCTCTGCATGGTCTTCTCTGCTCTTTGAGTAGATTAGGATCATCGATGAACACTACCGCAAATTTATCTAAAAAGGGCCGGAAGACTCTGTTCATCATATCCATAAAAGCGGCAGGGGCATTGGTCAGTCCGAAGGGCATGACCAAGAATTCATAGTGTCCATATCTGATTTGGAATGCGGACTTAGGAACGTCATCGGGTTTGATCTTCAACTGATGATAGCCTGAGCGAAGATCAATGTTTGAAAATACAGATGCCCCTTGCAACTGATCGAAGAGGTCATCTATTCGAGGTAATGGGTACTTGTTCCGAATTGTAACTTAGTTTAGCTCGTAATAGTCGATGCACAGCCGCATCGATCCATCTTTCTTTTTTACGAATAGCACCAGAGCACCCCATGGAGAAACACTAGGTCTAATATATCCCCTGTCCAATAATTCTTGTAGCTGCACTTTGAGTTCCTTTAATTCAGCAGGTGCCATCCTGTACAGAGCCCTTGAGATCGGACGAGCGTCTGGAAATATATCGATAGTGAATTCAATCTCTCCGTCCGGAGGCATTTCGGGTATCTCGTCAGGAAACACATCAGAAAATTCTGCCACGACTTCAGTGTTAGCTGAGTCTGCTCCATTCTTGCATGTGTCTCGAACAGAAGCAAGGTACCCTTCGCAGCCAAAATGTAACATTTGTCGGGCCGTAGTAGCTGAAATCACCATCGATGCCTTCGCCGATGAACTGGCCGAGTAAGAGAATTCTATTTCTCCAGGTAGTCGAAATACAACTCACTTCTTCGTACAGTCAATCGTTGCACAACATGCACTTAACCAATCCATTCCCAGAATGATATCATAATCCTTCATATCTAGCATGACAACATCCAATGGTAGCTTTCTTTCTCCGATACATATGTAACCATCACTACATATCATGTTAGTAGGCATCTCTACTCCTGATGGAGTACTAACACTAAGATATACATTCAACATTGACATTTTTATTTCATATTCCATAACATAGTCTGCAGATATAAAACTATGTGTGGCACCAGAATCAAATAAAGTGCGTGCTGGAATGCCATTAAATAATAATATACCTATCACGACAGTATCTGATGCAAGTGCTTCTTCCTGAGTCAATACAAAGACTCGGCCCTGAGCACTGGGCCTCTGATTCTGTGGTGGCTGATGGGGTCGTGGTGCCTGTCCATGATTCTGTTGATACTGGTGATGATGCTGCTGCCTCGGAGGGTTCTAATGGCCCCTCCCTGGACAATCTCAGAATCCGTGGCCCATGCGACCACATTTGAAGCATCTACCCTCTAGCACTTGACATTCGTTAGCGAAGTGCCCTTTGTTGCGATACTCGTTGCAGAATGGTCCACCCTGGTTGGGTCGTTGAAGGCCACCGTGATTCTGGCATTTTGGCACCTCATACCTACCACCACTGTTCGGTCTCTTATTATGCAAATTCTGCACCGACGCTTGCACTGGCACCGTCGCAGGATAGTATGGGTCCAATTTTTTTGCGTGCTCGTAAGACTCCTGAAAAGTCTTATACTTATGAACCATAACTTGAGCCTTCAGAGCAGGCCTCAAGCCCTGCTCAAACCGACGAGCCTTAGATGCTTCGTCAGTAAACTTCGTGATTGCATACTGTGACAGTCTTGAAAACTCTACCTCATACTCCTTTACCGTCAAGTTTCCCTGTTCGAGCTTCTGGAATTCCAATTTCTTAGCTCGCTGCTCAGTCGAAAAGAAGTACTGAGCCAGAAAGGCCTCTCGGAACATCTGCCAAGTAATTTTTGTTGTCCCATTCACCCCCGCAAGGATCCTTTTCCCACCTTGCCACCAGTAGTGTGCGTTGGAAACCAGCAGTAGTTTCACACACGATACTCTCTTGGATCCAACAATACCCAAAGCTTCCAGGTGGTCCTCCACTTCAACTAGCCAATCCATAGCAATAGTTGCTTCTTATGTCCCTTTGAATTCTTTGTTGCAGATTTTCTTGAACTTTATAATGTCGGTCACAGCAGTTATCTTCTTAGCCGCCGGGGGTTCCTCTGCCTCCACTAGCTCGCTCTACCTCGAGACTGGAGTGCCTTGAGCCCCATTGTTCACCACTGATTGGACCAACTGTTGCAGGGTATCTAGCTGCTTTTGTTGGTCTTCAAATTGCTTTGCGTTTTGCCTCTGCTGGCTTTCCATCATAGCCAGCATCCTCTCCATCGAGTCGGTTGAGGTTACCGCCCTTGAGCTACTCGCGTTGTTCGTAGTACCCGCCTTCGTCATCTCTGTAAAAACAGAGAAGCTTGTTAGTCTCATAAAATATTTATGGACTTATTGTATAGAACATCTCATTTCGGGACATTTAAAACCAAAGTTTTTCAAGAAGCAATAAAGCTTGTGTCATTCGAAATCTTAAAACCAAGAAATTTCCAAGAAAGTAAAGCCGTGCTCTGATACCAAACTGTCATGCCCTGATTCGGGGAATCGTTCGCCTCCACTTTGATTCATGCCGAATCGTTCGTCCTTGATAAGGCGTGATGTCGTACAAGTCTAAAATTGTACTTGTACAAGGTTTGCTCATGTACCTTTTGAAAAAGAGACATTTTGAATAGAGATTCGCAGCAGGTTAATAAGAAGTTGGGCAACACAGATATGATCCGAAATAAGTCCTTTATTGATATCTTTGAAAATTACATAAAGCATAAGGCTCTCAAACAGCCGAGATGGAATGCCAAACTTGGCTACAACTTGTAGAAATATTGAAATGAGATACAACTTGTTCCATACATCATATTCCTTTATTAATAATGCGGCAATAACCACCTTCAGCAAAATGCCTTCTTCTTCAAGTGGAAACTTCAAGAATGTACGATGCTTCTAAAGAGTCGGACAGCAAGCCTTCAGCTCTAAGATGATCCACTAGGTTCCCGGCACCTGTGGAGATGAGGGTCAGTACATTGCCACATATGTACTGGTGAGCGGCCGTAATCAATCTCACCATAAATCAACAGTAGTAAAATTACATGAATGTTCACTATTGATTTGTGATCTTTCTATCTTGCCTTAGGGTCCATTACAATTCATATATTTGATAAAAATATAAGAAGCACACAGAGATGTTAGAAACATAAGCAATTCATGTTGTTCTAACATAAGCAATTCATATTGATCGCCAATTTGGTCAATCTTACCCACGATGGATAGCCATCCCTGTATATATTTATGAATACCACTTACTCTTGCCTGCATAAGACATTGTTAGCTATGACACCTGTCTATATGAAGGTCATTGACTACACGCCATCTGGGACATCATGGTCGGACGGCTCCCCTTCAGCGGTGGATAGCTAGCCCAACCGGAAGGTTCCCGAAAGATCGTGCTACTACTTCAGCACTATTGTTCCTCCTACGCCGAATCGGTTCCGTGGCTTCGGAGTACCGTTCGAAGAACTATACCTTGTATACAAGTTGTCCATGACCATGCATGTTAAATAATAAATTTTTTTCTTTCAGAAATCAGCTGGTAAGACAGAAGATCAAAATTCTCTTTTAGGAGAATAAATAATCAGCTTAACCAAACCTTGGTAGCTGGAGAATAAAGAAGAAATTCAAACGTAGTATTTCTTCAAGAATTTACCATTAATTGGCATCATGAGCAAATCTCCATTAGATTTAGATAACCTTGTTAAGTGTTATATTAGAGTTATTAGTTATTGGGCTTTAGTCCCACATCGCTTAGAGTAATAGGAGAGGAGGCTAGCCTCTCCTATATATATGTGTAGTCTCTCTTCAATAAAAAGATTATCTATTTTATTCCATTCTATATGGTATCAGAGCCATAGAAGAAAACAAAATTTCTACAAAAAAAAAATTCTCCTCCTTTGCCGACCCCCCTACTGCCCCACCCCGATCCCCCCTACTGCCCCCCTTCGTCGACCCCCTCCGATCCAGCCCCCCTGTTCGGATCTGCTGTGCAGACCCCCGGTTCTCTCCTCCTTTCCGGATCTGCTGTGCTGACACCCGGCTCCTCCACACTCCGGATCTGCGACGCAGACACCCGGCTCTCCCACACCCCGGATCTGCTGTACAGACACCCGGATCCCCCCCACTCCCCAGATCTGCTGTGCAGACACCCGGATCATCCACGATGGCTCAAAACCCTAACATTTTCCATCAACCACTACACACCCTCCGAACCCTAGTTTAAAAAAAAGAAAAAAAGGAAAAAGAAGAAGAAGAAGAAGAAAAAAAAGTCAGTGGTCCAATGTTTTATTCCTAGATTAAGCCGTTTGGACTTAACAAATAATTTTCCTACCCTAATCTTCACATCCAAATCTACAAAGAGAATGATCGTATTTTCTCCTGTGTTCTGACATGTTTACTTTCTATGTGTGCGACGGTGTTGACCACGTTTATAGCACATTTGTAAAGTTTATGTAATTTTTGGGGTTGGAAAGAACTCGCGACGGTTGCTTCCATTTCAGGATGACAGATTCGAAGGCAGATGATGGTAACGCTGTCAGCAACACGACGAGCACGGGCACGACGATTTGTTCGACTCGACTTGTCGACCGTCGATTGGACGGTCCAGATGGTTACTCAATATGGCAAAAGAAAGTTGAGAAAACACTTCGTGGGATGCGGCTATCTAAACATTTGACTGATAGTCCTCCGGCGATGACTGATCCCACATTTGAACAGTGGGAGACCGATGATAGTCGACTGTTTACACAGTTGATGAACTCCATGGAACCGTCCGTCGAGGACATGGTTCAAAACACGGACACGGTCAAGGAGCTATGGGAGGTCCTAGAAACGACGTTTGATGGAAAATGCGACTTGTCTCGTATATACGACTCGGTTGTTGGCATTTACCGAGCAACTCAAAGAGACAAGTCTCACAAGGACCACTTTCGATCCTTCAAGGCTATGGTGGATGAAATTGATCGTGTTCTTCCTCTGACGGCGGATATCAATGAAGCTCGGACTCAACGCGAGCAGCTTCATGTTATGGCATATCTTGCATCTCTCCGTCCTGATGCGGACTCGACTCGATCCCAGTTCATTGCTGGATCTGATGTTCCATCTTTGATGGAGGCCCACTTCCGTGTTCTTCGGGCCGCAAAGGTGGTTGAGACAACTCCGGGAGATACTCCTGCTGATCGATCTGCCCTTAGTAGTACTGTTCGTCCTAGCGTTCGTGGTGGACGTGGTGGACGACGAGGTGGTCGGACTTATGGTCGCGATGGCGGACGCGGTAATGGTGGTCGTGATAGGGGACGACTACGAACATGCTTCCACTGTGGCCAACAGGGACATTTCCAGTGGCAGTGCCCTAAAGCTCCTATTGCCAATATTACTTCGGATGCTACTGATAATAGCGTTCGTTCGGTTCAGATGAGCGACGATTCTTACGTGATATTTCTTGAGTTCCAGGCTCAACGTTGTGGTGAAGCATCAACGTCTGGTTCCACAGCCGGATATTCCGCAGCATGCATAGTAAAATCCAAGCAGTGGATAATTGACTCTGGTGTATCCTCACACATGACTGGTGATGTAGGTATGATACATAATTATGTACCTTTCCGTCGTACTTCTGGTATTACTGTTGCCAATGACGATTCTCTGACAGTCCGCGGTCGTGGAAGTGCCACTCTTTCTCTCGGACTGTCAGTTACCTCTGTTCTACTTACTCCTGGAAACTCGTTCAATTTACTTTCTATCAGTCAACTTACTCGTGAACTTCATTGCTCGGTATCCTTTTTTCTTGATAATTGTGTTTTTCAGGACCTGACAACTGGAAAGACTATTGGTAAGGGGCATGTGACTGGAGGCTTGTACCTGTTTGATGCAACTCCTTCTGTTGTTTGTGTAAGCATAAAACTTGATCCGGTCGAGTTACATTGTCGGTTAGGTCATCTGTCGTCTCCAGTTCTCCAAAAAATGTACCCATCTTTAGCTATTCTCACTTCTTTTTATTGTGAGCCATGTAGTTTAGCTAAGCATCATCGGGTTTCTTATCCGGTGAGTCCAAATAATCTTGCAACCGCTCCTTTTGAGTTGGTGCATTCTGATATATGGGGACCTTGTCCGACTGAATCTGTAATGGATTTTAAGTACTTTGTCACGTTTGTCGATGATTACTCACGTATTACTTTTATTTATTTAATAAAAAGTTGTGCTGAATTATTTAACATCTGGTGTAACTTTTATGTCGAGATAACTACACAATTTGGTCTTCCAATCAAAACCTTTCGGAGTGACAATAGTTGTGAGTATTTATCTCGTGATCTTGATAAACATCTGGCCAGCAACGACATCATCCACCCTCTTGTGCGTACACATCACAACAAAATGGTGTAGTCGAATGCAAGAATCGTCATTTATTGGAAATAACACGTGCTCTTATGTTTCAAGCACGTACTCCCAAGAGATTTTGGTCGGATGCGGTCATTACATCTTGTTATCTTATTAATCGCATGTCGTCGTCAGTTCTCCATGGTAGCACTCCCTTCTCTAGGCTCTTTCCTAGAAGAGAGCCGTTTCCTCTGCCTCCCCGCATCTTTGGTTGCTTATGCTATGTTCGGGATACCCGACCAACCCTTTCTAAATTGGATCCTAAGGCTATACAATGTATTTTTCTTGGGTATCCTAAAGATCAGAAAGGGTATCGGTATTTCTCTCCTGTCTTAAAGCGATATTTTTTCACTCGGGATGTTACCTTTGTCGAAACAAAATTTCCTCCGTTCCCCCAATCAACAGGTCCGGCTCCCCTGATCTATCCCGAAGAAGATTTTTTGTTGTTTCCTCCTCAAACACAACAACCCTCCGTACGGGTGCCCTCCCTTACCGAGCCAGTCTTCCAGGATGATGGTCCACATACACCGATTCAGCCATTAACAACATCAACCACAAAATCTTCCTCTTCTGGTTCCACCAGCAGCTCCGGCTCCAGTGAGTTGCCTCCATCTGTCCCTCCAGCAGCTCTACCAATTCCGCCAGCAGCTCCGGCCATTCCGCCTCAAAAATGTCCTCGTTGTGCATGTCGAGATCATCCCTTGTATGTTAACAACTACAAAGGACTTACCAGTCACACTCAGTCTCTGGTAGCTACTATTGATGGGATTCAGATCCCCAAGACTGCTGAGGAGGGTCTCCGATATCCTGGTTGGTGTGCTGCTATGCACGAGGAGATGAAGGCTCTCCAAGAGAATCATACCTGGGACTTAGTCGATCTACCTTATGGTAAACAGGCAGTCGGCTGCAAATGGATGTTCACGATTAAGGTAAAATCGGATGGCACTCTTGACCGATTGAAAGCTCGTCTGGTGGCCAAAGGTTACTCTCAAACCTATGGTGAGGATTACTTCGAGACTTTTTCTCCTGTGGCCAAAATGACGTCCGTTCGTGTCCTTATGGCCTTGACCATTCGCTATGACTGGCCTTTACTTCAACTCGATATAAAGAATGCTTTCTTCCACGGGGATCTTGATGAAGAAGTATATGTGATGCAACCTTCCGAGTTCGTTGCAAGGGAGGGTAAGGTGTGTGGTCTAAGGAAGGCCCTCTATGGCCTGAAACAATCACCTCGTGTATGGTTTGGTAGATTTACACAGGTGGTTACTCAATTTGGAATGTGTCAGTCGAAGAAGGAACATTCAATCTTCTATCGACACACATCTGCTGGAAGAATACTTCTTGGTGGATACGTTGATGATATTGTAATCACGGGAGATGATAGCCAGGGTATTGCAAGTCTCAAAAAGTTTCTTGGAGAACAATTTCAAACCAAGGATATGGGATCCTTGAACTATTTCTTGGACATTGAAGTTACACGGGGTAAGCGGGATATTATAATGTCTCAAAGAAAATATGTACTGGATATACTAAATGATGCAGGCATGATACAAGCAAAGGGAGCAAACTCACCTATGGATCCAGGGGCAAAATTACTCCCAGATGTAGGGGTCCTGATGACCAATCCAGATCAGTATCGTCGAGTGGTTGGAAAACTCAATTACTTGGCAGTCATGACGCGTCCGGATATTTTTTTGTAGTAAGCGTCGCAAGTAGATTCATGGCTTCTCCAAGAGTTCTACACTGGCAGGCAGTTCTCAGAATTTTGTGTTATCTAGTAAAGAATCCAGGGAAAGGAATTCGAATGGAGAATAATGGACACACTCGCATTGAGTGTTTTATTGATGCTGACTGGGGGGCAAGTTTGACAGATAGACGGTCTACATCTGGCTACTCAGTATTTGTTGGCAGAAATCTAGTATCATGGAAAAGCAAGAAATAAAGTGTGATATCACGCTCAAGCTCGGAAGCAGAATATCGAGCTATTGCTTATGGCACGTCAGAGATATTATATATGAAGCATCTCCTACAAGAACTGGAAAAAGATGCAGGATCTCAAGTGGCAGGCCTATGGAGTGATAACCAATTTGCTATTAACATTGCCACCAATCCAGTATTTCATGAACGGACGAAGCATATTGAAATTGACATTCATTTTATTCGTGATGAATATACAAAAGGAGTGATAAAATTTAAACATGTGCGGACCGACGACCAGATAGCTGATATCTTTACAAAGCCTCTTCTGGGTCCCCGGGTTCAATTTTTATGTAACAAGCTGGGCATGATTGACATCTATGCTCCAGCTTGAGGGAGGGTGTTAAGTGTTATATTAGAGTTATTAGTTATTAGGCTTTAGTCCCACATTGCTTAGAGTAATAGGAGAGGAGGCTAGCCTCTCCTATATATATATGTAGTCTCTCTTCAATAAAAAAAATCATCTATTTTATTCCATTGTACAAACCTATAAGCACCATTGGAGAATACGGTTTCGACTACATAAGGACCCTCTCATTTAGCTTAGAATTTGCCTTTACTTTTATGAGTCATAACCATAGGTCTTCGGACAGCTAGAACTAGCTCTTCTACTTTAAACACCCTTTCTTTAACTTTGCGATTGAAAGCTCGAGATATGCGGGCTTGATACAGCTCAATGTGCTGTTGTACTTGAAGATGCTTCTCATCCAAACCTTCAAGTTCTTGGAGTCTTAAGCGGTCATTATTCTCTGTAGTTAGCTCATTAGCAATGGCTATTCTAAGAGATGGTATCTGGATCTCCAGTGGAAGAACAACTTCACATCCGTAAACCAATAAAAATGGTGTAAAACCAGTTGAAGTTTGGACTGTTGTTCGGTAAGCCCATAAACATTCTCCAAGTTTTTCGTTCCAATCACGTTTATTAGAGGAGACAAACTTTTTAAGAAGTTTAATAATTGTTTTGTTGAAAGCTTCTGCTAAACCATTAGCAGCTAGATTATAAGCTGTAGAAGCTATGTTCTGGATCCGATTCTTGTCACAAAATCGATAAAATGCCTGACTGGCAAATTGAGGCCCGTTATCATGGATTATCCTTCGGGGAATCCCAAAACGATAAATGACATGATGTTTGATGAAGCTAACGACGTTAGACGTTTTTACTTCAACAGGAGGAATTGCTTCTGCCCATCTAGAAAAGTAATCAGTTATAGCCAGGATAAACCGATGTCCTTTGACAGAAGGAGGATTAATTGGACCAATAATATCCATACTCCAAGCTTCGAAAGGCCAAGAAGCTGCTGTAGGATATAGAAATTCAGAGGGTTGGTGAATAAAGTCAGCATGAATATGACATGCTTTACACCGTCTGGCATAATCCACAGCGTCTGCTATCAAAAAAGGCCAGTAATAACCCATTCTTCGAATACGGTCATATAATTTCGGACCTGGTTGATGCGCGCCACAAACTCCATCACGAGCCTCACGAAATGTTTGCTTGGCTTCGCTTTCCGAAAGACAACGCAGTAAAAGCTCGTCATAAGAATGACGATACAACATGTGCATAGAAGTATCATAATAGAATCGAAATGATCGTCTTTTGATTGATGCAACTTCTTTTGGATCTTCAGGTAAAATCCCATAAACCGCATAATCAATAAATGGACTTCTCCAACCCCTTTGCTGAGAATTTGATTCGGTAGCATAACTCTGTTCGATATGTAAATTATTCTTGACACAGAATAAATCTCTATCCAACAAAGTAATAGTGTTTGTTCTTCTAATTGGAATTGCTAAGTCTGCAGCTAGAATAGCGAGAGCGTCAGCTTCCAAATTTTGAGAACGTGGTACGAATTCAATGAAGAACCCTTTGAATGAAAGAGCCAATTCGATTACCACTTGATGATAAGGAATGAGGTCAGGGTTTCTGACTTCATATGTCCCTCTGACCTGATTAACAATCAGTTGAGAATCTCCATATGCTTCTAAGAACTCAATATCTAATTGTTTTGCTACTTGAAGACCAATTAGCAGGACATTATATTCTGCCACATTATTGGAACATGGTTCATTGAGGGAATAAGCACGGTATATAACCATTTTATCAGGCGAGACCAAAACGATGCCTACTCCGGAGACAATATTGTCTTTAGGTCCTACTCTTGATGCTCCATCAAAGAATAGTTGCCAAATGTCATTTTTCAAAGTCATGTTGCAATCTACGACTTCATCTGGAATGTCTTCATATAGCTTAGAAGTTTCAGGTATAGGGTGAGCTGCTAAGAAGTCAGCTAATGCTTGACCCTTCACTGATTTTTGAGGTATGTAGACCATATCATAAGGAGTAAGCAACATTTCCCAGGTAGCTAACCGGGAGTTAAGAATACTCGGCTTTTTCATCAATACCCGAATAGGATTTATTCTGGATATGACATGAATAGTCTGTCCCGATACATAATGTCGCCTTTTGAATGGCAAAAACCAAGGCTAGACATTTTTTTTCACAGGAGTATACCTGTGTTCAGCTCCAACCATCATTCGGCTAAGATAATAAATTGCATGTTCATGACCCTTATCACTTTTTTGTGCAAGAAGAGCACCAAGAGAATGATCTAAGGCTCGAATATAGAGCAAAAATGGTCTTCCCACTACTGGAGGTACTAAAACAGGTGGATTTATAAGGTATTGCTTGATGTCATTGAATGCTTTTTGACATGCTTCAACCCAAACAAATGATACACCCTTCTTCAATAAACGAGAGAAATGTTGACTTCTCCCAGAAAGATTGGATATAAATCTCCTGATACAAGCAATGCGACCCTGAAAGCCACGGAGTTCTTTCAGATTATGTGGAGGACGTATTTCAAGAATTGATTTTACTTTATCAGGATCAACATGGATACCTTGAGAAGTTATGACAAATCCTAAAAACTTGCCACTGGAAACCCCTAAGAAAGACTTAGTAGGGTTCATCTTTAATTGATGTCGACGCATCAACTCGAATACTGTCTTCAAGTCTTGAATATGATCATCTTTTAATCGAATTTTGACAGCGATATCATCTACGTAATATTCAACTATTTTTTGCAGATGTTCTTGAAAGATATTGCTCATGGCTCTTTGATATGTAGCGCCAGCATTTTTCAGACCAAAAGGCATAACTGTATAGTAATAAACTCCAAGGGGTGTACGAAAAGCAGTATGCTTTTCATCTCCTGGATGCATCTTAATTTGGTTATATCCTGAAAATCCATCCATGAAAGACATACGTTCAAAACCACATGTATTGTCTATCATGACATCGGTGATCGAAAGTGGAAATTCATCTTTTGGACAAGCTGCGTTAAGATCTCGAAAATCTATACAAACTCGAACTTTTTCATTCTTCTTCATGACAGGGACAATATTAGCAACCCAATCTGGGTGTTGCTTTTCACGGACAAAGCCACATGTAATCAGCTTTTTGACTTCTGCTTCAATTACATCCATCATATCTGGTCGAAAACGCCGCTGTTGTTGTTTTACAGGTTTGGCATTAGGAAGAATATTGAGTTTATGAGTAGCTACTTTGGGATCCAGACCCGGCATATTCTCATAACTCCATGCAAAAATATCGATATATTCTTTTATCAGCTTTATCAACTCTTCTTTTTTATCTTCAGATAGGTTTTTACTGATGAATATTGGTTTAGACGTAGTTTCGTCTCCAACATCAATCTGGACAATTTCATCTTCTGGGGGTGGTTGTCGTTGTTCAAACCAAAGCTCCCACTGAGTGTCCATTTGTTGTGCCCAAGGGTCATTTTCAAATAATTCAGATTCACCATCGGTTTGAACCATATTGACTGAAAAGACGCGCTCAGATTCAACATACTGGACTCCTTCAGAATCTGAGGATTGTAAAGAACTGGAAGAAAATTCTTCTTCTATATCTTTATTAAACATGTGGGATGGATCATATCCCAACCCATGATGAGTTCGTTGATAAAACGGATCACCACATAACGGTAATCGTCTACCTTTGCCTTGATTGAGACCTAGCATAGTTTTTAAATCATATCCCATATTTTGGATAATCTTAAGAGATTGTTGACTATATTTGTCAATTCTGATTTTTTTTTTCTTTATCTTTCTCTACGAGATTATTTGTCTGAATAACAGGGATATTTCTAGCCAAGCCAAACACAATTTGACGCTTGTTTTTCTTATTAGACGGGATCACAAAATAAGATTCTTCGTAACGCCTATAAGTTACACAAGCTTGTGATGATGAGGCTACAGGTAGAAAATAAGGAGAAGATGTTAGGAACCTCTGAGCATAGGGTCCAACATCGATATGAGAAGGAAAAAAATTCTCTTTATGATTAATATATAAGGTTTCCTCTGTATTTATTTCAGTTTTATGTTGATGACTTTGATTATCAGCAGATAAAGTCATTCGTTCAATAAATTTGACAGCCATATACTCCAAAAGAAAATCTTCATTAAAATGAGAGAATACAGAGTGATCAATATTTACGTCATTGACAGACTGACTACTACGCTTTCGATTAATCATTAATGGACCATCATCCGTCTTCAGCGTAGACTTGCCAAGGTTGATAACCAGTGGTTCTGGATCAGCTGTACGAGAAGCACGTCCTTTAACCTTGATCATAAGAGGCTGATAACTAGTCTTGGTTTGAACCTGGTTCTTGACTGGAACCCTCACAGCTTCATCAGACGTAGCTTGAATTTTTTCCTTTGACTTTAATCATCAAAGGTTCATCATTGACAGGTTGGGGTTGAATTCGACCTTTAACCTTAATCATCAAGGGTTGATCTTCTGAAGGCGATTGATCTTCTAAAATCGATTGTTCTTCTGCAGGTGCTCGATCTTCAGCCATATCAGATATTTCCTTTACATGCTCCTGTTTATAGAGTATTGAATCAGAGAAATAGGCTTCAACACCCTTAAAAGGATTAATATCTGCAAATTCAGTCTTTACAATCCTCTGAGAATTCACATACTTGAAGCATTGGTGGAGAGTCGAAGGTACAATGTTATGATTATGTATCCATGGTCTTCCAAGGAGGATACTATAAGATACATCTGAGTTGATAACATAGAAGGTTGTCATGGTTCGAAGATCACCTATTTGAATCTTCAGGCAAATTTTTCCCAATGGTTTACTCCTTCCAGAATTAAAACCAACAATTATTGTACTAGTGTAAGTCAAATCACTAGTAGAAATCCTCAATGGTCTTAGCATACTTTGAAAAATAATGCTGATGGAAGACCAGGATCGATATAAATCATGTCAATTTCAGTAGAGTCAATATACCCCGTATAACACAAAGGCCTGTCATGTCGATTATGCTTTCACAACATATCCTCTTGTATGAAAGTAATGTTAGGAATTGATTCCATCATACTATGGCATTGGGGACATGACACCGGTATATTGTCAGGACTTTTAAGCTGAGCTAAGCATGAATCTGCCTAAAGTAATGCTTCACTCAAGGTTTCTAGACTTTCTTTAGAAAGACGGAGCAGCTCAAAGATAGAAAGTCTAGCCGGAGTATTGGCTAACTAGGCTAGTATGTCAAATTTATAGGGTTTCATCGACCCTTGATTTGAACCAGACTTCAGCGGGACGTCAAAACGTACTGTCTTCTGTTTTTCTTTTTCAACCACTGGGGGTTTAGAAGGCCTTGTCTCAGCAGGAACAGAAGATGACTGAGTCGATAGTGTTTCAGAGGCATCATCCGTTTCTTTGGAAGTTCCCTCATAATCTTTGTAGTAGTCTTTTCAGATCTTGTTCCAGCAAAAGACTCTTCTTCAGACTCAGGAGAATGAAGTACCATATTACAGGATTTAATCTTCTTTCCCTTAGCCTTCTTCTTATGTGGATTTTTATGAGGAACTTTAAATCACAATCCGACGGAGGATTTTTGACCTTAAAGTTGTAAAGGAACTCGCATACCTTTACCATAATTCAAGCCTTCCACTTTCTGAAAGTCATAGCCCATCTTTTTATGAGATGGACTGATTGTTGACTGTAAATGTGTGTGGGTAGCAAACTTTTACTAGACAGTTCAACAGATGAAGAAGGAACAGAGACGTCTGTAGAAACTTTTGGTGCAGAAGGTAAAATCCCAACCTGAGCTTTCTCGTAGGCAGCAAAAACTTTTATGCCCTGTACAAAGGAACACTATTCATTGCTAACCACTACTGATGAGTAGGCTTTAGTTTGGTAGGAGGAGCCAAACTCGGAGGGCATATGTTTAAACCCCTTAGCCTATCTTCCAAAGGAATGCCATCATACAAATGATCAGAATCATCATGGTCTGAAATAACAACATGAGAAATCATATTGCAGGTTTTGACTCTATGACCTTTCTTGGATTTTGAAATTTTATTTTCATGCTCCATTTCAGGTACTAAGTCAGGATGTACCCACATGATTTCACCATTTTTTAAGGTGAGAGGCACTAATTCTTCACTTTGATCCCGGGCTGATGGAAGATTCACAATCTTCATCATCGCCTTTGGAATTGGGACAACCCCATCAGGAACTTGCTGTGGAGGAAAGCTCCAAATTGAAGAAAAATCATATTGGTTGTGACTGTATGCTCATCATTTGTTAAAG
Source organism: Iris pallida (assembly GCA_029216955.1). Taxonomy (NCBI): domain Eukaryota; kingdom Viridiplantae; phylum Streptophyta; class Magnoliopsida; order Asparagales; family Iridaceae; genus Iris; species Iris pallida. The sequence continues at coordinate 953,626 of JANAVB010017200.1, read as the reverse complement.
CGATAGCTTTAACATTTATCAACTCTTGAATCTTCTTCTTCAAGACATAGCAAGCTTTTATGGGATGATTTATGTATCTATGATAGATACAATACTTGGAATTATCAACCAAATCCACCTCATTAGGTCATTTTGGCTCTGGGATATGGAGTTTACCACTCTTCACGAGACATTGAAATATCCCAAGAAAATATCACTGTCATTGAAAGAGTATTCTTCTTTCGGTTTAGAAGACTCTGGATTACTTAGTGTTGTTTTGGTTTCGAAAGGTTTACCACTAGGGTTTTCTTTCCTTTCCCATTGCGATTACTAGAGTTGTTGCTTGAAAAGGCTTTCTTTCCTTTGTCTTCTGAGGCGAAGATCATCCCATGTTCACGAGCCAATCTACCGTTGGTCTCAGCTAAAACTTCTGCTATAATAAACGAGGCCCAATCTGTGAATTGAGAGCCTGTAAAAATAGCGATGGTTGGTCGTAGATTCATTTTGCACGTATCAATTAATGCTGAATCTGGCATACCAGGAGGCATTTTCAAAGTAGCCTGTCGGAAACGTACAATAAATGTCCGAGTATCCTCCTTTTCTTTTTGTTTAATTTCTATTAAGGAAGACATATTACTGTCCATCCCTCCTTCATAGAAACGAGAGAGAAACATTGCTTTAAATTCGTCAAAAAATGATATGCAATTATCGGGTAAACTGCGATACCAATCGTATGCTGAACCCGTCAAACACCCTATGAAGACTCGGGTGAGAAGAGCATCATTCTTCTGTAGATGCGCAGTCATAATATCAAAATAATTGATATATTGACTTGGAGAAGCCTTTCCATCAAATAATACCATGGATTGTGGCTTGAATTTGGGAGGAAAGGGCACGTCATTCCAATGAGGAGGATAAGGTTGCTTGATCCCCAACTTCTGGAGCTGATCTTTGTGCTTCAGAACCTCAAACTGTGCTTTTAACTCCCGAACAGCTTGAATAGCTTCACTAGTTTGAGGGAGTATGTTTGATTGAATAATGGTTGGATGTATCATAATCCCCACCGGAGGTGATACATCTTCTGGAATGAGAGGATCCGGAGATGCAGAGTTTTGGTTAATAGCAGGCTCTTGACTCAGATTATTCAAAGGTATGTCAACCCCTTGACTATCTTGAGTTTGTGCTGCTACTTGCACTGGTGTTACCACTGCTGGTTGGACTGTTTGCTAATTCGTTATTAACTGATGCATATTTTACATCATTGTAAGCATATCCTTTAGCGATTGTTCTACCGCAGAAAGACGCTGTTCTATATGAGAAGTAGATGTCTCATGTTCTTCTCCGATAGCATAAGATTTAACTTCTCTTGAACACACAGAGGGATCGGTGTAGAGATAAGAATCAACACTATCAGGTTCTGACTCCAAGTACTAGGTACCCCCAGCCTCTGAATCTGAAGAATGTATATTTAACGGTTGTCGACTTCTTGATCGAGTATGTTGATATACTCCTTCAAAAGAGTCGAGGATTCGGTTGAACCGTTGTTGACATAGAGTCTGGGACGAATTGCGTCTTGAACGTCGTCCTCTATTGATATGAGATGCCATATTAACTGATGCATAGGACAACTCATGTTCTTGGTCATGAATTTGTTGCTGAGGTATGTTGTAGCTTAATCGGTCGAAAACTGACCGTTTAGTAGCAGTACAACAACATTTGATTACAATTTGATGACACTCACAATGATGGTTTTCTTGGGAGAGTATCACAGGAGATTTTCTGGTTTTATGCTTTTGTACAAGTAACTCGCGTAAATCAGAAGAATGAGAAGGTAGCATTTTCTTTTCTATATTTGGGACAGAGAAATATCCAGTCCCTTGTGTAAAAAGAAGATTACTAGCTTCATTGGTAGAAGAAAGGTGTGCATTTTTACGCGATTGGAGTTGTGTTCGTAAATTCTGCGTTGATTTTTGTGTACTACAAACGCCATCAGCATTGCGCGTAATCCTGAGATTAGGCACTTTGCAAAAGCAGCACTAGAAGATTGTTGGCGTAAAATAGAAGCTTTGCCATAATTTTTATTCTCCTTGGATAAACCAAAGGAATTGTCTGTCATAGTAACAGAAGACTTATTTTTACGCTACACGCGTGTAGGCAAGTTCACTTTAGGTACAAAAGCACCATTGTGAACTTTATCTACCATGTCACCGACAGGAGATTTGCCTTTACGTGTATAGCGCAAAACAGAAGTATCTGCCACGTCACAGACGGAAGATTTACCTTTACGCGTAGAGCGCAAGACTTGAGCGTCTACCACATCACAGACGGGAGACTGAATTTTATGCACTGGACGCAAAACTGAAGTAGGAACTACCTCGTCACAGATGGGAGCCCCAACAACAGGAGTGGGAAGAATTCCCTTGCCTTCAGAGACAGCAGAGAGATGAGAGAGTGCTTTGGACTTAGGGATCCAAACTTTTTGCACTTTTTGTGATTTTTGAACATTGGAGCAGCGAGTACTACCCCCAGTCTGGTCGAATTGAACAACCAGAGTCTTCTTTGTCGATATAATCAACACATCATCATATTGAGCAATTGCTTTCTCGTCGGAGGAGAAAGTCGTCCCCAGCAGAGTCGCCATTTTGTTTCATTTAACAAAATGCCCTTAAAAGGCTTTTAAAAGAAAACGAGAAAAAGTACAAAAGTACAAGTAGATTCTGGGAAGTATTGCTATGAAAGTCTGATCTGAGAGCAATCACTTTGTTCCTTGGACCACACGATGATGATGAAGAGAACTGCTTGAAAAAGAACAACCGGAAGAACTAAGTCACCAGAAAGGTATCGACACAATTGGCACTGATGGCACAGTCGAATGCTTTCCTGCTTTGCTTCACTCTGTTCTTGAGAAAAAGGTTGAAGAAAAATGCTCTAGAAAATCACTTTGCTCTGAAAATCTCTGGGCTCCGATCTTGTGCCTTCTGTTTAAAAAATAAGTCTATTTATAGATTAGACCCTCTGTACATAAAAAGCAACATAATTGGGTCTCTATGCAAGTAACTGCCACCCACGATTGAAAATCGACCTCTACGCGTGATGACACGTGTCCTATGTAGAGTTGTAGTCTCTACGCATGGTGACACGTGTCCCACAACTTCAACAATATGGGGAGAGCATGTACACATGTTCCTCGATAAGTGTGGCATGAAAGCCACGTATGCAGACCACGTTCTCACATAGCCATAAAAGATTGAGCGTAAAATAACCAAAATCAAACTTCCTGCGTAGAGCGGCTAAAAAGTAGCCTTGAGCGTATAGCTAGCTCAAATAAACTCTGCGCACACAAAAGTAGCTGAGATAGCCTTGAGCGTAAGAAACTCAAATAACTTTCATGCGTAAAGGAAGCGGTCTCTTGAGCGTAAAGTAACCCATCTGCACACTAAACTACAAGCGTTGGGTTTGGTGTAAAAATCTTCTTGGCTTCTATGCAATGTTCTGTCAGAAAATCATTCTGTCAGAGCAGTATCACACGCATTAAATACGGTCTGGACAGCCTTTCTCTCGCGTAAAGTCTGAGAATGCTCTCGCGTAAAGGAGCTTGCGTAGAGTGAGACTCTGTTTGATCTCTGCGTAGAGCTTGAATCTGACTCAGTTTAACTTGCGTATAGTCTTTAAATGGGCTTCGCGTAGAGTCTGAAACTGACTTTGCGTAAAGCTCTCAACTTCTTTGACTTGGTCTATGAAATTTATTTATTCTTCTACAAACCCGATGCCCCGGGATCGTTCGAGGAATTCACCTTGCGTACAAGTTGTCCAATGACCATACAAGACTCAATTCGATCTATCGAGTCCGTCCTTAACCATGACCATGCTTTCCAACTTTCTATCAAGACTCACAAGTAGCGGGAACAATCTCGACAACAACCAGTCGTGTGAACTTCCTTATAGAGACTCCCAAGTAGTGGGACCGATCTTGTGTGCTTCCTTATCAAGACTCCCAAGTAGCGGGACCGATCTCGTGACCTTCCTTATCGAGACTCCCAAATAGCTGGACCAATCTCGTGTGCTTCCTTATCGAGACTCCCAAGTAGCAGGACTGATTTCGTGTGCTTCCTTATCGATACTTATCGAGACTCCCAAGTAGCGGGACCGATCTCGTGTACTTCCTTATCGAGACCTATCAAAACTCCCAAGTAGCGGGACCTATCTCGATACTTCCTTTGTCCGTGGCATGCTTTTTACTAAACCAACCGTGGCTCGTGCCTTAGACTAACTTGTTCTCTATGCGACACTATCGCTCAAGTCATATACTTTATATGACGAGCCTTGTTCTCGTAGGACTATGTGACTTGACAACCATAGGTAACAAGGAATAGTGATTGCTATGACATTGATAGCCCAGCCAAACTCTTGTCTAACTTATTCGGGCAAACGACTTGACGAGCAAAGGCTATGCTGTCACGCCCCAGAACCGGAATACCGGAGAGCGGGGGCAGACATAGCCAGCTACGCAATCCCAAAGTACGTTAATACTCTGAAATCACGTATAAGCTGCCAATACATGGGGGTTACTCTACATGCCATCAGTCAATCCTATGGTTTAACAATCCTAGGTATCTCAATCACAGGCAATTATACAAGAGCAAAGAGTACGATCATCATCCATACAATAGTAAGGCGTCCCGAACCATATATACATGAATGATCATGAAGCCAGTACCACAGAACTGAGGACTAGCTAGAGTATTAGTCGTACATGATAAGGACTAGCTATAGTCTAGAATACACATATCATATTTATGCCCGTAGGCTACAATATCAAGAAAAATACCAAACACGAGCTAAACACGTGCTCGGGGCCAAACGTTACAAGAGGAGAATTTACATATCAGTGGAAGGATGAAGAAGAAACCCACTGAGGCACTCTGGTGCTCCGGCTGGTCACCGTCGAGTAGATGGTGCGGTAGATCCTTCGGGCTCTTCTATTAGAACCTGGCCAAGCAAAACCAGTGGGATCAGACCCCAAATAGCAAGTACCACAAAGGAGGCCGAACTATGAACTTAAAAACAGCAATCATTAGCAATCAACAAGCAGATAAGTAAAGGAAGATCGAGATTCGTGCAGTACCAGTGCACTTATCCCGAACATAGGAAAAACGGTAAGTAAATCATCATTTGACATAAAGTAAACTGGAGAACATGTTAAATAAATAGAACTGGGAAGGTGATATATGATGAGATAACCATGGGACTATTCAGATAACCAGGTTACAACCCGTAAACCAAACAAGGACCGGGGTTGTAACCCTTCGTCTGAACAGAACTTGGTTTCTCCCACCATTTATCGGCATGATAAAATAAGAAATCAGGACATGTAACGATTATGTACAGGACAGGACGAATATGAACAATCAGGTCATGTGACAATCTTGTGCAGGATCAAGTCAAGACTAGACTGAGTTAGACTCCATTCAATCAATCACGGCCAAGCAATAAGTACGGCTTGATACTTTAACTAACTAGGGTTATCACAGGCCTAGTTACTAGCAAGATGCAATAAGATTCTTCCAAGTCCAGTTACCTGTTTGTTACTACCTGAATGACCCCAGCAAAGAAAAGGAAAAGATAGCATGATATAGCAGACACACTGTAGTAAGATACATGTGTCCTAAGGTACCACACTCGACGGCGGGCTAGAAGTGCGCTCATCTCGACGGATAGCAACAAATCCCATGTATATATATATAAGGCCGGGATCAAAGGGGCAACAGGTAACTGGGAAAGTCTCTCCATGAACTACTTGATCAATCTAGTCATTAATCCTAGCCATATTCAGTATGAATCCCTGACCGTGGGAAACCAGAGATTCATGTCCTAGACATGATACAAGACAAGACGATTTCATTTGTACAAACACAATCACCCACGGTGTCCAAGCCATTCATACTGGTCATGTCAGGTTAGCCGTCGCAACAACATTTCAAGGAGTATCATGTCAGGTTTATCATGTCAAGAGTGCGCCACGGCGGGCCACTATCATGTCATTATCATGTCAAGTTTACTGGTCAAGAGTGCGCCACGACGGGCCACTATCAGGTCATGTCAGGTCATTAATCAGGAGTGCACCACTACGGGTCACTGTCGTATTTAGGGTACATGTGCCGGACAGTATAGTGCAAGCATTCAATCAGGAGACTCAAGTTATGCTGAGGTTACAAGACACAAGTTATCAATAAGATCTAATAATAATAGATAAATAATAATAATAACAATAATTAAATAGCAGGGCAAGGCACAGGAAGGAGCCCTGTGGCTCAGGGTCACTATCAAGTCATGCTAGTTCCTTGTCACACCATGTCATGTACAATTGTCATTTCAGTCATGCCAATCAAATCGTGATTTATCAAGTTCAGGAAAAAAGGCGTAAGGATATAGAATGGGGATAAAAATATACAATAGGGATAAATGTGTACTCTGTAGGAACTCAAGTTACAAAAAGAGCCACAAGACTTGGATATACAAAAATAAACAAAATATAAAATACAGGACATGACAGAGCCATGCGGCTCGGGCAAGGCTGGCTCATGCGGCAGGATTAATCAGATGCATGCGGCTGAATTTATGGGGTTCATGCGGCTCATGAAATCTGAGTCCATGCGGCTCAGGGAATGAGCAGGGTCCTATGCGGTTCAGGGAGTCCCAGCCTTATGCGGCTGAAGGAGGAATATGCGGCTGAGACAGCACATCCCATGCGGCTCAGGGAGACGGGTTTCATGCGGCTCAGAGAACGAGCCTCATGCGGCTGGGTCAATCAGGGTCATGCGGCTCAGGACGGGTCGGGGTACATGCGGCCCGAGATGATACGGGTTCATACGGCTCAGGAATGTGGCGCATATGCGGCCAGTGGGAGATGGGTCATATGCGGCTGGGAGAGACTAGTCCTCATACGGCTAGCGGGAAGAGAGGGCGCATGAGACTAAGTCTGATCCTTCATGCGGCTGGAAGAAGCAGGGTACATGCGGCTGGGAATGGGCGAGTCATGCGGCTAGATGAGTTCGGCCCTTATGCGGCTCAAAGTACTTTCAGCCATGCGGCTGAAGAGAACACTTGCCGCATGAAATATTCATGCGGTCAAGTCAAGCACAGTTCATCTTCTCCAAACTTCCGAAAAGAAGAACACCATGAGAGCCAAGTCCTCAAGCTCCATAACTCCATCATCCGGAGCCCAAATCCGAACTTCCATAGGTCAAAATGGGGCAGAATGAAATGCTCTACAACATAGAACCATCAAAACTCGGGAATAATAAGATTAAATAGATCAAAACCCATAAAAACTGAAATCTCTTCAAAGCTAGATCTACAACATTTGAACCATCAAAATAGAAAACTCCAAGTTCTAAAGATGCTTAGAATATGACAAAAAAGAGAATGGAACAAATGAAATTAAGATCGTCCAACATTCGACAAGGTGTACTTGCCTCTCTCTAATAGCTAGGGTTCTGGTGGAAAGAAATGAATGAGGGTGAATAAGGAGGGAGAGAGAAAGAGTGGCTTATATAACAAGCTCAAGTGATCTCCACCATTCATTCCTCTCCACTCAATCTAAACCATACACCTCTCTCATAAGGAACCAAACTAAACCAAACCAAGTCCAAGTCAAAGTGGAACCGAACCATGGTAAACCAAAACCCATTAAACCAAGTCAAATGCCAAGCCAAGTTAAACCAAACCCAATAAAACCAAATCCAAGTTAAACCAAGCCACGAAAACCCTGTACTTTGGAAAATTTTAAAATATCACGCAAATCGAGAAATACGAAATAAGGCTCAAATAAACACGTATTCGTATAAAATACCGATACAGTGAGACGGGTCTCACAACTCTCCACACCTTAGAAAAATTCCGTCCTCGAAATTTCCTGAGGCTAGTCGAGCAAGATAACAAAACAAAAGCTCCAGGAAACTCAACAATCTCAATAAATCAAGCATGGCCTATAAGTAAAGTAAAACAATCAGTGATGTAAATAAATGCATAAGCGGTAAATAAATGCATAAGAACAAATACAATCATGATCAAGAAGGGCTGGAGGCATATGGATCAATATGTCTCCTGAGACAGTTGTGCAGAACCAACGTTCTCGCTGGCCTAAGCTGACTCCCAAAAATGGATAAAGTCAAGCCTCAAGATAAGTCGGTACCAATGACTTAGTTCAAGACATGACTCTACCCAGGACGTGTCATCGTAGTTGAAACAGATACTTGAACTTTTTCACCTGTCTCAAGCTACGAAGACAGAAGCGACTGGCTGATTGGGATGGACTGATATCTCTGCCTGCATGCTGAGACTGATCCTCCATAACTGGCCTGGCTGAAGAATGCTGAGCTGCCCTCGGCAAAACACGAACAAGATAATTAGAAGGATCACGAACAGTGCCCTTGAAAGTTGAAGGACACAAGATCAAATCATGGGAACAGGAATGATCAACGATCAAAACGGATATCAAGTCAAGTATCAGAGATAGAGAATAATTCGAAGGAGATCAATAAGGATAATCGTGATTGAGAAATCTAAACATGGTAACCCCCACAAATCTGAAAATCGAGACCTGCGTGGGCCACCACTAAAACCATGTCACGCCCCAGAACCGGAATACCGAAGAGCGGGGGCAGACATAGCCAGCTACGCAATCCCAAAGTACGTTAATACTCTGAAATCACGTATAAGCTGTCAAGACATGGGGGTTACTCTACATGCCATCAGTCAATCCTATGGTTTAACAATCCTAGGTATCTCAATCACAGGCAATTATACAAGAGCAAAGAGTACGATCATCATCCATACAATAGTAAGGCGTCCCGAACCATATATACATGAATAATCATGAAGCCAGTACCACAGAACTGAGGACTAGCTAGAGTATTAGTCGTACATGATAAGGACTAGCTATAGTCTAGAATACACATATCATGTTTATGCCCATAGGCTACAATATCAAGAAAAATACCAAATACGAGCTAAACACGTACTCGGGGCCAAACGTTACAAGAGGAGAATTTACATATCAGTGGGAGGATGAAGAAGAAACCCACTGAGGCACTCTGGTGCTCCGGCTGGTCACCGTCGAGTAAATGGTGCGGTAGATCCTTCGGGCTCTTCTATTAGAACCTGGCCAAGCAAAACCAGTGGGGTCAGACTCCAAATAGCAAGTACCACAAAGGAGGCCGAACTATGAACTTAAAACCAGCAATCATTAGCAATCAACAAGCAGATAAGTAAAGGAAGATCGAGATTCGTGCAGTACCAGTACACTTATCCCGAACATAGGAAAAACAGTAAGTAAATCATCATTTGACATAAAGTAAACTGGAGAACATGTTAAATAAATAGAACTGGGAAGGTGATATACGATGAGATAACCATGGGACTATTCAGATAACCAGGTTACAACCCGTTAACCAAACAAGGACCGGGGTTGTAACCCTTCGTCTGAACAGAACTTGGTTTCTCCCACCATTTATCGGCAGGATAAAATAAGAAATCAGGACATGTAACGATTATGTACAGGACAGGACGAATATGAACAATCAGGTCATGTGACAATCTTGTGCAGGATCAAGTCAAGACTAGACTGAGTTAGACTCCATTCAATCAATTACGGCCAAGCAATAAGTACGGCTTGATACTTTAACTAACTAGGGTTATCACAGGCCTAGTTACTAACAAGATGCAATAAGATTCTTTCAAGTCCAGTTACCTGTTTGTTACTACCTGAATGACCCCAGCAAAGAAAAGGAAAAGATAGCATGATATAGTAGACACACTGTAGTAAGATACATGTGTCCTAAGGTACCACACTCGACGGCGGGCTGGAAGTGCGCTCATCTCGACGGATAGCAACAAATCCCATGTATATATATATATAAGGCCGGGATCAAAGGGGCAACAGGTAACTGGGAAAGTCTCTCCATGAACTACTTGATCAATCTAGTCATTAATCCTAGCCATATTCAGTATGAATCCCTGACCGTGGGAAACCAGAGATTCATGTCCTAGACAGGATACAAGACAAGACGGTTTCATTTGTACAAACACAATCACCCACGGTGTCCAAGCCATTCATACTGGTCATGTCAGGTTAGCCGTCGCAACAGCATTTCAAGAAATATCATTTCAGGTTTATCATGTCAAGAGTGCGCCACGGCGGGCCACTATCATGTCATTATCATGTCAAGTTTACTGGTCAAGAGTGCGCCACGACGGGCCACTATCAGGTCATGTCAGGTCATTAATCAGGAGTGCACCACTACGGGTCACTGTCGTGTTTAGGGTACATGTGCCGGACAGTATAGTACAAGCATTCAATCAGGAGACTCAAGTTATGCTGAGGTTACAAGACATAAGTTATCAATAAGATCTAATAATAATAGAGAAATAATAATAATAACAATAATTAAATAGCAGGGCAAGGCACAGGAAGGAGCCCTGCGGCTCAGGGTCACTATCAAGTCATGCTAGTTTTTTGTCACACCATGTCATGTACAATTGTCATTTCAGTCATGCCAATCAAATCGTAATTTATCAAGTTCAGAAAAAAAGGCGTAAGGATATAGAATGGGCATAAAAATATACAATAGGGATAAATGTGTACTCCGTAGGAACTCAAGTTACAAAAAGAGCCACAAGACTTGGATATACAAAAATAAACAAAATATAAAATACAGGACATGACAGAGCCATGCGGCTCGGACAAGACTGGCTCATGCGACTGGATTAATCAGATGCATGCGGCTGAATTTATGGGATTCATGCGGCTCATGAAATCTGAGTCCATGCGGCTCAGGGAATGAGCAGGGTCCTATGCGGTTCAGGGAGTCCCAGCCTTATGCGGCTGATAGGGGAATCGGGCTTATGCGGCTGAGACAACACATCCCATACGGCTCAGGGAGACGGGTCTCATGCGGCTCAGAGAACGAGCCTCATGCGGCTGGGTCAATCAGGGTCATGCGGCTCAGGACGGGTCGGGGTACATGCGGCCCGAGATGATACGGGTTCATGCGGCTCAGGAATGTGGCGCATATGTGGCCAGCGGGAGATGGGTCATATGCTGCTGGGAGAGACTAGTCCTCATGCGGCTAGCGGGAAGAGAGGGCGCATGAGACTATGTCTGATCCTTCATGCGGCTGGAAGAAGCAGGGTACATGCGGCTGGGAATGGGCGAGTCATGCGGCTAGATGAGTTCGGCCCTCATGCGGCTCAAAGTACTTTCAGCCATGCGGCTGAAGAGAACACTTGCCGCATGAAATATTCATGCGGTCAAGTCAAACACAGTTCATCTTCTCCAAACTTCCGAGAAGAAGAACACCATGAGAGCCAAGTCCTCAAGCTCCATAACTCCATCATCCGGAGCCCAAATCCGAACTTCCATAGGTCAAAATGGGGCAGAATGAAATGCTCTATAACATAGAACCATCAAAACTCGGGAATAACAAGATTAAATAGATCAAAACCCATGAAAACTGAAATCTCTTCAAAGCTAGATCTACAACATTTGAACCATCAAAATGGAAAACTCCAAGTTCTAAAGATGCTTAGAATATAACAAGGAAGAGAATAGAACAAACAAAATTAAGATCGTCCAACATTCGGCAAGGTGTACTTGCCTCTCTCTAATGGCTAGGGTTCTGGTGGAAAGAAATGAATGAGGGTGAATGAGGAGGGAGAGAGAAAGAGTGGCTTATATAACAAGCTCAAGTGATCTCCACCATTCATTCCTCTCCACTCAATCTAAACCATACACCTCTCTCATAAGGAACCAAACTAAACCAAACCAAGTCCAAGTCAAAGTGGAACCGAACCATGGTAAACCAAAACCTATTAAACCAAATCAAATGCCAAGCCAAGTTAAACCAAACCCAATAAAACCAAATCCAAGTTAAACCAAGCCACAAAAATCCTGTACTTTGGAAAATTTTAAAATATCACGCAAATCGAGAAATACGAAATAAGGCTCAAATAAACACGTATTCGTATAAAATACCGATACAGTGAGACGGGTCTCACATATGCCAAGCTTCGCATCGAGGGAACGTGCTATGCACGCGGTCGACTTGAACAACCAAGCTCTTCGGGTGCCTAGACTTAAGCCACAAGCCGTGCAATACGACTTAAACCACGGGACTGTCGAAGGCTATGCCAAGCCTTGGACGACGGGACCATACATGCTTTATCAAGCATTCATACGGGCGACGCCTATGACTTAGGCTAATTCCAGCATTGTGGCAACTTAGCAACTTAGGCCAACTTCCTTCTCCCAAGCCACGGGACGAAGGACCGAATGTCATTTTAAAAGCACGCTGAGCAGACTTCTAAGCAGACCATGGGACATTTTTTCATGTTCTAACACGTTCCGTCCCGTCGGGATTATTCCCTTAGCTATGTGGATGCGTTGCTTTTATTATCAAGCCTAACTTGTGTAAGTTGAAAATATGCGATTTATTATGTGAAGGCTAAGATGAGACAAGTTCACCGAAACTATCCCACCTGAGCGAGGAGTCGCCTCGACCGAGCGAGTCTTCGAGCAGCCGTTGCAAGGCAAAGTTCGAACGCCGTCGGCGTTTCGATTCCTCCGATTGACTGAACGGGATAGGGCACTACAGACCACGCCTTTTAGAGCAGAAGCGATCATGGACACTCGTATTGTCTCTCACGAGTCTGGCAACGTACACATCAACCTAGTCCATAAACTTCGTCATTTGGATCAAGAACAACTTGTGCCTCAAACCCTTCATCGTTCGAATCAGGAACAATTTGTTTACCTTGTTCTTTCTCGCGTACAAAGATTCTAGCTTCTTCCAAAGTGTCTTTGCATGCTCTATTCGGCAACGTAAGTATATACGTTCTTCAACGAACTGTCGTATGTACCCACACACCTGTATGTGCTCAAAATTTCATTCTTCGCTCAATTTATCACTGGACTTCAGAGGCAAATACCGAAAGACGCAGCTTCTTGACAAATAGAAAATTCTTCATCTTGCTCCGCCAATAGTGGTAATTGGAATCGTTTAGGTTTACCATACACACTGGCTTTGCGTCCATCTCTTCTCATTGGTTTGATTGTCAGCCATGACACCAACCAATAGCTATGATACATCGTGTTGGGAATGAAACGCAAAAATAGTTTCCCCAAACCAAAGAGACTGCGAGAGAAGCAAAGAAAAGCACACAAAACCAAATCGCCAAAATTACACATATAGCCAATCGCAGGCACAAGCAATTTTTGATGTGAAAACCCTTGCGAAAAAAAACATGGGACGATCAAAATTCCAATCCTAAAAATCTTCCACTAATAGAATAAAAATACATCGACTCCTTACAAACTTCTCCCTAATTCAAACGGGTCACCACAACTCTTTGAAGTAGAAAACATGATTACAAGCACAAGAAGAATGAAGATGACAAGAAAGAATTACCCAAAACGATCTCCTCTTCAATGTAGCCGTCAATCCCCTCGCTCTCTCTCTAATAGTTGCAAAGCGCTCTTGCCTCCTTTTGCAATGTTCAGAGTTACATTTTAGGGTTATGAAACACCTAATATATATAGCCGCAAACCAACATCTAATCTGAATTACTGAGGTATTCTAATTATATGTAGAAATACTCATTCCAAATTATTAACGTATTCCTATTATATATATGCATACCCAACCCAACTCCATTGAGATATAATAGTACCCAATCTGACTTGGAAGTGTTTTCCACATAGGTTGGAAACTTCGTTGAGATATTCCTTTAGTAATTTGAGACTAAAGAAAATGAGAAAACAAAGAAAGATAATCCTAGACTTCGAGGCTAAAGAAAAGGAGAATACAAAACAAGATTGCCATATGCATGAGGCTAAATAAAAGGAGAATAGAAAACAAGATTGCCCTATGCATGAGGCTAAATAAAAGGAGAATACAAGGGGAAAAAAGCATATAACATATTTTCTAGTAAGTATATTCTTTAATAAAATCAAATAATAGTTTTGTCTAAAATAGAACTCATACCAGAAACTGTATTTTATACTAAAAATTTCTAAAAGATGTTTAAACTTAAAATATATGCTTGTTTAATATGTTTGATAAATCATTTCTTCTCAAATTATATAGAAACCACCTCTTCATAAGGTTGCATACATCATGTGGCTATCGAGATGTTCTCATGCATAAATAGGAGTTTGGTGGCACTGGGACAATTTTTTTAATTTATTTAAAATTTTAATTTTTTGAACATTTGTGCATAAATTCATTTCTAAGTTTACTATGTTTACTATGTTTACTATGATTTCATAAGTGTTTGTTTACTGCTTTATTAATGTTGTTGGCTAGCAGCAACCAAGTTACTTATATGAACTTATTTCTGATCATCATAACCATCTTTTTCTTGTAAGTTCCTGTAATATGTTCTTTTGTCATGGTACATTCAATTTTCTTGAAATAATTGGCTTGGAAACTTTTGCAACCTATTAACATTAGATTTCCCATCACTATAGTTTTTGACATTTTTTTATTTCTTACAAATATATCTTTTCTTACCGTTACCAGAGAGGAACTGAAAGAGGGATACAAAAGTTATGGGACCCTTATGTGTGTATATATTTTATTTTTTGCTATGTAACTGTATTTGGTTAAATGTTTTTATAATAAGATAATCATGTATGAGACTACACTAGACATGTAGAATATCCAATGACATTGCCATAGATAGGACTTGTTCGTAGATCGAATACCAAAAATTTCCCAAATTAGAGAACTTGGTATCAGACCGGTATACCACGTACATCGCCGGTATACCGTTCGGGGCTGACGTGCCCATTAAGCTTACTGATTGGGGTCTTCCTATTATCCATTGAACCATTGGTTTACATGTCATGAATAGCCAGGCAATGTACAGTACAATTCAAGGAACATGATGGACAATGTCAAACATGATATCGATGACTCGTTATTAGTGACAAGTCATAAACAATGCGTTGCCATAACAGGCCAAACTCCACGAAGTAGCGATATAGCTCAAAGGATACCAAAGTGTCCGAATAGTACAAGACAAGACAAAAAGTAACAAGGTGCTTCGACACGTAATACATATACAAGAAGGTGTAATGGAGGTATAAATCAAGTCCAGACATTCATCAATCACAGGTAAACATGTTAAAGCAATAAGGTAAACAAGATGGAATAGATGAAGCTCGACAAAAAACAGAAAAATATGAACTTGAGTGAAAAATCGGTATACTGGCGGCATGGTACAATATGTTGACGATATGCCAATTTTATGCCACAAAAAACCTCTGTAAAAAAATGACCAAACCGATATGACAACGGTATAAACCAATATGCTGGTGGTATTTTATACCATAATTTCTTTGTCAAAAATTGGTATGTTGATGATACAATACAATGTGTCGAAGTTATGCCATTTTTCGTCCGATTTCATAGAAAGTCCAGAAAATCAGATTCTGTGGCCGAAATCATGTCCCGAAATTCACCAAAAACAAGTCCAGCAGGAAATCAATACTTGGGGTAAGTCTCATATAGCATATATTTCATAGTGGTAACCCCAGTAACACTCCTGATGCCGAGTTTTTCAATTACGTAAATATCAACATTTTCTTGAAAATCAAAACCTAGCTCAAACCAAGTTCAGAAACATGTCATGAAGAGAACATATTTAAAAAATAAGTTTAGACAAAATTGATTATTTAATACAAAGGAAAAAATGGCAATAAAACAATATTGCTCAAGACGTACTTGCCTAAAGATGAGCTCCCATTCTAAACTCTCTACTCCACAACCAAAAGGGGTTCAGAAACTACACTATTTGGCCTCAAGACCAAGCACTAAGCTTATGAGAAAAATGGAGAGGAAATAAGAGAGAGAGAGAGAGAGAGAAGAGAGAGAAAGTAAAAAAATTGAAATAAAGTAAATGACTATATATAGAAGAGGAAAATTAATTGTGATCGTTGGATCTGCCATTTCAGTGATCCACGACTCGATCAATTCAATATCGACCGTATATAAAGAAACCATTGGATAATAAAGTGCTTCAGAACCAAGAAACAAATGAATAATAGAATGAACTTGATTATTAACCAATGAACGATATCGTGCATCGATTACTATTCACAGGGCAAAATATCTCCGGACAATATACCGGTGGCACATACCAATATACGGCGGTATGTCGTCCAGGGTTTTTTTTTCAAATTCAAGAAATTTTTAGGGTTTCGTTCTATGCACGGGTCCTAGCACAGTTCTATGACAAATGCCAAAAGGTACTCTACAAATCACTGGAAGCTCAGTGATAATCACGGTTGCCACAAACTCAGAAAAAATAATACGTTGTATAAGTCACTAAGTATTTTATTAAGAACAAGAATTTAGAAAATATAATGAACAGTAAATTCTTGCGCATTCGAATATGAATATCTATACTGTGAGACAAGTCTCACAAAAATAAAACACGATCATAACCCAGAAGGGGCATATATAGTGTAATAGAGCGAATACTAGGTGTAGACTGTTGGAAAAGAAATGCGGAAACCTTTCCCCAAACTAGAGAGTACCTGTAAGAGAACCGAGCAATACAACGCACGAACCAAAACACCAAAACAAACCACGCAGACACAGAGAAATTTTGACATGAAAAACCCTTACGAGAAAAAACCATGGGACGATCAGAGTCCAACCCTGAGAAGCCTTCACTAATGAAATAAAGAAGTACACCCTCTACAAACTTCTTCCGATCCAAATCGGATCCCCACAACACTTAGAAGCAAGAATAATGATTACAAGGCTACGAAGAACAAAGACGACGAGTAGATATTACCCGAACACGATTCTCCTTCGAAAATGGCCTTCAATCCTCCTTCTTCTCTCCCAAAGTTGCAATGGCACTCTTGCCTCTTTTTTTTCTTTTTTTCTTAAATGTTGTGTTGTGATTAGGGTTAGGAATAACCATGTATAAATCCCCTAATCCGCAGCAAAATCTGGACCGTAGGATACGATCCAATGGTGATCAATCATCCTGAAAAATACTTCAAACCCGACGACACAGAGTTCGGCCAGAACTCTGTGTTTGGCAATCAGCACAGTTCTGGAACCAAAAGGCAGAGTTCGACAAGAACTCTGTGTGGGGGCAGAGTTTGGCCCGAACTCTTCCTCCCCTATTCCAGTATGTAAAATTGTGGCTCCCGAGCTTTTTCTCCGTCTCCGAATGGCCTCGTCACCTCCCCGAGCTTCTCTGACACACAGACGACGCTCGTCGCACTCCGGGGTCTTCTCCACATAGGTTGGGAACCCCACCCACTCCAACAAATCTCTCCCTTCACAACTATGTGGAGGAGGTCATTATCCCGACGATCTGCCTGCAGTACTCAAACTTCCCCATCGGTAGAACCTTCGTGAGCATGTCCGCTCCATTGTCATCAGTATGAACCTTCTCAAGTGCTGCGTATTTCTTCTCAACCACATTCCGTATCCAATGATACCGAGTCTTGATGTGCTTGGACCGACTATAAAATGTCTGGTTCTTCACAAGGTGAAGAGCACTCTGACTATCGCAAAATAAAGTATACTGTTTTTACTTCAGCCCTATTTCCTGTAACAGCTTCTTCATCCACAGCAGCTCCTTGTAAGCCTCCGTCGCCGCAATGTATTCTACCTCCTTCGTCGACAAGGCAACACACTTCTGCAATCACGACTGCCACGACATCGTTCCTCCGACAAACATCATCACATAGCCCAAAGTCGATCGTCTCGTATCCACATCTCCAGCCATATCAGCGTCGGTATACCCAACCAGCTTCGGCTCGTCACCACCAAAACAAAGTCTCCAATCGGCAGTGCCCTGAAGGTATCGTAGAATCTACTTGACCGCACTCCAATGTACCCTTCCAGGATTTAAAAGATACCTGCTAACAGTGTCAACTGTATGAGCGATATCTGGCCTCGTACACACCAAAGCATACATAAGGCTCCCCACAGCTGAAGCATATGGAACCCGCTCCATATATTCCTTTTCGTCATCGGTAGATGGACACTGCTCCTCAGTGAACTTAAAGTGGGCCGCAAGGGAGCAACTCACTTTCTTCGACCCATCAATACCGAAACGCTGAAGTACCCGGTGAATGTACTTCTTTTGGGACAAATGTAGCAGTTTGGACTCTCTCTTTCGGCTGATCTCCATCCCAAGAATAGTTTTTGCTGCACCCAAATCCTTCGTAGAGAAGGCCGCGCCTAGTTGGCGCTTTAACTCCGCTATCCTAGTGGCATTCTGACCCACTAATAGCATAGCATCAACATAGAGCAATAAAATGATAAAATTATCCTCGACAAAATACCTCACAAATACACAGTGATCCAACGTCGTCCGTGCATAACCATGCTCCCCCATAAATAACTCAAACTTTCTGTACCGCTGCCTCGGAGCCTGCTTCAGACCATACAAGCTCTTCCTCAACCGAGACCAAATATGACTTGCCCTTCTCACAGAATCTCTCAGGATGCTCCATGTATAACTCCTCCTCAAGATCACCGTAGAAGAATGCCGTCTTCACGTCCATCTGCTCGACCTCCAAGTCGAGACTGGCTGCTAATGCTAGCACCACCCGAATAAACGAATGCTTGACGACAGACAAAAATATCTTATCATAATCCACGTTTTTTTGCTGACCGTAGCCTTTAACTACCAGCCTCGTTTTGTATCGAGGGTGAGTAGTATCATCCGTCTGCTTCACTCTAAACACCCATCGATTCTTCAAAGCCCTCTTGCCCTTTGGCAACCGCACCAGCTCATAAGTGGAATTGGCATGTAAGGAACTCATCTCCTCCTGTATAGCCTTCATCCGCTCCTGCCTGTGTTCATCTACCATAGCCTCTGTAAAACTTTTGGGCTCTCCCCCGCCAGTCAATAGCACATACTCACCCGGTGAGTATCTCGTAGATGGTCGACGCTCTCTGTCGCTCCTTCTCAATGGAGCCACTGGTGCTGGCTATATACCAACAGCCTCCTCCTCTTCAGGAACTGCCTCTCCGGCATGCTCATCCTCCTGAGGGACACCCTGACCATCATCAGCAGGCTGATGATCAAGGTTGGGAGCAACTCCATGTACTGGCTCCTCCATAATTAGATCCTCTGCGATGTCCTCTGGAAACTGCTTGAAGCGAAATGACTCTAACTCAGGCAATTCTTCAGCCTCAGAAGGCGTCTCGGAATCCTGAGTGTTGGTCATGGTCTGATCCTCGAGGAATACCACGTCCCTGCTTCTGTAGAGCTTTCTTCCCACTGGGTCGTAGAGTCTATAGCCAAACTCATCCCGACCGTAGTCGACAAAGACGCATCGCCTCGTCTTCGGCTCAAGTTTGGTCCTCTCGTCCTTCGGTACATGCACGAAGGCCTTACAGCCAAACACTCGCAGGTGATTGTATGACGGCTCTTTGCCATACCATACTTTGTCAGAAACATCACCCTGCAAAGGAGCACTAGGAGACAAATTAATAACATAAGCAGCTGTGAGAAGAGCCTCACCCCAATAACTGTCCGACAAGTTTGCTTCTGACAGCAAACACCGCACCCTCTCTATCAGTGTCCTGTTCATGCACTCCGCTACACCATTGAGCTGAGGTATCTTGGGCGGAGTCTTCTGGTGTCGTATCCCCTGCTCACTGCAATATACATCAAAGAGACCAATGTATTCGCTGCCATTGTCGGACCGAATATATAATAACTTCTTGCCCGTCTCTCTTTCAATAGAGGCCTGAAACTCTTTGAAAGTAGGCAGCACCTGATCCTTGGTCTTTAAGGCATAGACCCAAACCTTTCTGGAACAGTCATCAATAAAAATTACAAAGTAAGATGCACCACCAATATATTTTACCTTCATAGGACCGCAGACATCCGAGTAAATCAACTCGAGCAACGTCGGCTTCCTTGAACTTGGGTGACTTTGGAAAGACATTTTATTTTGTTTCCCAGCTAAGCAGTGCGTGCACTTCTCCAACTTTGTAGACTTGAGCCCTGGAATCAACTTCCTGTTCACCAAGTAGCTCATCCCCTTCTCGCTGATATGGCCGAGCCGCCTGTGCCATAACTCGGTAGACGCATCACTGACTGCGTTCACCTCCTGTGCCCCCTGTATGCTCCCCTCCATATAGTAGAGATCGGACTTCTTGCTTCCTCTGATAATTACCATCGAACCTCTGGAAAGCTTCCACTGACTATTCCCCAAGAGACTGAAGAATCCCTCGTCATCCAACCTTCCAACCGACACCAGGTTGAAACGGATATCAGGGACATGACGAACATCTTTGAGAACAAGAACTGCACCCGTCTTCGTTCTTAAATGCACATCTCCAACGGTAACCGCCTTCGACACATCTTCATTGCCCATCTTCAACACTCCACAGTCGTCTGTCGTATAAGTGGCAAATAGTGCCCTGTTGTGAGATACATGCGTCGAAGCCCCTGAGTCCACCAGCTAAGAATTGTCATCACAGGCGAGGTTTGTGATAACCTCATCACCTATGACGATCACATCGCCTCCATGTATCGAAGCCGTCGCTGTAATATTCTCGTCTTGCTTTCCCTTGTCGCCCATCTTCTCTCTCTTCCAAGTGAAACAGTTCCGCTTGATGTGGCCCTTCTTGCCACAGTAGTAACACTCTGAGTCCTCGTAACGACTCTTGGACTTCCCCTTGCTCTTGTCTCTGCCACCACCTGGACCCCTGCTTTTGCCCCTTTCGCGGCTCTCTGAAACCAATGCCTCTGAGTGGTGGGATGTGGATGAAGTGCCCTGAGAACGTCTCCGTATCTCTTCATTCAGCACCCCGCTCTTGGCAAACTCCAGACTGACCACACATTCTGGAGCAGAAGCGATCATAGATACTCGTACGGTCTCCCACGAGTCAGGCAATGTATACAGCAGCCATAGTCCCTGAACCTCGTCGTCGAACTTGACTCCCATCGAAGACAGCTGGTCAACCACATCCTGAAAATCACTCAAGTGATCCGTAATAGATGCCCCATCTTTGTACCGCAGACCCATCATCGTCCGGATCAGGAACAACTTGTTTACCCCGGTCTTCTTCGCGTACAAAGATTTCAGCTTATCCCATAACGTCTTCGCATGCTCAATATTGGCAACGTGGTTGTACACGTTCTCGTCAACGAACTGCCTAATATATCCGCACACTTGTATATGCTCGAATTTTCAGTCCTCCTCGGATTTATCACTGGGCTTCTCGGATGCAAATACGGGCAGATGCAGCTTCTTGACAAACAACAAATCTTTCATCTTGCTCCGCCAATAGTAATAGTTGGTGCCGTTCAGGTTCACCATGCGCATCGGCTTGGCGTTCATCTCTCCTTTCTAGTTTTCTTGTCAACTGCTGACATCCTTCTGAATTCCAGAACCTGGCTTTGATACAACTTTGTTGGAAAAGAAAAGCGAAAACCTTTCCCCAAACTAGAGAGTACCTGCAAGAGAACCGAGCAATACAACGCACGAACCAAAACACCAAAACAAACCACGCAGACACAGAGAATTTTTGACGTGGAAAATCCTTGCAGAAAAAAACCACGGAACGATCGGAGTCCAACCCTGAGAAGCCTTCACTAATGAAATAAAGGAGTACACCCTCTACAAACTTCTTCCGATCCAAATCGGATCCCCATAACACTTAGAAGCAAGAATAATGATTACAAGGCTACGAAGAACAAAGACGACGAGTAAATATTATCCGAACACGATTCTCCTTCGAAAATAGCATTCAATCCTTCTTCTTCTCTCCCAAAGTTGTAATGGCACTCTTGCATCTCTTTTTTTCTCTCTTTTTCTTCAATATTGTGTTGTGATTAGGGTTAGGAATAACCATGTATAAATCCCCTAATCTGCAGCAAAATCTGGACCGTAGGATACGATCCAATGGTGATCAATCACCCTGAAAAATGCTTCAGCCCCGACGACACTGAGTTCGGCCAGAACTCTGTGTTTGGCAATCAGCACAGTTCTGGAACCAAAAGGCAGAGTTCGGCCAGAACTCTGTATAGGGGAAGAGTTCGGCCCGAACTCTGCCTCCCCTGTTCCAGTATGTAAAATTGTGGCTCCCGAGTTTCTTCTCCGTCTCCGAATGGCCTCGTCACCTCCCCGAGCTTCTCTGACACACAGACGACGCTCGTCGCACTCCAGGGTCTTCTCCACATAGGTTGGAAATCCTACCCACTCCAACATAGACCAATCCACGATTGAAGACGATGACGAATTAAGCCAACACCATATACAATAGTGTAATTTTGTATTATTTTTGTAGAAGACCAGATTCAAGTCTACAATATTAGTGCAGGATGAACACGTTGTGAGATCGATATCGGGTAATACCGGTCATGTGTTGGACAGAAATGGAAATCCAAGTTATGGGCAAGTTTATAAATGATACAATTGAGTTATTAGTACAAGTAAAACATAATTACAACTAGTATATAAATAATATGAATCATTTATCCTAAAAAGTTGTTGTAATAATTATAGTTGAGCAATTAGGGTGGTCCAACAATGGGTTCATGACAAATAGAAATCAACAAAAAATGATTAGTATTCAATTAAGTCCTAAATTCAATCCCTCGTGCATCCTACGAGCGATATATCAAAGATCCAGAGAAACATTATGGTGTCATGGAAACTGACACTAACTATAAAATATATGATCGAAACAAATAAATACAAGTATAAAAATACATATATATTTTTATACATATATAATAGTATCGATATAAAAATACTGTATTTTGAGATACAAGGTTTTACTTTCGTCTTCCATGTCTGTGAAACCCAGATTTTAGGATTAATGAATTATTAGATTTGTAGTATAATATTAGTTTAGTTATTATTTATTATTATTATTATATATTATTACTATTATTATTATATATTATTATTTAGTCAGATTTAGGAAAAAATATTATTTTAAAATTATCGTTGATTTTTTATTATGTTCCTGTCCCGATTCCGTGACCGGAGTCTGAACCGAGTTCGAACCCGGTTCGGTTTCCCGAAACCCAGTCCCGTTCCGAACCAATCCTTTTTTCTTCATTCAAATTCTGATTAATATTTATTTAAAAAAAAATATAAACTCACGTTGGGCCTGGTCACCCACGACCAGGCCATCCCTGCCTATTCTCCTGCATCCCCTTTCTCTCTACTCCACACGTTATTTCCCACTTTCCTTTTAATAACCCACCATCACCACTCACGAACTACTCCAGCACTCATCCATACATTCCTTTCTCATTCTTCTTAAACCAAACTCTCAACACCACCACCACTTCCATCTCAAAAGAACCCCTCTCTCCACCCGAGCTTTTCGCGCCACCCCCGAGCGCCCTTCCTCCGGCGACCCCGGCCCAGCCGCTAGGGCTGCAAATAAGCCAAGCCGTTCGTGAGCTGCTCGAAGCTCGGCTTGATAAAAGCTCGTTTGAGCTTGGTTCGTTTACTAAACAAGCTGAGCTCAAGCTTCATTTTTGAGCTCGTTTAATAAACGAGCCAAGCTCAAGCTTAGAAGTACTCGTTCGTTTGAGCTCGCGAGCCGGCTCGTTTATGAGCTTGCGAGCTGGCTCGTTTAGAAGCTCGTTTAAGAGCCCGTTAGGAGCTTGTTTAGAAGCTCGTTTGTTCTTTATTGAATTCTAATTTTATATATTTTTGTGCATTATATATTTGTATGTCCTTAATAATTGATATTAAGGTATTTTTTAATTACGTTTTTATAAATAAATTGTTAATATTACGGGTACTTGAATTCAAACCTAACTAAATTAAAATCGAGCTCGTTAAGCTTGAAATAAAGTTGAACGAGCTTGAAATCAAGCTTAACGAGCTTGATTTTGAGCTTATCGAGCTCGTTTATCAAGCTTGAATCAAGCTTGCTTATCAAGCCAAGCTCGAGCTCAAACCACGCCAAGCTCAAGCTTAATATAAACAAGCTCGAGCCAAGCTCAAGCTCTAAAATAAAAAATTTATCAAGCTCGAGCTCGATTAATTCTTGTCAAGCCAAGCTCAAGCTTACAAAAGCTTGGCTTGGCTTGGCTCGTTTGCAGCCCTACCAGCCGCGCAGTGCCCCTCCGGCGTTGATCCCGCTCGCCCCCGGCTTCCTCCAGCCGCCCACGTCGGCCACCCTCGACTCCAGCGCCCGACCCCACTCCGGCCAGGACTCCGCCCGCGGCCGCCTCCCAAGGCTGCACACCACCCAGCCGGCCACCCGTGCGCGCCTCCGGCCGCGTCCAGCCCGCAGTTCCGCCCTCCCGCGCGCGACCCCGACCTCCCGGCGCCGCCCTCTTCCGTTCCCGCCGTGCCCTAGCCCGGTACCTGCCGTTTTCTCCGACGATCTCGGCCAGACCCCGCTGTCCGCGCCCGGCTCAGCCCGCATGCGCCCCGCTGTTCCAACAACGCTGTCCAGCGCTGTTTCGGTGGTTTCCCGCTGCTGTCCGCGAGTTGGGATTTTCTTGAGTCCGCAGGAACGTGGTTTCTACCTCTATTATTGCATCTGAGAGCTCTAGCCGACCACCCGAGGTATATCTCGTGTCCCCGTGTCCCTTCTCAGTGTGTCGATGATGATTTTGGTCCCCGATCCCGTTACGGGATTCGGTTTAGACGATTTCGATTTCAAAAATTTCCGAAGTTCGTTTCGGTAGCATTTTTGTGCTGTGATTGGTTTTGGTTTTAAGCTTTGGGACTTCTCGAAAATTCCGAGTTAGTTCGCCAATGCTCTGTGACTTTCGGACTTAGTTCTATGGTTTGGGATCTTCCGTTAGTTTCGGAATTTCTGAACTATTAGGTTGGTTCTATGATATTTTCGGGTTTTTCGAATTTTTTTTGGAAATGTTCTGTGATTTGGGTTATATATTTATTTTGTGGTGGAAATAAATTCATGGGTTATTTCCCTAGTTTGGGATATTATTTGTGTGGTTGGTACAATTTCCCAGTATTGGGTTATTCCAGATATAGAGGAAATGCTGTCCAATTTTCGTAAAATTATATATATACATATAATTTTCAAAACTGGTTTTCCAAAAAGGTTTATTAAATAGATTTTCGGGCGACGACCGTACCGGTCAATGGGCTCTAGTGAAATGCAAACGAAACCAGTAATTCTGGACGTTGAGGCATTAGCTAATAATGATAATTGGACCAATCTGAGACTCCTTAATATAATATTTATATTTATAATTATTTTCAGAACGGGTACTGCTGTTAGTATTTTTGGTACAGGACTTCGGCCTGCTGAATGGACCGCTTCCCGGCGTTCAGGATTCACCTGAGTTTTATTATTATTAATTTCGATTTATGTAAAGGTTGTAAGGGCATAAGCCCAGTTTTCTATTTTCTTTGCTGCGACCCTGTATTTCGTAGAATAGACTTTATTTATTTTCTGGGATGTTGGTTTGTCGATAGACTCGTAAAATATTAAAAAGACATTATTTTGGATATAGAAAATTAATATCATTTTATCACAATAAATAATTAGTAAAATTACAAGTTTGTATTGTTTAAACAAATTCACATCTTCTCATTTAAGAAAAATCTAGTTTTATATATATTATGAAAAATACAAAGTTTTGCCAAATTAACCGGTAATTGCCATTTTTCTAATTAATCAATAACCGACTTATTTTATTAAATAATAACGAACGTAGAATTGCGACGTTAGACGATTTCCGGTAGATTAATTAATAAACTTAAAACCTAACTAGGGTCTACTTCTAGAGATTGTAACTAGCACACCTAGAATGGTTTCATTATGGTTCTAAGCCAAGGTTCTCAACTGTAGGATCTCGGAGACGAACCTGACATCTTCCTCGGTACCGACTTTCCCGATCCAGTCAACTAAACAGAGGCAAGTTACGGTTATGTTTTCCTGTATTTTATTTAGTAATTGTCTAGCTGCATGTTTAAACCACATTGCTACACGGAACCCTCTCCTAGGGTTCAGATATTGATTGATATTGATTGTGTGGATTGGGGGAATAGTGTAACGTTTATGGCCAATACCCCCTATATTGCAAGATTGTGCGAGCTTACCCCTCTTACACACGGGGATAAGCCGTATCGCGTCGCTAGGACGCTATTGTATAACCCAAGCCGGTCATAGACGATTACACATTCAAATCACATTGTTTTTAATCGTAGAATTACTGGAAAATATTGTTTCAACTGTTTAGCCTGCACTTTTCCATTATTACTTGAAATATGAGATACATATTCGTACTTGCTCCCTCCTGACTGGAGACAACATTTTTAGGTGATATTGAAGATGCTGAGCTATTGTACAATAGCTATTATGACCCGGTTCTGTATCCTATGGTGTTGCCAGAGTCCCCCTTGGAGGACGCAGGACCTGAGGCCGACGAGCCGACCGCTTAGCTAGTCGTTTCCAGTTTTTCCAGTTTATTGTTTTGGAATTTTGTTAATTTGAATTCAGCACTTTATTTCAGTTCTTTCATTCCAGTTGTACTTTTCAATTGTTGAATAAAAGTTTTAAAATTTCCGTATATTGAGTTGTGACAAATGTATAGATGTTGTTGAGAATACCTGCATATAGAACAGCTTACTGTCGCCGTCTCACAACGGTGCAGGCTGGGCATGATCCGGTTCGACCCAATTATTTGGGATCGGGTCGTGACAATGTCAAGGCAAAAGATGATAGTAGCGAAAGCCACAAAACTATTGTTTGATTAATAAATTAGTTAGGCTTAGCAGTTAGCAATGCTCTATTGACTATGCAAGAGGGCACCTCCAATCCCTTAATGGTTCTTCCATGTTTCCAAACCTACACCTAAATCCCTATATTACTCTTTCCCTTTCTTCCATGACATATGGGCATGCTCTAGCGCTCGTTGAATCTAGGTCAAAGTCGGACACCAATACTTTTATGTCAATTATATTCCTCATATTTTTAAGAGGATATTTATTTTTTGTACTATATAGTGTTGAACATTTTAAAGTGTTCAAACAAGTGTGGAACCAGTCAACTTAAGGTGTTTATTTTATGCACTTTAAAGTGCTCATCACTATATATAGTGATGTCCAGGGGCGAATCCAGAGCTAGGGTGGGGTGGGCTGGAGCCCACCCCCCAAAAAAAATTTTATATTTTTTTTATATAAATTTTTTATATATGAATTTATCTACTTCCAGCCCACCCAAATTTTTGCCAGCCCACCCCAACTATAATTTATGGATCCGCCCCTGGTGATGTCCATTATAAGTGGTATATTGTAAGCCCAAATCTTGAGCTTACAAATTACCACTTATCTTACAAGTGCAAACAAAGATAATTGTAGCATTTAATAATTTTAATATTATAAATATGTCCAAGCAATCTAATCTTTCATAAGAGTATTAGAATTTTATTGTACCATATCGCTTCATGAGATGAAGAATATAAATTAATTGCGGAAGCGTACCTGAATCCATTGCTAGGCTTGATGGATCTTGAAGCGAACGTCTCTTTTATTGGGTTCGATCTTCCAACTTGCTACGACCCTTAATGACAAAGAAGAATCCGAATCCTTTGTCCCTCTCTTTCTGTTGATGGGTATGCAGAAGAGAAAAAGAGAAAATATATCTTTTGGTGACCGTATAAGTTGGGGACCATAATCCTAATGAAGACATATATTTATATGTTGTGATATTTCTAATTTGGCCCCTCATCAAATTAGAATTATCTCCGGTATCTACACATTATTTCCATGACAATTATACCCTTAAGCCAATTTTCAAATATACCACTTTATTTTGGCTTAATTATTTAGATAGTCCAACACAATTAATTTTACATGTGTGGCCCCATATTATTGAATAATTCCAACAATCTTCCACTGGGCCACATATGTAACCTTATAATTGTGTTAACCTTAGTGAGCTCATAAATTGCTATCTTAATCCTTAGGGTATATCAGGACAATCTCGTCCATTAACCATATCAACATAGGATCAAAGCGGCATTCGTCACATATAGCGTAACTAAACCATCAATGGTCACATATACCAATATAGCTAAACGACATAGATCAATCATGGATGTGTAGCATGAAAATTACACGCAATGTGATCAATACATGTCTATTTCCAACTGGTCCTCCTTAACTTTAGTGAGATCAATACTTTAACATAATGAAAACATAATGAACTGAATTTTCATATATCTGATCAGATAAATATCCAAAATACTTTAATACATAAATGTGTCCAAAATCAAATAGCACTCAAATACATAAAATACAAACTCCCACTAAACTGACATATCATCAAATGAGATAACACCCATATGAGCAGTGTGCTCATGAAAGACCTTGGGTGATAATACTTTTGTGAGCGGATTCGCTAAAATGGAGTTTGTCATAATGTGCTATATGGACACTTTAACCATTCTGAATTCTTTCCTTCACAACTAGAAACTTTATGTCAATATCCTTGACTTATACAAGTTTCTGTTGTTATTGAAATACATTACTGCTGACTTATTGTCACATCATAATTTTATGTGGTCTTTCAACACCGTACTGTAGGCGCAGCCTTGTGACAAAATTTTGCAACCATATTTCCTGAATAGATGCCCCACAGTTATAAATCTTGCTGCCATGGTGGAAGAAATTATGAGTGCATGTTTGACACTCATCCAAAATATATCTCCATTAGTCAGCATAACCTGATGTGGATCTCCTGCTATGTTGGCATCCAACAAAATCGGAGTCGGAATACCTGATGATCTCCAAAATTATTCGATCTCCTACAAAGAGCATATAATTCTTTGTTCTCTATTAATTACTTAAGTAGTTTGGCTGTTACCCAATGATCCATCTATATTTGCTTAAAATATCTGCCTAACATCTGAATATGTACGCAATAACCTAACACGTACATACTTGAGCATACATTAGACTTCCTACAACTGGTCATGAATGGAAAATCTATTGAATTTTCTTAATTTTAAGGCTAATCTTAGGGCACTTGACTGAGACTGAACTTGTCTCATTTAACAAAAGGGTTGTCACCTTGTTTGCATTCCTACATGCCAAATCTTTTAAGCACTTTATTGATATAAAACTTTTGTGATAATCCAAGAATATATCGAGAACGATCACGGTATATCTGGATTCCTAATACAAAAGAAACGACACCAAGATATTTCTTCTGAAAGTTATTTAGTAGAATTTTTTTAGTGTCGTACAATATAACATATATCACTTTTGGCAAGCAGTATGTCATCAACATATATAACTAAAGAAAATTATTTACTCCCACTGAACTTGTGATATAAACAATCTTTAATAGTGTTTATCTCAAAAACCAAACGAGATAATCACTGGTAAAACTTTAAGTACCTTCGACGAGAATCCTGCTTGAGTCCATGAATAGATTTTGTCAATTTGTAAACCATATTCTTTGGGTCTTTCGACACAAAGTTTTCTGCATGCACCATAAATTGTTTCGTCGATGTTACCATTGAGAAACACAATTTTGACATCCATTTAATGTAACTCAAGATCAAAATGTGCAACAAGTGCTGTGATTGTTTTAAAAAAGGTCTTTCAAATATACCGAAGAGAAAGTCCCTTTAAAATCAATCGTTAACTTTTGAGTAAAGTCACTAGCTGCAAGACGTACTTTATACCTCTCCACATTATCCTTTCGAATCTTTTTTGGTTTTAAATGTCCATTTTCAACCAATGAAGTTCGTATCTTTTGGTAATGTGACAATTTCCTAAACTTTATTGTCTTGTATAGACTTAAACTCCTTATTTATTTCCTCAATCCACTTTTAAGAGTTGGAACTTTTCATGGCCTGACGGAAGATGATTGAATCACCTTCCAATATTCCATAGTTTTCCTCACGTTCCTAGAGAAATATGACAATATTATCCGAAATTATATTTCTCCTTTCTCTTGTGAACCATCTTAACATTACCGGTTCTTGAGGTTGTTGAGTTTGTTCCTCAGAAATAATTACCTTATCTTGAATGAGGGTGCCGCTACATTATCTTGTCAAGGTATCTCAACAACGACTTGTAGAGGTAATTCGACATTGTCTTGTTGAGGCTCCGAATTCACTTCTTGATCAATGACAGGTACAAAATCTTGCACATCGTCAAAAGTGATAGTAGGAATCACAATCGATTCCTCCTCAAAGATAATGTCTTTGACTTTATTTTTCCCCCAAACTCAACATCCTCAAAAAATATTACACTTCTCGTCTCAAAAAAAATTCTTAGTGTGGGACCGTATAATTATTAACCCATCGATCTGTCAGTATAGCCAATAAAGTAGCTCTTTATAATTTAACTTTGGTCTATATTTCCTTTACACATTAATATAGACATTAAAGTCTATAAAGTCAATAAAATCCAAATCTCATCAGTCAAAAATCGTTTAACTCTATTTCTAGAGATGTGACCTAATCGCTTATATCATAATGAGACTAAAAACATTTATTGTTAATTTTTCATTTAGTACCACATAACTCTACTTGCAAGGTTTCATTGTAAGATGCAATAGTTTTAAATGAATATAGGTTATCATAAGCCTTAAGGGAACTGTTACCAATAATATTTGGATTTAAAGATAGACTAAACTTATTATTTCCAAATGAACAATGATAACCAGATTTGTCCATTAAGGAAACTGAAACTGAATTTCGTCTAAAAGACGGTACAATAAAAGTGTCTATCAAATCCAAATAATAATCGGTTCCTAAAAATAACCTAAAATGTCATATTGCTTTCACTTCTACCGATTTGCCGTCACCCACATAGATGTATCTTTCACCATCATTTGGCTTCGGTAGCTCAGACAACCCGGTCTATAAACACTAATGTGGGTAGTAGCACCAGAATCTAACCACCACGTGTTTTTAGGTACTAAATCTAAATTAACCTCATAACAGACCAAATTTGGAAATGTACTTTTCTTTATACGCCATGCGTGGTACTTTGTACATTTCTTCTTTATGTGTCCTGGCTTGCCACAAAAGAAATAACCCTTAGTTTTATATTGTTGTTTCTTTTGATCTGGACCCTTAGCAGCTACTGTATTCCTTTCTTTTTGTCCTTAAAGTTTATCCCATTAAACATGAAAATTAAAATCTTTGTAAAACCTCCTATTTTTTATTATTATTTTATTATTTTATTAGACTTAAAAATGAATTTTATGTTTTTTTATTTAATTATTATATCTTGCAACTCGTTGTACAATTTTTGAACTCGGAAAAGGTGTGTGGTATAAGTTCACCAAAAACCACAATAGGACTATTTTTGTTATTTTATATATATTTTTTAAATTTATTTTTATGGTGATTAATATACATATTCATTACTATTAGATATCATTATTATTTGTTGTCCTATTTATGGTCAATTGAATTTGTATATATATAAATATCTTTAAATACATTATATATATGGATGGATAATATTACTTTTATTTTAAATTTTTTGAAGATTTTATGGTGAATATTTGGATATATATATATATATATATATATATATATATATATATATATATATATATATATATATATATATATACTTTTGGTTTAAAAGATAAAAAAAAATATATAAGTAAATGGGTGGTCGGCCCCACCCGACCACCCACCTCACAAATAAAGTAAATAGCAGTAGCAGCACAATGCTTATGTGCGCCCCCCTACAAAATAACTAGTAGCAGCAACATTTTTTATAGCAGTAGCAGCACAATGCTTATGTGCGCCCCCCCTACAAAATAACTATTAGCAGCAACTTTTTTTATAATGGCCGAACCCCCACTCTCCATATATATGTATATATATTTATATATATATTGAAAAACCCTAATCCTTAATTATTTTTCCTCCTCCACTCTCCTTCCTTCCTTCCTCCTCTCACCTCTGTCCCCGTACCTCTCCTCGGCATACGTGCCAGCCTCGTCGGAGCGACAGCATCTCCACCTCCCGGTCGTCACGACGACAACAACAACAGATTCCCACTTTAAGGTATCCCACTTCTCCGATCTATATCTCCCTCATTTTAAATCCGTTTTTAGATCTGTAAATTCGTGTAGAAAGCCCCCATGACCCTCTATCATCCCCTTCAAATAGATTTATTTATTCCGCAATAAATTTTAGTTTTAATTAAATTAAAAATCTCGAAAAATTAGTTTTTATAAACCTCAAAAACCCAGATACGGCGTGCGCCCCGACAAATCGGGCGACGTGATCGCACACTATACGCATCGAAAGACGCGTATGGATGTTATCGACGTGTGGGAACTGACGGAACCCGATTTCGTTACATGTGTGAGACGAAATCAGTACGTATCCGTCGAGATACCCCCGTATCGACCTTTTGCAAATTAAGTCACAACTTTGTGCACACTCATCATATCGCGATAAAACTTGCGCCATTGGACTTGAAATATTTTTCTGGTCCTGTGAGCCAAGTTTGGTTCAATTCTGAGAAGATTAATCGGGATGCCATTTTAGCGGGCCCACAATCCCACTCAACGGACGATTTTGTGCACAGCCCATCGGAATCCAAAATTGGACATACCGTTGGGTTCGTCTCCTCAAAACAAATCCGTAGACATGTAGTTTGACGACTTTAGAGACCGTAGATATTGGCACGTATTTTGGTGCAAAGCGGGTCCAACGACGGACGTCGTTTTGACCCGAAATTACGATTTTGCCCTGTTCCAGAATTTAACTTTTGGACAGGCGTTTCCTAGGCATATCTTTTATTCCAAACTCGTTCGTGATGTTTTTTTCAGCATCCGGAGATTTTTGTGGATTTTGACTTTCGTGTTGACGATTCTGATTGTTGGATTTTGCTGCTTCTCGTACCACCCTCAGCCAAGACACCTTGCCATTTACTGTTTATTTATTTTAGCTCATATTTCATGCATTAATTATTTTTTTATACAAAATAAACTGTGATACATGGTATAACCTGTTAGAACTTACTGTTCAGTTATATTTTCTGCTATGTATTAATTTTCTTATACATTAAACCTAGATTTAAAGGACCACCTTGTGTGTTGCATTCATTGGCCTTGACACGTTATACCACGAATTTGTGTATCGTATGTAGAACACGGACATGCGTGACTGGCTGGCCACCGGTACGTATAAGCCGTGCAATAGGAATAACCGCTAATAGAGATTGCATGCTAGTTTGACTTAGCGGTTAATAGAGGTTTTGTGTTGTGGATACAACATATTAGGCATTGGGAGGGAAGAACAGTTCCTTGATGTATGGGTCCCATTTACATACTGCTATTGTACCTGAAGCTCCGTTGGAGACGCAGGTTCACCCTATTGTACTGATTCCCTCTGACGTTCATGGAACGTTATGGACGTTTTCTTACTGGTTTCCTCTGACGTTCGTCGAACGTTATGGACGGATTATACTGATTCCCGATGAGAGGGTCGATGCCACTGCTATACAGCCCGAGTGCCCATATGTGGAGGATTGTTCTTTATTGCATATTCACTATAGTACGGTTAGGTACCCTATTGCATGCATCCCTTATTTATTTGAGCAATATTTATTCAGTTTATATGGCATGATATTATGTGTCTTGTTACGTCCCTCTGAGGACCTGGTTATCTCTCCAGGTGTGTGCTTCTGTAAATTTGCAGGTGTTCTAGCCAAGGCCGTGATCTTCTCCATTCTTTCGAAGACGATTGTGCTTGGTTCGTCTCGTTATTTTATCGATCACTTCTTGTACATTTTATTTGAGATAGTTGGTAGTGGACTTTGTCTCCGCCCAACGATTGTATACATGACAAATTTAAAGTTGCTTTTATATCATTTATTTATCTAGTGGATGAGATTTAGTTATTCTGGATTTACTGCATTTTACAGCTTATGTATTCATACGAGGTTTTCATATATTAGAGTATACTTCGTATGTATGCAGCTGGCATGGATACGTACCTAGTCCTAAGTATTTTGGGACTGGAGCGTTACATGTTTTTGTGGTGGCCCATGCAGGTCGAGTTTGTCACTTCGGTTACGTTACTGTACCGATGTGAGCCTGCAACATAGGATTAGAATCTAGAAATCTCATCCATACAGCTTGACCTCTTCCCTTGACTTCAAATTCTGGACTCTCGTTCGACTTCCTTGAATTGCATCTTGCTTGATTCCTTTCTACCATTGATTCCTATTTTCGTGCTTAGTGCCAACTAGGAAGATGGCTACACTAGTATATGCTCCTAGGTCAAACACATGGCTAGGATGGTTATATGGGCAATTGGAATACATTTAAGACTCTAATTGAGTTAGAAAGGTTTTTAAAAAAAGTGTGATTTAATGATTAGTAATTTGTGAAGTAGGATATTACCAAGAAAAGTTTTAATCTTGAGATTTCTAAATAGTAAACACCATAGATTGATACTGTATGAAAGAATATATATATATATATATATATATATATATATATATATATATATATATATATATATATATATATATAATATATATATATATATATATATATATATATATATATATATATATAATTTATACCATTGATTTAAGAAATTGATTGGATTTTTGAGTTTTGATATTTGTAAATTATGGGGTTATAGCTATACATCTTCGAACAATAAAAAAAATTGATTTGAATTTCGAGTTGTGATATTTATTATTTATTGGATTATAGTTATACACATTTGAACAGTTATAAATTTGATTTGAGAATGATCTTAGATTTCAAATGTGGTTGTAGAAATTATTTAAATTTGCGTCGTACAACTTGCGATTTTCGTATTTAGTAAATTTTGAATTTTAAGTTGAAGTAATGATTTCTAAATTTTTGGTTTACAATATTTGAGAGTTATGAAAACAATTTTTGAGAAATTTTTTTTCTTTATTTTAAATTGTGTCCTATGATTGAGGATTTACAAATCTATTTAGATTTTGGTTTTTTTTATTTGTGAATTTGGTTATCAAATTTTGTAAAAAAAAATTAAAAATTATGACTGATAAGATTATTTGAAAATTTAGTTTAATGTTGGATTGCTAATATCACAAATTTTGAAATAAAATAAAAATATATTTATGATGTGATAAAGGTTGTTTTGATTGATTAAAGAAAGTTACCATTTAAAAGTTGTGATTAGGCTGGAATGACTTTGTATGAATAGAAGTTATAATTGATGAGTGCATTAAAATATTAAACTAAAATTTTGAGAGTGCTTTGTATGTGCAAGAAATTTTATCTGAGGAGCTATTAGTTTTGTAGAGTTTTAAAGTTATGATTGATTATGGATATTTTATATAGATTCCTGATTTATGAACGCTTGAGTTTAAATGTTGAATTGAAAATGTAAAATTTTTGAAAAAGTCAGTAGTGACATGATAAAAATTTGCTTTGAGATTTATGAAAGTGATTTAAAAAAAAAAAATTCTTGATGAATTTGAACGGCTTGGAGTGAATACAAATTTTGGGTGGTTTATTTTTGAAAGTTTAATTTTGAAACTTTTGGAGGAAGCTTGAGTTAAATTTTAAAGGTAGGCCCCAAGATAACCCTACTGAGTATTCCACACTAATTGTCATGTCACCCATGACCATGATAGTAGTATATACACAAGTGTTGTTAGTCATCTACCCAGCTATGTGACTGTATTTCCACCTAGGCTTACTCGACCTTCCTTCAATTCTAGATCTTTTAATTGCGACCTTCTAACCCATTTGCAATTTGAATAATGAGTTAATGGTTCCTTAACTGTATTCATCTAGGAGACTATCTTCTCTCCGGAATTGTGTTCCTAAATTATTTTTAATGGATTCTTTAATTAATTTTATTTCATGCTTTAACTTGATCTTCTTTATTTTTGTGCATTAATTATCACCTCATAAACTCCCACCTTCTATTTTTGATCTTTTGGCATCCCTTACCGTGAATTGGATATTTGGAGCACAACACTAAACTCTTCCTCCCAACAAATTTCATATGTAAGACTTAGACAAGCCCACCTTCATGTAGATATATCATGTCCCACTAGAACACGTCTCCTTGTACACTATTTTTATGATATGACCTTCTGATCAAAATGGCTAAACTATAACCTTTACCATGATACCGATATATTTTTGACCGCGGATAGGAATTCCATCTCGACTCAATTCTTTCGCCCGATATGTGATTTTGTTCTACTTAATTCCGTAAATGCTCAAATTTGTGCTTTATCTTGATTGCTTGACCCATTGTCCCATCACACTACTAGTTTAACTCTTGTAAGTTGGGTAGAATACATGACGACCTAACAAACCCTTGTCCTTGTGACCCTATTGATGAGTTCACTTAGACTAAAATTCATAGGACCTTAACTTATCTAGACAACCAAACCGTAAGTAAAGAA
Source organism: Iris pallida (assembly GCA_029216955.1). NCBI lineage: Eukaryota > Viridiplantae > Streptophyta > Magnoliopsida > Asparagales > Iridaceae > Iris > Iris pallida. Next base: position 917,223 of record JANAVB010017200.1, on the reverse strand, counting down.
AACTAGGACAACTGTAAAGGCCCACACTTCGGGCAGACTTGGTTTTAAAAGATCTTGGACTATTTAAAATTTCCTTCATCAGTACCTCCCTTGCTCATATTTTTACTATTTCATGCTGCTAATGTAGCTTCAGTTTTGCAAGCTTATTTCGTTATCAAGCTTGATCATGTCATATTTTATTGGGTGCACCCACTAATATATTGTCTAATCAGAACCGGTGCATGATGGTCTGATCAACCTATTGCACTTTGGTTCGCTTATCACATATTATTCTACGTGGATGGAGACATAGTCAACTTGCCTTAGAGTCTCATCCGCGACAGCCTTGGTAATTCTCGTTCGAATTATTTTTGCCGCCTATGAACCCCGTAATTCGTACTCAATATATAACACCATCTTTGAAACCTTTGTTGTTATTGTCTTTTACTTGTTTTGGAAAGACAAGGCACTGTACTTGCTAGATAGACTCAAGATATCATCTTTAGTTGCCCTATCAGTTATTTATACACAAGTGTAGATAACCACCGATCGACTTATGTGGTTATATCCTCGCCTTTAACTACTCCTCGTTCCTCAACCCTAGAATTGTTATCGTGCACTCCCAGTTATTCTTGAGCACTCGAGAATGATTCTAATTGTTCACTTAAATCAAACCCCCGACCAAGACGATTAGTATCCAGTTCTCCCTTAAAGGATCACATTTCCTAACTGTCTAATTTATTCTCTTTGGTCTACTCAATTCCTTACTGTTCTCTAAAATTGGATATTCAAAAATTTTGTTACCTTCACTAGCGATCCTTATTCAATTCCATAACCATGATATATTTTTGTATATATCGACTCCACAATTTTCTATTGCATGGTGGTGTTGAAAGCCGTTTTATCGCCTCCTCCAAAATTTAATTGTATTTTGGTATTGACGAACTCTTCCTATTCCCCAACCCTATCTATCCTATTAATCCTAAATTTCGAGGACGAAATTCTTGTAAGTTGGGTAGGATGTAAAACCCCCTATTTTTATTATTATTTTATTATTTATTAGACTTAAAAATGAATTTTATGTTTTTTTATTTAATTATTATATTTTGCAACTCATTGTACAATTTTTGAACTCGGAAAAGGTGTGTGGTATAAGTTCACCAAAAACCACAATAGTACTATTTTTGTTATTTTATATATTTTTTTAAAGTTATTTTTATGGTGATTAATATACATATTCATTACTATTAGATATCATTATTATTTGTTGTCCTATTTATGGTCAATTGAATTTGTATATATATAAATATCTTTAAATACATTATATATATGGATGGATAATATTACTTTTATTTTAAAATTTTTGAAGATTTTATGGTGAATATTTGGATATATATATATATATATATATATATATATATATATATATATATATATATATATATATATATATATATATATATTTTTTTTTTTTTTTATTTGGATATATATATATATATATATATATATATATATATATATATATATATATATATATATATATATTATATATATATATATATATATATATATATAGCTTTTGGTTTAAAAAGAAAAAAAAATAATAATATAAGTAAATGGGTGGTCGGCCCCACCCGACCACCCACCTCACGAACAAAGTAAATAGCAGTAGCAGCACAATGCTTATGTGCGCCCCCCCCCCCCCCCCCCCTCTTACAAAATAACTAGTAGCAGCAACTTTTTTTATAATGGCCGAACCCCCACTCTCCATATATATGTATATATATATATATTTATATATATATTGAAAAACCCTAATCCTTAATTATTTTTCCTCCTCCACTCTCCTTCCTTCCTTCCTCCTCTCACCTCTGTCCCCGTACCTCTCCTCGGCATGCGTGCCAGCCTCGTCGGAGCGACAGCATCTCCACCTCCCGGTCGTCACGACGACAACAACAACAACAGATTTTCACTTTAAGGTATCCCACTTCCCCGATCTATATCTCCCTCATTTTAAATCCGTTTTTAGATCTGTAAATTCGTGTACAAAGCCCCCATGACCCTCTATCATCCCTTTCAAATAGATTTATTTATTCTGCAATAAATTTCAGTTTTAATTAAATTAAAAATCTCGAAAAATTAGTTTTTATAAACCTCAAAAACTCCGATACGACGTGCGCCCCGACAAACCGGACGATGTGGTCGCGCACTATACGCATTGAAAGACGCGTATGGATGTTATCAACGTGTGGGAACTGACGGAACCCGATTTCGTTACATGTGTGAGACGAAATCAGTGCGTATCCGTCGAGATACCCCCGTATCGACCTTTTGCAAATTAAGTCACAACTTTGTGTACACTCATCATATCGCGATGAAACTTGCGCCATTGGACTCGAAATATTTTTCTGGTCCTGTGAGCCAAGTTTGGTTCAATTCTGAGAATATTGATCGGGACGCCATTTTAGCGGGCCCACAATCCCACTCAACGGACGATTTTGTGCACAGCCCACCGAAATCCAAAATTGGACATACCGTTGGGTTCGTCTCCTCAAAAAAAATCCGTAGACATATAGTTTGACGACTTTAGAGACCATAGATATTGGCACGCATTTCGGTGCAAAGCGGATCCAACGACGGACATCGTTTTGACCCGAAATTACGATTTTGCCCCTGTTCCAGAATTTAACTGGACAGGCGTTTCCTAGGCATATCTTTTATTCCAAACTCGTTCGTGATGTTTGTTTCAGCATCCGGAGATTCTTGTGGATTTTGACTTTCGTGTTGACGATTCTGATTGTTGGATTTTGCTGCTTCTCGCACCACCCTCAGGCAAGACACCTTGCCATTTGCTGTTTATTTATTTTAGCTCATATTTCATGCATTATTTATTTTTTTATGCAAAATAAACTGTGATACATGGTATAACCTGTTAGAACTTACTGTTCAGTTATATTTTCTGCTATGTATTAATTTTCTTACACATTAAACCTAGATTTAAAGGACCACCTTGTGTGTTGCATTCATTGGCCTTGACACGTTGTACCACGAATTTGTGTGTCGCATGTAGAACACGAACATGCGTGACTGGCTGGCCACCGGTACATATAAGCCGTACGATAGGAATAACCGCTAATAGAGATTGCATGCTAGTTTGACTTAGCGGTTAATAGAGGTTTTGTGTTGTGGATACAACATATTAGGCATTGGGAGGGAAGAACAGTTCCTTGATGTATGGGCTCCATTTACATACTGCTATTGTACCTGAAGCTCCGTTGGAGACGCAGGTTCACCCTATTGTACTGATTCCCTCTGACGTTCATAGAACGTTATGGACGTTTTCTTACTGGTTCCCTCTGACGTTCGCCGAACGTTATGGACGGATTGTACTGATTCCCGATGAGAGGGATGATGCCACTGCTATACAGCCCGAGTGCCCATATGTGGAGGATTGTTCTTTATTGCATATTCACTATAGTACGGTTAGGTACCCTATTGCATGCATCCCTTATTTATTTGAGCAATATTTATTCAGTTTATATGGCATGATATTATATGTCTTGTTACGTCCCTCTGAGGACCTGGTTATCTCTCCAGGTGTGTGCTTCTGTGAATTTGCAGGTGTTCTAGCCAAGGCCGTGATCTTCTCCATTCTTTCGAAGACGATTGCGCTTGGTTCGTCTCGTTATTTTATCGATCACTTCTTGTACATTTTATTTGAGATAGTTGGTAGTGGACTTTGTCTCCGCCCAACGATTGTATACATGACAAATTCAAAGTTGCTTTTATATCATTTATTTATCTAGTAGATGAGATTTAGTTATTCTGGATTTACTGTATTTTACGGCTTATGTATTCATACGAGGTTTCCATATATTGGAGTATACTTTGTATGTATGCAGCTGGCATGGATACGTACCTAATCCTAAGTATTTTGGGACTGGGGCGTTACAATCTTATTGACAGATATTTTAACAACATTAACTGTAAAGAGAACAAATCAACAAAAACAAACATGCTCTAACAAATAACCAAAGGGTAAAATATAGTCAAACAAATTCAAATAATGGTGAACCACATCTCAAGATACCTAGTACATCATTAATATCAAGTCTTTGGACAGTGATATTAACTGCAAGTGGTATTCTTGGTGTAATAATCAAACGTTGACAATAAGTCATGTCAAATAATAAGCCTATCTTTGGATCGGGTTATTATTCACATGTAAACCGTATAATTGTCACACATTTATTACCACAAGTATGTGTGCAATTCGGCCAAGTATTAACCTTCCTTTGGACCGGCTAATACTCGCATGAATTTACACACAAACATCCAACATCCCTCATAGACTATCTACGTAAGAGAGGTCACTTTGGCGACATCTTGTTTCAATGGGTCTATTTAGAATATTAGACGACTATTGCTAGTCACAAAAGGCACCAATTTTTTTGAATGTTGACTAAATTTTACAAAATCGAATCATGTCCAAAACTTTATGTACATGCATAATTAAAATATTACAACTCAAAGATAATCATAAGCATGTGAATCTCTTTACATGATTCAAACAAATATTCTTAATTTGACTAAACTGAGCATTGTCAACATAATAAAATTCACGTAATATTTTACTGAAGATATGGACCAATAGATTGCTTCAAATAAGCCATAAAGATTATATTAAAATAATCTGCTGAAGATATGTACGTCAATAGATTACATCAAATATATGACTTAGAACATGAATTTATTGGAAACTAAATTTATGCCAAACATAAAATTGTCTATATTTGATTCCAATTTGTCCTCCAATGATCAACTTAGATTGGAAAACACTCTAAATTGAGTAACACCAAATATCTATCAGCATGAGTAATTAGAATCTAACCGACATTCCAAATAAATAAGGCTTATGATTGTATTTGAAATTCACCTTCAGTATATTACACATTAAATATGGTCTTCAAACTGTTATATATCGATCATACATGAGAATTATTTAAATTTTATAAAGCTCTTACTCGAGCTATAAACAAGATGCAACCGACTCCAAAGCTAATTTTCTTTCGGCTGCAGAAAATTGGAAGTAAAAAAATTGGGGATCTTTTTACTGTGCAGGAGCCAAAAATCATGTGAACTCAAACATTTAATCCAGAAAAGCTTTTACATGATCATAACTAGGTCAGAATCTTATCAAATAATAATAAGAAGTCAACAGTAAATAAATAAATAAATAGAGCAGGTTTGGTTGAAAATTCTCCGGATCACATCAAGATCCTCCCTAGCTCTTGATCTTCAGGAATTCACAAGCCCGCCCACGGATCACTAATAAACAAACCCATCCGGAACGACACGTAGAGAGAGAGAGTATTGTACGAAAATTTAAAATATTGTTGGTAACAATTTGAACATTCTCTCTTTCCTTGATCGAACAATCAAAATTTAAAATTAAATGAGATGTAATGATCTAGGATTCCTGAAAATCAGCAAAATTAATTCTAAAACTTCGATCTCATAAATCAAACATGGAGGCTCTGATACCACTTGTTAGAATTTTATTGTACCATATCGATTCATGAGATGAAGAACATAAATTAATTGCGGAAGCGTACCTATATCCATTGCTAGGCTTGATGGATCTTGAAGCGAACGTCTCTTTTATTGGGTTCGATCTTCCAACTTGCTACGATCCTTAATGACAAAGAAGAATCCGAATCCTTTGTCCCTCTCTTTCTGTTGATGGAGATGCAGAAGAGAAAAAGAGAAAATCTCTCTTTTGGTGGCCGTAAGTTGGGGATCATAACCCTAATGAATACATATATTTATATGTTATGATATTTCTAATTTGGCCCCTCATCAAATTAGAATTATCTCCGGTATCTACACATTATTTTCATGACAATTATACCCTTAAGCCAATTTCCAAATAGACCACTTTAGTTTGGCTTAATTATTTAGATAGTCCAACACAATTAATTTTACATGTGTGGCCCCATATTATTGAATAATTCCAACAAAGAGAACTCTACATCCAAATAATTTTTCATTATGCGTTTTTGGCTACAACGAACCATATGTCAATTCAACCCTAATCCTTCATTATTTTTTCTTTCAAAATCAGTATTAATTGTGCTCATAAAAGTTGGGGACTTGAAGATTATGATTTTAATGTTGGAAGTATTCAACTACCAGGGCCACACATGTAAACTTAAATGTGTTGTGCTATCTAAATAATTAAGCCAAATTAAAGTGATCTAATTGGACATGCTTGAGGGTATAATTATTATGAAAAATAATGTGTAGATATCGGAAATAAGTTTAATTTGATGGGGGGCAAATTAAAAATATATAAAACCTAGAATATATATATATATAAAAATCCGAAATGGGGTTACATGTATGGTGCTTTGCTTCATTTCTTATGAATTTTTAAAAAACCATCCATTGGTTATGTATTTGATGAGTTTACAGGCAGGAGGTTTTAATGTCAAGTATAGTCTACCAAAATCTATAATATATAGCACCAGTGGTCTAGTGGTAGAATAGTACCCTGCCACGGTACAGACCCGGGTTCGATTCCCGGCTGGTGCAGAAGTGTAAATTTTTTTGTCCTCTTAGAAAAACGCAAGTGTATATTTCTTTTTCTTTTTTCCCCTAAATCTTTTGTCCTTTTTTTTTTCCCTTCCTTTTAAAGTTATTTTATTAGTCTCAGAATATTCGGATAAATTGTAGTTATGCTTAGTTGTTAGAGCATCGATGTATCTATCAACTTATTTCCTTCCTAATCCAACAACAATTGCATTGACTAGAGATCAACAAGCAAACAAAGTCACCATCCTCTCCTCTAACAAATCAATACAATCCCAAGCACAACTCCTCCATTCCACCACGCTCATGGCGGGAGAGGAAGATCACAATCACAATCACAATCAAACCCAACAACAACGACAACGAGAAGAAGCCGAAGAGGAGGAAGAAGAAGCGGTTGAGCTGATACTCTTCCGTGCCAACGAGTGCTACGTCTATATGGTACGTACGCCATCAATCTCCATACATCCTTCCTCTCTTTTTTCTCGATCCTCTCTAATTTCGGATGGATTTTTGTGCAGATTCCTCCCAGGAAAACCGCCGCTTCTTACAGGTCAGCTGGCCACCCTTCACTTCTCTTCTCTCTGTGCTATGTTGTCGGATTGGTTTTGGTTGGAAATTACTAATTAGCACTGCCCATCTGCCCAATTGCTGGAAAAAAATTGGATTTTTAGTGAAGATTAGCACTGCTCATCTGCAATTGTAAGAAAAATTGGATATTTAGTGAAGATTAGCACTGCCCATTGTACAACTGTAGGAAAAGAAAGAAGGGTCTTTAGTGAAGCTTAGCACTACCCATTTGTCCAATTGTAAGAAAATTGGATTTATAGTGAAAATTAGCACTGCCCATCTGCTCAATTGTAAGAAAAAGAAAATTTGATTTTTGGTGAAGATTGGCACTGCCCATTTGCCCAATTGTAAGAGAACTTTTGGGATTTGAGTGAAAATTAGCGATACCCATTTGCCCAATTGTAGAAAATTCTGATCTTTAGTGGAGATTAGCACTAGCATCTCAGCCCAATTGTAGGAAAAAAAGGATTTTGCATGATGGGTTACTGTCAGAAATACAAACTAGTGTATGCGCATTGAACATTTACAAAGTGGCGGTCTTTATTTCTTATCTGTAAAGGATTTGCATCATTGATTTATGTCCTTTAATCAGTTATGTTGGTACCAAGTACCCAGTTCTTTCCCGAATTGCCAAAATCATCGTCGTTCCCATCATAATCACAATGGTGTCGGCTATGGACCGTAATAAAGCTCCACACAAAAACAGCGTCTGTCAACCTCAGGTCAACCCATGGTTATTGGGATCCCTTTAACCCCTCTAGGAACCACGTCCTGTATCATGCGACCCAAAATTTGGAGGGTTTCGTATCCAGATCGCCATAAGTGGCTACCGAGCGATCCGGATAATACAAGATGAAGTTCAACAACAATATCAATTAAATAGTAGTATAAAAGACAAATAAATCAATTAAATTGTGGAAATGAAGCATACAAGTGTAGGTTGTTGCAGGATTCGGTATAAATTCTTCCCTAGTAGAGACAAATATGTACACACACAATCAAATTGCTCTTAAGCGAACTTCAGCACATTGGTGTTAGCATTGTCCCCTCGTATTGCGTACCACATGAAGTAGCTATGCCGTAGCCGTATCCTTTTTACTTATCAAAGCGAACCATGATCCAGGTAGGTACTGGTCAACCCTATATGTTGGTGCCAAAGTCCTAGTTCAGATAGCCATTAGAATGAGAGGGACATGCCATTAAACACTGAAATCTAAACGACCAGTTGGCTGGTAGGTAGATGTACATTTTGGCTATGAACCGTCCAAGTTCCCTAGATTATAAAATGTCTAGACAAATATGTAGGATAATACAATTTGCTTAGGAAATTTCATTCATGTCTATGATACATTGTGCCAAAGAGTGAAAGGAGACATTCTTGTAGCGAAGAGTTGGTTGTTTAACTTGTTTAGGTATCCCACAATGTATGTGCCAAAAGATGGATGTTATTCTTTTGAGTATCTTACAGAATGATGATCCTTCGGTCATGGGTTCTCTGGTTATATCATCACATCAGTCGCTTGTTAGTTTATTTATGCTGGTTTTGCGTACCATTGTTGCCCGATTGTGAAAACTACAAGGAAGATTAGGTCTTGTCGAGTTGTTGTAGTGCACTAGGAAATGAGGAAATCACACAAGTTGGATCTACTTCTCATTCATCTGATACATGTACTGTAGAGATGTACATGGATTTATCGACTTTGCTTCCAATTGCTTTTTCCAAGTTCTTGTGGTTGACTAGTTGCTCTGATTTGCTTTGCACAATAAAGATGTTAATACACTGTATACAAAGTCACGGCACAAAAAGATCATGTCTACTACAACTTGACATCATCAAATCAAAACATACACAATATCTACTAAAATGACGAATGTTGACAGCTCTTGACATGTGTAATAGAACTCAATTGTTTGGTACAATCACTTTTACAATAGGAAGACTTTGAATTTTGAGATAAGTTGGTTAATCATTAGTAACGTATAGCTCAATTTGACCAACAGAACATATCATGTTTTTCCTGATTATATTTTTCTAATAAGTACTTCACCTGATTACATTATTCTTGTGGGGAGGTCAATGGCTATCCAATACACGCTAGGTTTCTTTGGCCATGCAGACCTACCACAAACTACATCGCAATCTTAGGAGTCCTTAGGTGGGAGATCATCCCAATACACACATATATGGCTGTGGTTTATGAGAGAAACTGGTAGTAATACTGATAATTGCAACATCATATTTTAATTGGAGAACATAATCAGAGAGAAAGGAAATTGAGAGGAGACAATTTGATTTATAAAGGAGATGCATTTGAAAGGAAGGATCATAACATGGACAGAAAAAAAGTTTTCTCAAGAAGATTTCAAATGGACATAGAAGGATCGAAAGCCAGGCTAGCTTTAGTTTTGTTACTGATGGGAAATGAATTTGTAAAGATTACGTTGTAGGTCAAGATAGACAGTTTTAGGACTAAGATGTTGTAGGAAATCTGATGCAAAAACATGAAAGAAAATAGAGGATAATTGAGATATATGTCGTAGCAACTAGCAAGTAATATATGGATTGGCCTAAATGAGGAACATAAGTGGTGGCATTGTCAGATGGATGGAAACTAAGATATTGGATGCCATGGAAAAAATGATTGGAGCATAAGTGAACACTTGTGTTTAATCGCTAACAACATGTAATGACTAGCAGCATTAATTCCTTCTATTATAGAGGATAGGAGAATAGTGGGGTGATGTGCTGAGATGCTCCAATTGCATTGCACCTATACTTATTTCATCATCATCATCATCATCATCATCCAAGCTTTCTCCCATAAAAAATGTGTTGACGATGGAGCATAAGAACACTCCGTAAAAGATTTTTATGAGGCTGTCGACCTGATATCAACCCTCTAAAGTTGGTGACACATTCCTAGTCAAGGTACCTATGAGCATGAGAAAGTGATGCCATAAAACTAAGATGATCAGTTGGTAGGTTGGTATACCTACCTTTTGGATAATGCAGTTTAAGCTAATGCAGCCAAGAAAACACCTTCAAAGTTCCCCTAGATTAAAATTTGAATACTTATTTATTAGAAATAAATTTCAGGATTATGAAAAGTAGTTTTTGGATGTGGTCTCTGCTAAAGTATGATGATGCTACAATTATTTTCTAGTAAATAATAATAATGTTCAGTGTTATTGCGTTGATGTCTTTTATTTACGTTGTTTCACCAGATGAGGTCCTTGATGCTGGATATGGACATTTACTTTGGTTTTGGTGAAACATATATATACAGAGGCAATAGAAGTTATATATAGTATTACTCCTCTTAGCAAGTAGATAAAGTTGCTTAGAATATACTTGGTAAAGTTGGTGGAATGTCCTATGAATTTGTCTTTAGGAGGTGTTACAAACAAGAATCCTTCATGTTTAAAGTTATATGAACAATAATCCTATTTAAACTTTTGTTATAGTTAAAATAAGTTAAAATATCCTGTCACAATGAGTAGTTATCCCTCAATTATCGCTCAATCATCGTTTGAAAATTTTCTAGTCAGTTTTTAGATCTTTTGCTGTCCATTAACAGGCACCGCTACTTTACCCTTATCAATAGTACCCTTTTCTTAATTTTATATATGATTCTATGCCATATTGGTTATATAGCAGATGATAACCTGTAAATATATGATTTTGATCTTTCCTTGCGAGCTCTATTCTTCATTACCATCTTGTTCATAGATCACAAGTTTCTCCAGTAATGGTTACATGGCTTCCAACATCACGAGTATCCATCTAGGTTTATAGGTGCCTTTATTTGAGTGATTGTATGAAATCTCTCATCTATCTGTAAACTAGAGAAAAACAATGAAAACAATGGACATTACCTCTTGGAGTTTCAGGTAGGAAGGCACATACATTGGTTCTGGGCCCTACCTAATCTTACTATATGCAGTTGATATGGGCTTGGTTCAGTTGGTTGGATCGCCATGGATTCTACATGACTGAGAAAAGGAATCAATCGTGAATGTGTTTGGTGTGTGCACTGTGAAAGTGCATTATGAGGTATTAGCATAATTGGAGTCTCTATATCCTGTTCGTGTTTCTCATATTCTCTCATCATCATCTCGCAACGAGGAATGTCCATTCAGCTAACTTTTATATCTTTTTGTTACCTTTTCTTTCTTTTTTGATGTAATATTTGGAATGATAGAATAAATACTGTTGGGCGCGTGCGGAAGCATTTGCCAACCCATCTGACCAAAACCAACTCCTGTGTAACGGACACCAAGCACAAGATGAAGACAAGTATATGGCGGTGACGTACGTCACCTGGACAAATTTCAACCTTTAATAACTCAGATGAAATTACAAGATTGACAAAACTCACGTTGAACCCTTTGCCCTAATAGGTTCAACCCCCTCCCTACTCTCAAGAAAAAAAACAGAAGATTACAATTGAGATCACTCATCAACCCGTAGCAATCTTCCTAACCGAAGTTGACGACTCCTCAATTATATCTTCTTCTTCCTTCTGTCTTGGATGACGAAGTCCTAAGAGCAAAGTACGAATTTTTTCTTAGATTTTCTTGTGGACAAGCACCCCGAATCTCCACTTTTGTGCTTTGTGCTTAGTCTTTGTGCCTCCACCCTCACCCCATATATATAGGATGAGAAAATCCTATTTTAGGTCATAATATGATTTCTTAATTAGGAAGTCCTCAAATAAGAATCCTATTACACCTAAAATAGTCATCAATTATCCTATTTTAGATCATAATAGGATTTTCTAAAATAAGAATCATATTATATCTAAAATAGCACAACACCAATTATGGACATCCAAATCTAATTAAATCAAATATTTAATAAGATTTGGATTCCACAAGTATGTTGTTACCAAATCCAGACTGGACTCCAACAATCTCCCCCTCCAGTCTGATGAGAGGGTATTGACCCCATGGATCCTCAACTGGACTCTATGTCTGTCGTCCCACGACAGAATTCCTGCTCCCCACGTCACTGCGATCCCCGAGTTGCTTTGCATCTTCCTTTGTCTCCAGCTCCTCAACCGTTACGTCCAGCTAGCATCTCCTGCACACTGGGATCCTGCCGATATCAATGACACGACCAAGACCGAAGTTCCTAACGATCAGCCTCACCGTAAGTCTTGGCTACTTGTTCCCGACTTCCGTCTTCCATCGGAAAGTGTTAACGTTCCGACGAGCTTCTTCACCCTTGGCTGGCCCAACCAAGCGGACAGTGCAGTTCTCACAAGATTTGAACTCCTGAACCTGTCCATCTTCGTGTCCAAACTTGAAGCTCCCCCATATACATGCGTCCTCGAGGAGAACATCACGTACTGTGCATGCCGTCGATGACCCACAGCTTTCCTTGAACTGTGTGAATGATGATGCTTCCGTCTCAGATTGAGTTTGCTGCAAAACTTGATCTCTTCCCTGACTTCGAACTGTTGAAACCGATATCGCTACATGAAGATTTGGCAAACCACCTGTCGCCAAATCTGGATCCGTAGAGCAACTCCCACCTGGAGATCGACCAGCTGTTATGGGACCGACAGACTGATCTCAATCTTTGACTCATCACCATCCGTCACTTTGTCTCGACGAACCGAATCCTCCGTAACCCTCAAAGTATCTAGAAGTCCCTCAGCAAGTTATCGACGATCCACCTCCTGTCGAATATCCCTCGAGCCTCCATCCCGTATCTGTGGCCTGTCTGTACAGCTCAGCGGCTTGAGCCTGTACATGCCACAACAAAAATCTTCCTGAGCTAGCTGTTGGAAACCCTTCGCAAGCATCCAATCTTTGCTCCCAAACAGACTGCGACAACCATCATCTGCCAGTCTTCCTACCGAAATCAAGTTGTAGTACAAACTCGGTACATGTCGCACACCCCTGAAGACAAGTTTCTCACCAAACTCCGTCGTCAAGTGCACATCACCGATGCCTACAACTGTAGCCATTTCCTTGTTGCCCATCTTCACACGTCCAAACCTGCTGCCGCGATGTGACGTGAAGATCCTCCTATGTGGAGTGGCGTGATACGATGCTCCTATGTCCATGACCCAGTCGCCATCATGACACATGCCACAAGATTTTTCTGTGTCGGTCGCTGCGATGATGATATCTTCCATTGTCGTGAGATCCTCCTGATCATCCTTGCCTTTGGCCTTCTCAGCTTTGAGCTTCATGCAGTTCCTCTTGATATGACCCCTTTCGCCACAGTAATAGCAGCTCTCCTTGTAGTTCACAATCGCAAGATCCCGAGAACTCTCTCCTGTCTTCGCCTGTGACTTGGGTCTTCCCTTTCCGTAGGAAGTCACCAGAGCGGACTCCTGTGACGATTTCACTTGCTTGCGCCGGACCTCCTCATTCAACAAGCTACTTTTGACTGCCTCCATCGTGACGACTCCATCAGGTGCGGAGTTTTTCACCGACACCACCAACGTCTTCCAACTTTCGACAGAGAACTCAAGAGCAGTAGGGCCTGAAGCTCATCATCAATCACTATCTTCATTGCAGACAGCTGATTGATGATACCCTGTACCTCGTTCAGATGTTGTGCCACTGGAGCACCCTCCGCGTACTTCGAGTTGATGAGTTGGCGAATAAGAAACGCCTTGTTGCCAGCCGTTTTTCTTTCGTACAGCAAATGCAGCTTCTCCCACAATGCTTTTGTCGAACTCTCCATGGACACGTGGTGAAACACCGAATCATCCAACCATTGGCGGATGAATCCAACGGCCTTCCGATCCAGTCGTTTCGAGTCTCCAGTAGCTTTGTTTGTTGGCTTTGCGCTGTCGTCCTTCAACGGACCATGCAAGCCCTTGCACCAGAGTAGATTCTCCATCCTTGGCTTCTAAATCATCCAGTTTTCTCCTATGAGGGTGATCATACGAGTGTTCATCTACTCTGTAGACATGGTTGCCAGAACCTCCAAGGCTCTGATACCAATTGTTGGGTATCAGACCAGAACGAATCGAACCTGCGCTCTGATACCAATTGTTGGGCGTGTGCGGAAGCGTTTGTCAACCCACCTAACCAAAATCAACACCCGTCTAACGGACACCAAGCACAAGATGAAGACAAGTATATGGCGGTGACGTACGTCACCTGGACAAATTTCAGCCTTTAATAACTCAAATGAAATTACAAGATTGACAGAACTCACGTTGAACCCTTTGTCCTAATAGGCTCAACCCCTTCACCACTCTCAAGAAGAAAAACAGAATATTACAATTGAGATCACTCACCAACCCGTAGCAATCTCCCTAACCGAAGTTGACGACTCCTCGATTAGATCTTTTTCTTCCTTCTGTCTTGGATGACGAAGTCCTAAGAGGAAAGTACGGACTTTCTCTTAGATTTTCTTGTGGATAAGTACCCCCGAATCTCCACTTTTGTGCTTATTCTTTGTGCCTCCACCCTCACCCCATATATATATATATAGGATGAGAAAATCCTATTTTAGGTCATAATATGATTTCTTAATTAGGAAGCTCTCAAATAAGAATCCTATTACACCTAAAATAGCCCAATAAGAATCCTATTACACCTAAAATAGCCCATAAATTATCCTATTTTAGATCATAATAGGATTTCCTAAAATAAGAATCCTATTATATCTAAAATAGCACAACACCAATTATGGACATCCAAATCTAATCAAATCAAATATTTAATAAGATTTGGATTCCACAAGTATGCTGTTATCAAATCCAGACTTGACTCCAACAAATACAAGTGGTCTTTGTTTAGGAAATGACCTTAACTGGAATAGATTAATTTGTTAATAAACCTGCCAGATTTACCCCTTACTGCAAACACATGGTCTGTACTTCAGCGGTACTACTACAGATCTCTGAACATACTCATGTCAAATCTTGTAGGTCCTCAAACAATTAGAATACATAATACAATGTAAACGTAGGACCCAAGCTGTCAGTTCTGTAGATGTTTATCTAAGAACTTGGCCATTGATCACAATAATCCATATTGTCTGGTTGTTTCTAGCAGAAAATCTAGAAAAATAGTTGGATTCATAACAAGAGGTTAATCATGACATATTTCAGAGGGAACTTGATAATTTCAGAAAGTATATAAAAGAGTATAGATTGCAATCTTCCCTTGTTGCCTCTTATTTTCCATACTTATCAGTAATTCATCTTCATACAATAGGTTGTTATAGCTGCCTCTCACACTTACGCTTGTCAATCTGTCTGGTAGAACCAAACATGTTACCAAGGAATTAATTATTTGAGGTTCCATTAGTTGGTTGAGTTTTATTTAATATGTTGGGAGACTTGTGTATAGTAGAGGAGTTTTAGTGTAAGATCGTTTGGGGCGGTAATCTCATTTCATTAGGGAATGCTTATACATGCTTTGTACTATTACAGAGAGTGACAGGTTCTTCAAGGGTTACTGTTATATCTCCCTGGAGGGTGATGGCAGGTTTGGTTGCTCTTTTAAGAGAGGACTTGAAAAGTTTGGAAGTTCTCATTTGGGACCATCACTTGAAACACTTATTCGTAGCCAATATTGCTTTGAGGCCTTACATATAGGATATAGCCTATACTGCACTCAGATGTGACTTCATAGCACAAAACACACAGGGTTAAGTAGTTTAAAGTGTAGGATTATGCTAATCAACTAATATTTTCTTATTACAAAAATAAATGATGAGGGAGATGAAAAGGGCTCTGAAACAGTGTATGGAGCATGATTCTCATGTCAGTGTATGTTTGTGCTTTGTTGTAAATAAATTCCCAAATCAAAATAGCAACTTGCTGAATGCCCTGACAGCAGAAGGATTAGATGCTAAATTCTAGCTTGGATGAGGATCTCTAATATTTGTTAAATTTATAGCTTGTGCTGTTGGATTGGCTATGTTCTATTTTCTTGAGATAAAAATGTTATATTTTATTGTGATGTATTTTTCTTCAATATGGCATGTCTAAAAACTTCCCCTCTATTCAACTTCTGAACCACAATCATACATGTGTGTCTGTGAGATGATCGCAGTATATGGAAGTTCTTAAAAGTCTGTCCTGAAGTTGAAGAGATCTGAATATTTAGCTAATTGTTAGGGCTGATGAATGGGATGTCAACAAATGGAACTGGGAGGGTACACTGAAGGTCGTTAGTAAGGGAGAGGAATGCATTATTAGACTCGAAGAGAAGACCACAGGTATATTTATCTTCTATCTCCATTCAGCTATCTTTTATTAGTTGAAATGCTTCTTCTCCAACAATCAACAAGATACTGAGAAGGAAAAACAAAGAGAACGAAAGATTGATGTCTTCATCAATTTTCTTGCTCTCTGATCACTGGTTTCATCTGAAACAGGGGAGCTTTATGCTAGAGCATTTCTCAGGAACGGAGAGCCACATCCAGTGGAGCCTGTAATCGACAGCAGCAGGTTTGTTATTGTCTTCGCCTTCCAGGAAAAGAAGTCCAAATCATATTCACTTACATCTTTGGGTTACACAAGATATCGTTTGGTCTAAGCTATCATCTCTTGCTTCTTCAGATACTTCGTTCTCCGAGTTGAAGAAAATATTGGTAAGTTTATCGTCTTGACACACATTTAAATTTCTCTTGTTAACTTCATGTTTTTCTTTTTCCTTACAATCTGGGAGCATGGTTCTTCTGAATGAAGTCCAACAATTAAAGGAATCCTTGGTTAAAAAAACCTTGACTTTTAATTTGAATTTAATTTTGGCAACCAAACATTTATACTGTATAGATTTCTAGTCACTCGGAAGATCTGTGGAGGTATTTGGATATGTATATAATTTTCTAGAATTGTCGCACGAAACATACTGAAAGCCGTAGTAAGATAATTAAATACTATTCTAAGGGAGGAAAAGCAAGCAATAAAGTCAATTGTTAGAGTGAATTTTTTGTTGAGTCAATTTAAATCTCGATTAATTAGACAAATTATTCTCATGTCAAAAACTCAGATTCAATAAGAACTTTACATTTAATTGTTACCTGAGGTTCATGCTGCTGTATTTGGTAGACAATTTCTGGTCGTGGGGTGCCTTGATGAGAGAATATTTTGAAATATAGTTGAAACCCAGGGGACAAGTAAAAGTAGCTC
This sequence comes from Iris pallida, assembly GCA_029216955.1. Lineage (NCBI taxonomy): Eukaryota > Viridiplantae > Streptophyta > Magnoliopsida > Asparagales > Iridaceae > Iris > Iris pallida. The sequence continues at coordinate 899,968 of JANAVB010017200.1, read as the reverse complement.
TTATTCTAAAAAAAAAAAAAACAGGTTTCAGATAGGATTTAACTAGAACTGCAGGGCTGAAAAATAACAACTTAGTTTCGTCTACTGATAATTGCCAACAAACTAAAGGTTACCACCTATTTATAGGCATGCCACCCATGAGGAAATATTTAAAACCCTGCGATACCGACTTTATCTCACCTTCTGATGACTGCGAAGAAACTAAAGTTTCCTCCTATATATAGGTATACCACCCAAAAGTAAATATATAAAACCCTAAGATATGACCTAGAAAACTTTCTCAATCACAAAATCACATCCACATGACGCCAACCATGCAGATCAATGTGAGCAGTAGGAAAAGAAGAAAAAAGAAAAGAAAAAGAAAAGCTGTCTTTGGATCTTAAATACCTTTGTAAGCTCAATAACCCAATCTGATAAGTGGAGTTGGTTAGAGTTGGTTTCATTTTTGAAACTTCTAGTATTAAACTTGGCAATGATGCTTGCCACACCCGCAGGAGGTCGACTACGGCATGCTTTCATCGGCATAGGTTTCCGAGAAAGAACTCAAGCTTATGACTTCCAGGCCGCACTTTATGACCATATGAAGTATCCTTCCATATCATTAACTGCCCACTTCTGTTGGCTTATGGAGATTTTGAATTAATATTGTCAATTACTTTGGATTGAAATTGGGATTATACTTTTTTATACGATACACCTAGTTTTGCAATACAGCTCCAAGAAATTGTTATTCCTTTATCTTAAAGATATCTAAACAAAAAGAAGACTGCTGAAGAGATGGAACAGCACTACCAGAAGACATCATCAGTTGATTACAGCCTAAAAGAAGGAGAAACCCTTGTTCTCCAAATAAAGAATGTAAGTCTTTTCTGTTTTAGCAGTCAAATTTTAATCACGTGAGAACATTCTCATGCCCCTTGCTGCTCGTGCTGTTGGTACATGTTCGTGATACAATAATGAGGCAGATGTTTTCTCCATCAACGGGCGCTAATCATTGAATATGTAGAAGCCTGCAGTCCCAAGTGTAATAGCATGAGAGTATATTAGCATGCTTTCGAGTTAGTGGGTAATTGGAGCTGATATAGTTTCTAACTTATATTTATTTAATTCTCTAAGTGAATAAGGGTATTCTTTGAACTAAGCACATTTAATGAAAGAATGTAAATTTGAAGTTTGGTCATTGGTATGGATATATATTAGACAAAATCAATGTGAAAAAGTTTGGAGTATAAAAGTAAGGATTTTCTTTTGATCCTAACAAGGACAACTACAAGAAGAAAACCTTTGCCCGTATCTTTGGACCTGCAACCTAACTTGTTTCTCTCCATTCAAATATGTTCAGTGGATCTCTGTTACATTAGCAACTAGCATATACTTATGGTATAGAAAGAGAGTATTATTTTACTCTTGTATGGTAATTACGAGGTTGACTACAATGTCAATAATTTTATGCTGAATGGAACTTGTAAGTTCCAACTATTTATATGTACTAAAACATTCAAGTACAATTGCTAAACTTGGAGATTCTAGAACCTTTTCTCACTAGTGAGGAACAGTCAAGTAGCTTTTCCTCGTCTCAAATACGTGTTACATGTAGAAAACTGGATTGGATGTGGTTTAAAGTACATTTATATAGGAGACGAACCTTTCTCATACTACTCTACTAGTGTGGGACACAAGTAGGCTACATAGACCCACCAAGTCTAACACAAACTCAGTACATCAAATACTTTCCGTCAAACTAGAGTGTGATATGTGTCTAGCTTGTTACATAAATTAGAAATAAAAAAGAAAAAATATTGGATCTAAGCATTACGGTACAATTAACAACATCAAACATACGAGGTCGACAAACTACCAAATAGTAGTAGAAGTCGACGACGCATGAGAACGCATGACCAGACGCAATAATGGAGGTCAACCCTCGAGGATGCACAACCAAAAGCAGTAACGAAGAAGGATGCACGAGGACGCACAGCCAGAAGAACCGGTAGGGGTTAACACATGAGTATGCACGACCAAAAGTAGTAGTAGAGGGCATGACTAGAAGTTGTGAGGTTGATGCGCAAGGATGTACGTCCACAAGCAACAATGGAGGTTAATGCATGAAGACGTACAACCGAAAGCAAGGACACACGATTAGAAACAATAAAAATCATCAATACCCGAGGACTTACGACCAGAAGCAACATTACCAATAATAAGATTATTAATCAAGATTGGATGTAGAATGTAGATGGGTAGATATTGGTGCCACAATACTTGGTTATCAGTCCCTCAAATTGGACACAACAAGCATCAATAAGTCAATTTTTTTGGATGGACAATATTTTTGTCTAGGATATTGAAGGATAGCAACTCAGCTTAGGAGGGAGGTAGATGCTAGGGGCTACTGAGGACTAAGGTTTTCTTGGAAATCTAGGGTTTGACAGGTAGGTTAAATGCGACTTATGGATCTATGTGAAGTGGGGCTAGGGTTTTGGCTGTGGTGGCAATTAGTTTTTCTTGAGATCTAAGATTGGAATTGATATGGGTAATTGACTAGGATTTGAATTGGAGGAAGTAAAAGGCATGCTAGTGAAGGGGCGAGGCCAACAGGCGAGGAGTATAGGAGAATGAAGGAAATAAGGGAGGCGGGATATGATGGTTAGAAGTTGGTCTACCGTAGAGAATGATAGTCTGTATGATGGCACTAGGAGGTCTATCGGGACAACAAGGGACTGAATCATGGTTGACAAATTGGTTGCACTTATATGGAATGTAGTAGCAATGGTGCCAGCTCCGGTGGCGATAATAGAGGTGATTAGGTAACAAAGTAGCGGTAGTAGGTCGGTGGTTGAGTTGATTGCGAAAGGAGAAAAGAGAGAGTTCAGGTCACGGGTGGTCGAAATAGTCAGTGTGGTTGGGAGAAAGGGAGGTGGCCGAAGATAAGATGAGGTAAGTGGTCGTGGTGGTTGGAACACGAGCTTTAATTTTTTTTTTTTAGTGAAGGATGGAGGGTGGGAACTACAATGGATTTAGGGGTTAGGGTTTTAGTTATTGTTCTAGGGAAAATGGTTTAAAAATCGAGGATTAGGATTCAAGTTAGAGAAAATAAGGACTTACAAGATGGTGGGTTAGGGTTTAGTTAGGGATAGTACTAACATTTGGGGTCTGGTAAGATGAGCTAGGATTTTATTTTGGTGGAAGGTAAAAATTGGGAGAGTGGGCAATATTTCTCCTATTTTGATGCCATATTGAATACTATATTTGATACTTCATTGATGTAGTTTCAAATCTAAGCTAACTATTTTGGTACTATTAAATTTTCTCAATCTAATATATATATATATATATATATATATATATATATATATATATATATATATATAAAATAAAAAAAAAAATAAATAAATATATATATATATATATATATATATATATATATATATATAGAGAGAGAGAGAGAGAGAGAGAGAGATACGAGGAGAACCTTCCTTGTACACCTGATACAATATGGCCGATGTCGATATGATTTGTCATTGTTCCGATCTGATACCAACTGCTAACGATACTGACGTTGGGGGTCTCTTTTCTAATTAATTTGGCAAAAAAAAATTGAACGAAAAAGATCAATAAACAATGATGTAAAAGCATACTAAGGTTGTAAAAGCATCTGCATGAAAAAAAAAAAACTTATTTATCATAGGTAAACTAATCAGCAATGGTGTATTATTTTATCAATTTCAAAATTGCTAAGAAACAAACAAAAACTTAAAATTATGCTTAAATGTATAGAATATTTTTTCTAACCTTTTATAATTTATTAATAATTATTTCTTTCCGATACTAAAAATCTGATACTCCAAACCAAAACTGTCGATATTGCTGATACCACCGATCCCGATACTCAAAGGGTCCGATGCCGATAATGCGAACCTTGGGAATTATACCTTAAAAGGATGATTGCTAGAGGGACATTAAGAGTCAAGACCTCAAGAAGAAATTGGTGCTCCCTCTACAGTCTTAAACATATCTAAACAGGAATGTGACTCACATGTTATAAATTGTATTCTTTTTACATCTCTACCTCTACTGAAAGCCTTTCTTCGTTAGAGTAGAATCTAGACATACTACTTATCCCATAATCTACCTGAGAGTTAAGGGGAAAGATATGGATGAGTGAGGTAGCCTGTGTAAGATGCTCTCTATCCTTAATTTACTACATATATTCTCCTCTTACTACACCTTAATTTTCCATATAAGCTAATGATGGAAGAGTGGCAATACAGTAGAATATATGATAAGAATTGAGTATATACTTTTAGGAAAAAGTTAACTACATATATTCATGACTCTTCTATCAAATGTGGACCAAATAGAACCCAAAGGATGCACATAACATAAGACAATGTTTAGAGTACTCTGCTATATACTGTTCTATTAATGTGGATCAAGTATATGTGGTACGGTTTGCTTGACATTGTTAGAGGTTGCTTTACTTTCATTAGCATATTTTATCGGAATAATGTATTTTGTTACTACTAGCCTTATATATATATATATATATATATAAAAAGATGAAAGGAGCGGGCGATCAGGTTCTCGCGAGGGCGGCTAGGGTTTCCCAGACTTGGGACTCTGACGCCCTCGACTAGGGGCTGACCGGCGGTGGTGGCGGCCGGCCGGGTGGTGCGCCGGCCACAGGCGGTGGAGGCGACCCCCCTGGCGGTGGGGGGAGGGCGGACGTGCAGGTGGAGGGGTCGGCCAGACCCCCCGGACGGGCTGGTGCGGGCGGAGGCCCCCCTACTGGCGGTGGGGGTGGGGCGGACGTACAGGTGGGGGGGGGGGGGGGGTCGTCCGGACCCCCCGGACGGGCTGGCAGTGGTGGCGCCCCCTCCGGTGGAGGGGGGGGGGGGTCTGATCCCGAGGGGGTCGGGCGACCCCCCTCGGGTTGTGGCTGCGGCGCGTAACCCTTTCGGGAGGGGGACGGATATAGTTCCACGGCCTACGACAGGGGATCGGTCCTCTCGGGAGAAATCTACTGTCCCGGCTTTCGAATTTGGTGCTGGTTCTAGTTCCCAGGGGAACCAGACGGATGGAGGAGGTTGGACAACGGTTACGCGCCGTCGAGTGTCGAAGACCGGGGGGAAGGCAGGTGGTGGTCAGGGTCAGGTGCGGGATAGGCACCCGGCTGATAGTCGGCAGAGAGGATCAGGGGCGAGGTCTTCGACTCGTGGCCATGTGTGGTCAGCTGGGAGATCGGTGGGCTGGCGGCCAAAGGCAACCGCGGCGGACAAAGGGAAGGATAAGGTGGTGGATCCCGGGGTTCCGAGATCTAGCCCATCCAGGCCGGAGGTTGCACCCAGGCCTCATGGGACGACTTCTCGGCCGGCTGGACGGTCCTGGGCTGAGATCTGCAAACCTGTGGGGCCGAAAAGCCCCACATCGATGGAGTACGTGCCGCCGATCAAGGCGGGGAGGGATTTCCGGGCCTCGTTCCCCGCGGAGGAGATTGAGAAGGTGTCAGCATATTGGGAGAATATTCTTGTCCTGTATGTCCTAGGCAACAAGCCTTTCTACGGACAGATTCGGGGGTATACAGCGCGTGTCTGGCAGCCTAAGGGGAGTATGGAGTTCTTTGCCCGTGAGAACGGCTTCTTGTAGGAACGAAATAGTAAAGCGTAATACTCTAGAGGGGGGGGGGTGAATAGAGTTGGCAGCGGAATAATGCTAATTAAAAAATGTTAGCAGCACAATCACAGAATATTAATCACAACTGAAATAAAGTAAAGACAGAGTTAAGAGAGCAAACGCAAAGACAGCGATGTATACTGGTTTTCCTCTGTTGAGGACTAATCCAGTCGGTAGAACTCTTGCTACCAGTTGAATCCACTATTGGAAAAATCGCAAGTTTTCTTACGAAGTCCTTGCAACTTCTACAACGCGAGCTTTGATACGAAGAACTCGTCCAACTTCAAATGTGAAGAGGTATTCTTCAATCAAGCCTTCTGATTACAATCTCTCAGAAACTTCTAGACCGTACCGCACTGACAAATTGACTAGAGGATTGTAATTGGCTTGGGATCTGAAATTGAAAGCTCTAGAAAACTCTTTGGAAGACTGAAAGCTTTAGATAGAGAGAAGATTGAAAGTGAATGAGTGAGTTGAAATGATCGAAATCCTTCTCTATTTATAGGAATTCCAAAGGCAGACTTCTGACAGAATTCGGGCAGAATTCGGACAGAACTCTATGAGCAAATCTCGGTCAAATCCGCAACTGCAGGAGGACCAAGTAACAAGGATTCAAAATCACAACGGCCACCAACCGAACTCTGGACGAACTCTGGCCGAACTCGGTCCGAGTTCTGTCAGGGTTTAGTTAGGGTTTTAAAAAACTTTTTGGTGATTTTTGAAAACCTTTTTGAAAACCTTTTTGTAAACCTTTTTGAGAGGACATTTTAAAAACATTTTGGACTCATTTAAGGGTAGCCTATTTGCCAGTACGACTCGGTGTACAACATATTCCTAGACTCAAATAAAATAAAAAATACATTGCATAAGGAATTACAGACTCGAGTAGGCAAACAGATCTTCGGTCTTGAATTCAGTGGATAGCCATTCTTGATCATGTTCAAGAGTCCGAGATGTCCCGACTAGCTTTGTATATCCAGACAGAGTTTAATCAATTATTAAAATCAGGTTTGACCATATGACCAAATGGGCCAACAATCTCCCCCATTTTGATAATTGACAAACTATGAATGATATAACATTAAGCTTGTTCAAAATATCAAAAAGTAGAATTGTTCATATCCTGTATTATCTCAAAAAAAATGTTAGATCTTTAATTTTCTCCCCCTTTGTCACTTAGCAAAATAATTGCAAAAGAGAAGGCTCCCCCGCAATCAATGCATAAGTAACAAATAGTGAGAAAACTCATATAAAAGAAATAAGGCAGAAAAAAGAGAAATATCACAGGCATGTATTGAAAAAAAAAATCATCACAGGCATGTAATTTCACAGGCATGTATCGAAAGATACGCTTAACTGCGGACAGATGTGATTCCTTTGGGTTAGCTTGAAAACGTGCACACAGGCAAACACTAAACATTATATCTGGACGACTAGCAGTTAAATAAAGTAAACTACCAATCATACCTCGATACTTACGTGTGTCGACTGGCTTGCCTTGTTCATCTGAATCAAGCTTTGTTGAAGTTGCCATTGGAGTGCTAATAGGTTTGACATTGTCCAGATCAAACTTCTTTAGCAGGTCTTTTGTGTACTTGGCTTGATTTATGAATGTCCCATTGTCAGTTTGTTTGATTTGCAGTCCGAGAAAGAATTTCAGCTCTCCCATCATGCTCATCTCAAACTCATTCTGCATACACTTAGAAAATTCTTGACACAGAGATTCATCAGTAGATCCAAATATAATATCATCAACATAGATTTGAATTAAAAGAAGTTTGCCATTAAAAGACTTAATAAACAGTGTAGTGTCAACCTTGCCTTTTGAAAAACCGTTGTTAAGTAGAAAAGAGCTTAGACGATCATACCAAGCACGAGGGGTTTGTTTTAAACCGTATAAGGCTTTCTTCAACTTGAAAACATGATCAGGGCTTTTGAAATCCGTGAAACCTGGAGGTTGTGCTACAAAAACTTCTTCTTCTATAAAACCATTTAAAAAAGCACTCTTGACATCCATTTGAAAAAGTTTGAAATCATGAAAACATGCAAATGCACATAACATGCGAATGGATTCTAATCTCGCAACTGGGGCATAAGTCTCATCGTAGTCGATACCTTCTTCTTGATTGTATCCTTGAGCTACGAGTCGAGCCTTATTACGAGTCACTAAACCATTCTCATTTAGTTTATTTCGGAATACCCAACGGGTGCTAATGACCGGATGATCAATAGGCCTGAGAACAAGTTCCCAAACTTGATTCCGTTCAAATTGGTTTAATTCCTCTTGCATAGCATCTATCCAAAAACTATCACTACATGCTTCATCAATAGTTTTGGGCTAGCTGTGAAATAAATGCAACACTAGAAACAATCTCTACTGGATGTACGAGTACTTACTCCTTTGGTAATATCACCAATTACCAAATCTTTTGGATGATCAGCTGTAAATTTCAACCTTTTCGGTAGATTCTGAAGATAGCTGGTTCCTGGATCTTCTCTAGGAGGTTCAGCTAGTGCAGAGCTTGGTTGAGGATCAGCTGATGTTGAGCTTGATGCAGGTAGATCTTCATCACTGTCATCGATAGTCATTTGATTTAGTTCATCAAAAGTGACGTTGATTGACTCTTCGATGATCATGGTTCGTTTGTTGAAGACTCTGTATCCTTTGCTCTTGGCCGCATAACCTAAAAATATACCTTCATCGGCCTTTTCGTCAAACTTTCCCAAATTGTCTTTTGTATTAAGAATAAAACATTTACAGCCAAATATTCTAAAGTATGAAACAGATGGAATTCTATCAAACCATAACTCAAATGGAGTCTTCTTCGATTTGGGTCGAATTAGAACTCTATTGAGAACAAAGCAAGCTGTATTGACAGCTTCAGCCCAGAAATATTTGGATAGACTAAACTGGTTTAACATTACTCTGGCCATTTCGGTTAGAGTTCTGTTCTTACGTTCCACAACTCCATTTTGTTGTGGAGTCCTAGGGCAGGAGAACTCGTGTACAAAATCGTGTGTCACAAAATTACTCAAAATCAGCATTCTCGAATTTGCCTCCATGATCACTTCTGATTCGAGTGATCATGTAACCTTTTTCATTCTGTACTTTCTTGCAAAAGGCGACAAATTCGGATAATGCATCATTCTTGCGTGTCAAGAAATATACCCACGTGTATCTAGAGAAATCATCTACAATTACGAAAGCATAAAGCTTACCTCCGAGGCTAGCAACTCTGCTAGGACCAAATAAGTCCATATGAAGCAATTGTAGAGGTCTAGTAGTACATACTGCGTTTACTGACTTGAATGTGGATCTGGTAGCTTTGTTCTTTTCACATTGGCTGCATACCGAATCCTTCTTGAATGTAATGTCCGGTAAACCGCGTACTAGCTTCTTTGTGGATAATCTTGAGATCGTATCCATATTTGCGTGACCGAGTCTCATATGCCACAGATGACTCTCATCACTCTTGGCCATTAAGCATCTACCTGAAATGTTAGTTTCTTCTAACAAATAGAAAACATATATATTGTCTTCCCTGATACCTTCAAAGATAGTACTACCAGTTGAGCTATCAACTATAGTACATTTGTCTTTGCCAAAGTTGATGCCATAACCATAATCAGCTAGATGACTTATGCTGAGTAGATTATGTTTCAACTCGGTAACCAGACAGACATCCTTAATCACAGGATAGGGAGACTTATCAACATCACCGATACCAATAATATACCCTTTCAAGTTATTACCGAAGGAGACATAGCCTTCCTTCTTTTTCTTCGACAGTGTTGCAAATAGGGTAGCGTCACCGGTCATATGCCGTGAGCAACCGCTGTCGAGGATCCATTTGCTTCTAGCATGTGAAGGGTGTTCCACCTACAAAACAGTTTGCAGATGAAACTTTTGGTACCCATTTCTTGTAGGGTCCTGAATTGTTAGCTTTTGGTATCCAAGCATAAACATTTAAATCAACAAGCTTTCTCATTCTACATGCAGATGAAATATGACCAATGAGGCCACAATAATGACATTGTGCATGTCGAGTGTTGAAAGCTGAGTGGTGTGCATGGTTGGTAGGTTTAGGTTTTCTAGTATAGAAGAAAGCATACCTATAATCCTGTTTGGGCTTAACCTTTTGGGGTAAAGGTTTTATATGGTTAGGTCTGACAGTGTTTGGCTTGGGAATGTTCCGATTTTTCGGTAAGTGACACGTGTTAGGGAAGGAAGCAGCAGGCTCAGGCTGTTTTCCTAACCTAATTTCCAATCTTTTGGAAGTGTCATACAACTTAGTATAATCAGAAGTGAGTGATTCCATTCTGATTTGTGCACATCGAAGACTTTTCTTCTCTATAGAAAGTTCTTCCTTGAGTTGGTCAATAATTTTGTCTTTCTCTTCAGATGACTTGGTAGTCTCGTGTAATAAGAGCTTTGTTGAAGAAAGCTCACCAGACTCACTAACATTATTTCTAACCTCAGCTAGTAGGTCGGTAAGTCTACCTATTTCACCTTTGTACTCTTTGAGTACCTTCTTAGAAGTCTGATACTTGCTACGCAGTTTTCTGTAATCAGTCATCAGGTCACTGAAGGCATCTCCTAATTGCTCAAAGGTGAAGTCATCATAAGTATCAACTACAGGTTCAGTAGGTACCTGATCGGATGCCATAAAGCATACGTTTGCAGCGTTTTCTGATTGTTCGTCTTCTGAGTCGCTGGCTTCACTTTCATGCCATATGCTGGTATTGGCATATCTCCTAGATGTTGATTTCTTCAGGTTCCCTTTTTCATATCTGTTGCTCTTCTTGCTCGATGATGAGTTTGTAGGACAATCCTTCTTCATATGTCCTTTCCTCTTGCAACCATAGCAGACAGCATCTTCTTGATACCAGTTGTTGCTGTTGTTCTCTTTGACTCTCTTCTCATGTCTCATGAATCTTTTGAACTTCCTTGCTAGGAGTGCTTGATCTTCAGCGTCAGATCCACTGCTGTCTGAATCACCTTCAGCAGCTTTTCTGTGCTGAGCCTTGAAAGCGATCGTCTTCTCCTTTGGTGCAGGCTCTTCAAAATCTTGTAGCTCCAGTTCATGAGTGAGTAGCTTACCCATGAGTACTTCGAGGGACATAGTTGTGAGGTCGTTCCCTTCAATGATTGCAGTAGCCTTCGGAATCCAGTTCTTGGTAAGTGCTCGCAGGAGTTTGCGAATCTTTTCATGGTTACTGTAATTTTTGCCTAAGGAGGACAAAGGATTTACAATATCCAAGAATCTCTCGAACATTTGTGTAACTGTTTCGTTGGGCTTCATCTTGAACGCCTCGTACTCTTGAGTAAGTCTGCTGACTTTAGATTCTTTGATTTGAGTCGTGCCTTCATGTGTGACTTCAAGTAGCTTCCATACTTCATTAGCCGTTGTGCAGATAGACACCCTGTTAAATTCAGTTCTGTCTAAAGCACAAAAAAGAGCATTAATGTCACGTGCGTCAAGACTGGCCCTTTTCTTTTCTTCCTCTGTATATCTGCTATGGGGTTTTTCAACTAAAACTCCATCAACATTTATACGAGGTGGCTTTTGATAGCCATCAAGAACAATGGGCCATAAATCAAAGTCAAGTGATTTCAAGAAGAAACTCATCCGTGTTTTCCAATATGTATAGTTCGTACCATCAAACAGTAGGGGTCTGTTTGTGGCCTGGCCTTCACTTGTGAATTTTACAGTTGCCATGTGTTGTGCTGTGATCTATATAACAGTTAATTAAAATGAATAAATAATTGCACTGTTACCTTTGCTTTACCTGTAACACCCGCTCTGATACCAATTGTAGGAACGAAATAGTAAAACGTAATACTCTAGAGGGGGAGTGAATAGAGTTGGCAGCGGAATAATGCTAATTAAAAAATGTTAGCAGCACAATCACAGAATATTAATCACAACTGAAATAAAGTAAAGATAGAGTTAAGAGAGCAAACGCAAAGACAACGATGTATACTGGTTTTCCTCTGTTGAGGACTAATCCAGTCGGTAGAACTCTTGCTACCAGTTGAATCCACTATTGGAAAAACCGCAAGTTTTCTTACGAAGTCCTTGCAACTTCTACAACGCGAGCTTTGATACGAAGAACTCGTCCAACTTCAAATGTGAAGAGGTATTCTTCAATCAAGCCTTCTGATTACAATCTCTCAGAAACTTCTAGACCGTACCGTACTGGCAAATTGACTAGAGGATTCTAATTGGCTTGGGATCTGAAATTGAAAGCTCTAGAAAACTCTTTGAAAGACTGAAAGCTTTAGATAGAGAGAAGATTGAAAGTGAATGAGTGAGTTGAAATGATCGAAATCCTTCTCTATTTATAGGAATTCCAAAGGCAGACTTCTGACAGAATTCGGACAGAATTCGGACAGAACTCTATGAGCAAATCTCGGTCAAATCCGCAACTGCACGAGGACCAAGTAACAAGGATTCAAAATCACAACGGCCACCAACCGAACTCTGGCCGAACTCGGTCCGAGTTCTGTCAGGGTTTAGTTAGGGTTTTAAAAAGCTTTTTGGTGATTTTTGAAAACCTTTTTGAAAACCTTTTTGTAAACCTTTTTGAGAGGACGTTTTAAAAACATTTTGGACTCATTTAAGGGTAGCCTATTTGCCAGTACGACTCGGTGTACAACATATTCCTAGACTCAAATAAAATGAAAAATACATTGCATAAGGAATTACAGACTTGAGTAGGCAAACAGATCTTCGGTCTTGAATTCAGTGGATAGCCATTCTTGATCATGTTCAAGAGTCCGAGATGTCCCGACTAGCTTTGTATATCCAGACAGAGTTAAATCATTTATTAAAATCAGGTTTGACCATATGACCAAATGGGCCAACACTTCTATTATGTGAAGTTCGGACTCGCGGAGGATGTCGCTAGGATACTTCAAGGCGGCCCCTGGACGTTTGATGGCAGGCTTATCATTCTAAAGTAGTGGACACCGGAGCTTCGTTGTGAGCAGGAAGTCCTGAATGCCATCCCGGTCTGGATTCGCTTCCCTGAGTTTCCTGTCCGGTTTTGGAGTATTCCTTTGCTGATGCGACTGGCGAGCTTGGTGGGCACCCCGATAAGGGCAGACGAAGCCACTGCCTTTCGGTCGAGGTTGATGTATGCCAGAATTTTTGTGGAGATCCGTGCTGGGGGGGAGTTACCGGAGGTGTTGGAGTATGAGATCCCGTCTGGAGAGGTGCTTACCCAGAGGGTGGAATACGAATGGGTTCCACCTACCTGTACAAGGTGCTCTTGTTTCGGGCATCTGGCCAGTGCGTGTTCGGCGGCCGTACATCATGTGGAGCCTTCTAACCCCCGAAGTGAGGCTCCAGATTCTTCCGATGACATGGATTTCAGAGTTGACAGCGGCGAGGAGGCCTTGGTGGGAGAGGATACTATTCCAGTGAGTGAGGGTAGGACTAGCCTCATTGTCTCCACTCAACTTGCTCCCACGAGTGGGGCGTTGTCCACTTCCCAGGGGCAGAGTAGTATTGTTACGAGAGGTATGGCGGCGTCGGGGATCGTGACGCGAGGGGGTGGAGGTTCGGTTGAGGGTCAGGTTTACTGTAGGAAGAGATGTGCCGTCGGGCCACTGAGCGACGGTCCCTCCAGGGAGGGGATGCTCTCTACGGACAGAGAGGAGGCTGTGTGTGTTGACAATCCTTCCTGGGCATTGGTTCTCTCTCAGGCCAACCCACAGCAGACCATTCCGACGGGAATGGAGGAGGATCTTCTAGCGACGTTCCCCAGGTGCCGATCCGGGTGTTTTGTCAGGGGACCCTTCCTCTCATTAATTAATGGCTATCATAGCCTGGAACGTGAGGGGGGCGTGTTCGCTAGGGAGGTGGAGAGAGATTTGTGGGGTGCTTCTCAGAGAGAAATGTGACATCTCTGTTCTGTTAGAAACTAAGATTAAAGGTGAAAAGACTATGGCTCGTAGGACTCCATCTCATTGGGCCCAACTGCATAACCTGGCTCTATGTGACATGGCCAGGATTTGGGTTAGATGGAACTCGAAGAGCTGGGATAAAGATTTGCTCCTGATGACGGAGCAGTTGATTGCCATTTCTTTCTCAAATAAGGGTGGCTTTCGGTTCTTATTGGGGGCAGTCTACGGCCACAACGACAGACGGAGGAGGGAATCCCTTTGGAGTGACATTTCCCGGGTCACAGCTGCAGCAGATTCGTCGGCCCTTTCTTTACTGATGATTGGGGATTTCAATGCCCTGCTGCACCGAGGGGAGAAGGTGGGAGGTCGGCCAGTTCCAGACTCTATCCTATATAATTTTCAGAGATGTCTCCTCCAGGCGGGGCTCCAGGGTTTGTCTCGCTCTGGCTTCATCTGGACTTGGCATAACAAAGCTATTCATAATAGGGTTGCGTGCCAGCTTGATAGAGCTCTGGGTAATGGGGAATGGTTCCGTCATTTCCCTAACACTTCGGCGGAGGGCCTGGCTGCTGGGACGAGTGATCACTCCCCCATCCGGGTTGGCTTCACTTGCCGAACCCCTGGGAAGTCCCATCCTTTTAGATACAACAACAGTTGGTATCTCTCGGAGGGCTACCTGGAGGCTGTCACAGAGGGGCTTGATAGTGGACAGGAGGGGACGGCTCAGTTCTGGTTGGTTCGTGTCTCAAGGCCACGAAGCAGGATCTTCGGAGATGGGTGAAGGGGCTGCCGAAGACCTCATTAGAAGATAAGGAGGTGGAATTACGGGCTATCCAGGAAGACATGCAGGCTGACATGCTTAATGGGAACTTGGCGGCTAGAGAGAAGGAGCTGATTGCAGAAGTCAGCATCCTGCGGTTGCAGAAGGAGATTAGCTCGGCTCAGCGTGCCAAATGCTCCTGGCTCAAAGACGGTGACCGGTGCTCCAAGTTCTTCTATGATGTCATCCGGACCAGGCAGCATAGGAATCACATTTCCCGACTACTGGATGTGGATGGCAATCTTGTGGGAGAGCCGGCTGCGATACAGGGCGAGACGGTCAGGTATTACTCTGAGTTGTATTTCCAGTCTGACTACTTGTCTGTGTTCCCAGAGATTATTACGAAGAGACTGGTGACTCCGTACGGGAATAGCATTCTGCTTGCTCCTGTTACATTGGAGGAGGTGGAAGCTATTGTGAAGCTGGCGGATCCTAACAAGGCTCCGGGCCCGGATGGTTTTAGCAGCGGATTCTACAAACGCCACTGGGACACTCTGAAGCATCAGCTTTGGAGGTGGTCCAGGAATTCTTCACCAAAGGGAAGCTGTTGAAAGAGCTGAACCATACCTTCCTGACCTTGGTGCCTAAGAAGGAGGGAGCGACAGCACTGGCGGACTTCAGACCTATTGCGTACTGTAATTATCTTTATAAGATAATTACGCACCTTATGTGCCGGCGTATGGAGGGGATCATGCAGGACTTGGTCTCTCCGAACCAGACTGCGTTTATCAAGGGGAGGTCGATTGCTGAGCACAGCCTCCTGGCCCATGAGATGGTGAGAGGTTTTAACAAACCTGGAGGGGAGAAGGCTTGCGTGAAGCTGGATCTGAGGAAGGCGTACGACATGGTCAACCGGGACTTCCTTTGCCATCTGTTGTTGCCATGGGTTTTGGGGACCATTGGGTTGGCCTGATCCGGGAGTGCATCACGTCCCCCACTTTCTCGGTTCTCATACAGGGCATCCCCTATGGTTATTTCCAGAGTAATCGTGGGCTTCGGCAAGGTGACCCCCTGTCTCCTTACCTGTTCACGATTGTGATGGAATACTTCACATGCCTGATGGATGTAGCAGCGCACCGTGGGAGGCTGGTACCACTGTTCCGGAGGGTAGATCCTCCAGTCACCCACCTCATATATGCTGATGATCTCTTGGTGTTTATCCAGCCTTCGATGGAGGGTATGCAGGCGCTTGCAGAGATTATTGGAGAGTTGCATTCCCTCTCGGGTCTTCAGCTGAACAGGGAGAAAAGTCGGGTTTACTTCAGTTCCTCATGTTCCCAGAAGGAGGAGCGGACTGACGTGCTGGGTATTGAGAGGAGTGATCTTCCAGTGCGCTATTTAGGAGTACCCCTCACGGTCAACTATGCGCGGGATCAGGATTGCCATAGTTTGGTGGAGTACGTCCAGAGGAGAGTGGAAGGTTGGCAAGCCTCGGGATTGTCCTTTGGAGGTCGCATTGAGCTGGTACGGTCAGTGATTACAGCTGTAGCACATTTCTGGCTACAATCCATCCTACTTCCTATCGCCACTGTTAGGAAAGTGGATCGGATCTGTGCAGATTTCATTTGGGGAGGGGGGATGCATGCGATTTCTTGGGAACAGCTCTGTCGACCCAGAAAGGAGGGTGGAGTGGGGCTTAGGCCGTTGCTGAAGATTCGGGAGGCCTCCGCGCTTAAGATGGCATGGAAATTCATTAATGGGGGGTCTCTCTGGGCTGCCTGGATGCATAGCAGATATGTGAAGCAGGGCAATTTTTGGACGTGTACTACTGACAACAATCATTCAGTCACGTTCAAGAATGTCCTGAGATATAGGGGGGTTCTTAAGTCTGCTATCAGGAAGGTCATGAAGGATGGGTCTGGAATGGACCTCTGGCGAGATCCCTGGATAGATCGGTGCTCGTTATTGGACATCAGGGGGGCTCAGACACACCAGGAGGACAGGCGGGGCCTGACGTATAGTCGGATCATCCGCGATGGAGAGTGGAGGCCGGATCCTATCGATTTACCGCGGAGCTGGGAGAGATCATTAGCTCTATTACCATTGATCCGGACTTGCCTGCAGATCGGTGGATTTGGGTGCCACCGGGTGTGTCCCCGGGTACTGGGGAGTTCATTTTCCGGAGTTGCTACAATCTCATCCGGCGTGCTTTTCCTCAGAGTCCTGACTACGAGTTTGTATGGTGCAAGGGTCTGGCCAGGAAGATGCAGCTATGTATTTACAAGCTCCTACTGGGCCGACTTCTTACTAGAGATCGGTTGAGTTCTTTTGGAGTGCCGGTTCCAGATCCCAAGTGTGTGTTGTGCTGTCTGGAGCAAGAATCTATCAGTCACATCTTCTTTGAGTGTGACCTGGCTTGGCAGATCTGGAAAGAGCAGAGTAGATTATTAGGAGGATGTTACTCCGGGCAGAGAATTGGGGACATCATTACGGTGATCCGCGATAGTAGAGGTCGAGGGGCGGACTGGTTCCGGACTGCCAGGGTTCGTCTGGCTGCTTCGGTCTGGTATGTCTGGCGGGAACGAAACCGTCGGATATTTGAGGGACTGGTTACACCTCTGGTGGGCATGCTTCATAACATCGAATTTGATGTTAATGTTATGAGGTCTTGATGAGTGGGAGTCCCACTCTGATTGTATGTTGTACGATTACTGAGTTGCTTTGGAATAAAATTTACCTTTCTTCAAAAAATATATATATATATTAGTCCAAGCTATGCATGCAAAATTTTAATGTTTTCTGGCTGTATATTACCGAGTTTGGTCTTGGTCTAGTTTTTCACTTTTGATGTCTTATCTAACCACAACCTAAAGATCAACAAGTCTCTGGAAATTTCTGGGTGATGTTCCCTTCTATTACAGGCAATATCTTTTCTTTGAAGTATCTTCAGATTCCTGTCACAACTTTCACCTACCTTGTATCTTTCTCTCCTATTTCTCCACCAACTTTTCACAAATCTTGCTTTGGTTTCTGTCCGTGTAGCATCGTGCTTGTAAAATATACTTATAGTAGTCCAGTTATTTTTTTTAGCTCTATGGTTGTACTCATTGATGAGTTATCAGGCCGAAGCCGAACTGAGGTATTTGAGTCTTCAATCATGAACTGAACTGGATTGAAGGGAGTGATCTCCGGACCTGCATGAAGGTCTAGACAGAGGGGGGAGGGGGAGGTTATCCCGTTAAACTCCTCCGATGCTTAAGTTCATCTTGTAGGTTGTAAGTGGAAAATATGAAATCAAGGAAGTGTTGCATACCTGAAACCATGGTTTGAACCATACATATAGGGAAATGGCGCACGGGTAGAATGGTATCTTCACCTTCTGCAGTAAATACCAAGACACCTGGACTTTGGGCCTTAGATGGTCTAAAGTGCTCGTGCTAGGCTGGCCTCACCCTGACGGATTTGAGGAGTGGAGATTCCCTTTTATGCTGTGGGTTGGACCGTCCCTTTCCTCATCATTCAAGCTTTTTTGTCGTGATTAAATCTCTATGTATTTTGTCCGAGTCTAGCTGAAAGAAATTACTTTGTCCTATGTTTTCTCCATGATTTTCCGTCGCCTACGTATCCAATGGTTCCGTATTTTCTCCTCTTCTTTCACTTAGCAACCAATCGTAGCCTTATATTTCTGAATCATCTTTGCAAATTGTTATTAAACATCATACTGATAAAGTCTTTGGCATGCAACAATTACATGATACATTATACGCACCTCTTTAACTTTATTGATCTCAAGCATCCTGTTAAGGCCTTGGATTCATCTTTTCCATTATTTGGCTAATGGCTAAATACTATATTCACGTTCTTAAAGTTTATGATCATTTTAGACACTTCCCTGGTACAGAAGTTCAATATATAATTAATTTTTTATACATCTGTGCCAATCAGACACCACGTCCAAGCTATATCCATTACATATGCATTTAGACCATGTTTTAGCCATTATTAAATATATTCGTTAAAATACAAGTCTAGCATAGATATGTTATTGGTGACTGGCCTATGTTGTGCAGGTTTATCTGCAAAGCTGTAGATCATCATCATCATCCAAGCCTTATCCCATGAGAATGGGGTCGGCTATGGACCATAAGGAAGCTCCATAAAAGAATTGACAGTTTTTATGATCCGCCTGTCGACCTGATTATCAACTCTCTATGATGGTTCCAAATTCATAACCAAGGTCGCTATGAGCACGAGAGGACCGTGCCATAAAACCTCGATGCCAATTTGCCATCCTCCAAGTTCTCCTAGACTATAAAGAGTTTAAACAAAAGTAAGGTAATACAATTTGCTATCGAATCACGCTCATCTTCGTGACCCATTAAGCAAAAGCGAGAGAGAAGGAATGTGATTCCTTTATGCAAACCAGTATATGATATGTAAAGTTTATATGCTATTTACCTTTCGGTGAAACTTTGGAATTGGTATTAAATCTGTATACTCGCATGTCGTTATAGTTGGTAACTTTACGGGTGTTTTCCGTGTGCAACAGAAAGGAAGTGGAGTGAAGTCTGCACTCTTTGCACAAGGTCTGAATAATCTCCCTCTAGAAGATAATACAAAGGTGAAAGGAGGCACAATTAGCCTTAAGCCTCCGCCTTACCCTCCAGGGCCACTATCTCCCATTGGTACTGCACTTAAATCGCCAACGACGCCAATATCTACTTCCAGTCATCGTCCGACAGCTGCTGCTGCTGCTACTCATTCTGCAGTAAAAACTACTTTGAGAGATGCACATCCTTTTTCGGAGGAAAAGAATTCTCAAGATACCGTAGAAGATGATTTTGGAGATTTTCAGGCAGCTGCTTGACTTCTATTTCATCCTGAGGCCTTCTTCTGGCTCCTGTTATCTGTGTTTCAATACCATGTTTAAGCTGGGGGCAGTTGTAATTAGATTTCATAGATTTGCTGAGATATAGATGCTATGTCTGCGTTTTTTCTTTTACTTACCAAGAATGACAATATTTTCTTGATTAAGCTTCTTTTGATTACTAAAAACATTTTCTTGATTCCGTGTTTCAACATACCATATTTATGTTGGGGTAATTGTAATTATATTTCGTAGATTTGTTGAGATGTAGATGCTGTCTGGGTTTTTCTTCTACTTATCTAGAATGACAATATTTTCTTGAGTAAGCTTCTTATGATAGCTAAAAATATTTTTTTATATTAAAACTATAATAGCATTTCTTCGTGATTTCGGACGCCTAGTATGACAATATTAATATTATGCTTCAATGACAATATTAATATTCTCCCTCCTGTACCTGTTCTCCGTGTTTCAACGTACCATATTTATGTTAGGGTAATTGTAATTATATTTCGTAGATTTGTCGAGATGTAGATGCTGTCCGGGTTTTTCTTCTACTTACCTAGAATCACAATATTTTCTTGAGTAAGCTTCTTATGATAGCTAAAAATATTTTTTTTTTGATTAAAACTATAATAGCATTTCTTCATGATTTCGGATACCTAGTATGACTATTAATATTATGCTTGAATGACAATATTAATATTCTGCTTCTATATGTTTTATACATTGTAGGGTCAGAATATCGTTATGAGCAAAATCATGATATATCGAAAATTCTACTTAAAATTAAATTTAAGGAAACTTCAAAATATGAAGAATCCATTCAGAAACTAACTCCAAATATCACTAAACAACGAAAGTTTGGCCAATATGAGAAGAAATATTGTGAGCTTTGTATAATGTACACTTTTGCACTTAAATAGCCTCGATTTTGATCTATGTTAACTATGCTACAAAGATCCCTTTTCTTCTTGAAATTGATACCTTAAACTTCTTGAGTTCTATGCTTTGAATTACGTGAAATTGTAAACATATAAAAAAGAAAACATAAAGCGACGTGTATATATAGCTGTTAGTTAAATGTCATGAATACCATGAAGAAAACAATGATGCGGTGATCTAAATAGAAGAACGGAACATGACCGCGCGCGGATGTGTCACCCCCACAATGGTCCCCCCCCCCGCCGCACCACACCCTCCCCTCCCTCCAATGAACATGTGACACGTGGCCCGTGGGCCAGGACTGCGGTCCAAACCCGATGGCAACGTAGCACTGCTCATAGAAGAATTACGGTGGAATGTTATTCTCCAAATTTTGGGATGAATTATGGTGATATATATATATCATGGTCCAGGCATGAGTCCATCTGTGATTCTGTATAGATAGATGATATGATCAAATGTCCGAGAGAATCTCCGAGATCTTAGGATCGTTCATCGACCCTATAAATTTCGTTCCGATAAAGACCATATTGTCACGATCCGCTCCCAAATGCGATGCTTTTAGTGCAGGTAGCGAGTCCCACTGAATGTCCCAGATTATCAGTGCTTATACATAAGCACCAACTATCCATGTTCCTCCTATGTCGAATCGGTCTTGTTATCCCAGATACCGTTCGAGAAACTAAACCTTGTACACAAGTTATCCATGACCATACATGCATACGCAACGTAGCTATTAAAATATAACATGCATGATAACTGAAACTTGAAATAACTATATAACACATTCTTTTTGTATTCCCATATTCCTCGAGCAATTAATTCAGGGATTACCACACTTGTCTACTTTCCAATTCAGAGATTTCTACATTGGTGATTCAGCGGTCTCAAACCTCTTTCACACTTCTTCCGCCTGGATTCTTAGACTCCATGGAGCATTTGTCAATTCATCTTTCCTACGAGGCACGTGTTGGTGGGCCCGTCGGTTATCGGTGGATGTACCCGTTTGAGCAGCATTTGAACCACCTAAAGAGGAAGGTAAAAAAACAAGGCTCGGGTCGAGCCTTCTATTTGTGAAGCCTATATTCTCGAAGAGATTACAAACTTCTGCTCGACGTATTTCAAACCTCATGTTGCTACGAATAGAACGAGGTTTCCGAGAAACGATGACGGATATCAAGAATCTAATGATGGAATACTAAAAGTATTCAATGCGTCCGAAAAGCCTTCGGGGAAAATGAAGAGGAGATATTTGAATAACGAAGAGATAAGGGCTACTCAGTTGTATATATTACTCAATTGCGATGAAGATGAAGTGGAGAAGCTAGAGGGGTAAGTAATTAATGATGAGTTTACGTCATCTCAATGTGATAGTATAAGCTAACATTATTGTACTAATCGGCGGTTGCTTCGTTGTTTTTCAGCACATATAATGATGAGTTGAGGTCGGTTAGACCCTACCTAACAGACGAAGCATTAGAACAAGAAATGAGACATCATTTTCCTTCTTGGTTGAGCGAATATGTAAGCAACTCGGTAATTACTGGCCTCTTCTAATGCAACTGCACAATAAATAACTTACTATCTCTTCTTTGGTATTCAGGTCGATCGTCTAATTTTAACAAAGATTGAATTAATTAGAACTCTTGCCAAGGGACCAATTACTTTTGTTAAAATATGGCCAAGTTACTATGTCAATGGCTTTAGGTTCAAGTCGACAAATGCTCCGATCAGAGATAGCTTTCTGGATCTTGATTCCACGAAAAACAGTTGTTTGTGTATCAAATCTTCGAACTACAAAGACGTCGATCCAGGAAATGATTTCTTTAGCATCTTGCGAGAGATTGTGGAGTTGACATATAATTATGGCAGAGAACCAGCAAAGATCGTGTTGTTCAAGTGTGAATGGTTCGAACCGATTGAAAATCAAGGTTAGAAAATTAACAAGCATGGTCTTGTGGATATAAACTACAAGTGTAGATATCAAGGCTATGAACCATTTGTCCTATCAACTCAGGCTCAGCTCGTGTATTTCACAGCTTATCCGAGACGGGGAGCAACGAAGTCTGACTGGTGGACAGTATGCAAGACTAAAGCTATATATACTTTTGATGTTGACGAAAAATCTTATCAGGAGGACGAGCTACCTCTTGTAACCAATATTGTTGATGTGGACTCCACGAAAGTTACGTATTACACGACTAATATAGAAGATGTAGAATTATCCGAAGTGGAAGGCGAAACCGATGAAGGCGAAGATGAAACTGAAGATGAGGAGGAGGAGGAAGAGGAAGATGAGGTCGAGGAAGACGAACAAGATAAATATTCTGAAGATGATTGAGAGAGATATACTTTCATTTTTAGATGTTCCTTTTAGAATGTACTATCTGGACTTAGATGTTTCTTGTAGAATGTACTATCTGAACTTAGATATTTCTTGTAGAATATACTATCTGAACTTAGATGTTTCTTGTAAAATGTATCATCATATGTTGTCTTGGTTATTATCTTGTCCTTGTTGTACTTTCATATTTCTAATGTACTATTATTTGTTGTATCTCATCATATATTGTTATCAGGTATGACAGGTCGTCGCGGATCGTTCTGCATGTTCCGCCATGGGGCACGGGGTACTGGTACTGGCAGAGGATAGGGTACTCCTTCGGTACCTCCTACTGGCACCGGCTATGGATCCTCGTCGCCCAGTACTCCTGTGTATCGGACAGTACCTCCGCCTGCCCCGACGCTACGTGACATATCTCCTGGGACGAGTAGTTCCAGGCCTGAGACTGCTCCGTTGTCTAGCGTTCCTCCTGCTGATACGACGATGGAGACAGATGAGCAGATGGAGGAGGCTGAGCCGTCAACCGACCAGTATCAGGCAGAAGATGCATGTGCATCTCCGGAGGAGACGGGGACAAAGATCTGGGCCGACGGTACAAAGTAAGTGTTTTGGTTTATCATTTTTTTCCTGTGTTTATCATAAATTAACTTTTTTTATGAATATAATATGTCTGTATAGATATCATCCCCCGTCGGTACAGAGACGCCTAGGCCACTTCTTGAGGACTAATTATGGTGGTCCTTGGATAAACTACTCTGATGCTCCGGACGAGAGGAAGGCCTAATGGTTTGCGCGCTTCAAGGTTAAAATATATTTGCTTTTAACATGAATCATATAATTTTTGCATATTATATATAACTGATAAATATTTAGTTTGCACTCTTCAAGGATATATTTTTCTATCCACCGCACCCGGCCGAGATGATCGAGGGAATGTTTTCTGCCGTCGTTACTAAGCTGATCCGCGACGCTATTAATGATTAGAAGACTCGTGATTGTGCCGGAAAGCCGATCCAAGGTTGGATCACCCCTGTGCAGTGGACTGCGATGAAGGCTAGATTCGACGAGCTAAGGTACAAGGAAAAGTCTGAGAAGGCCAAGGCGGCTAGGAAGCAGGGATCAAAGTGGTGCGGTGGGTTGATTCCGATGACGGAACATTTCCGTCGTTTGGTATGTCTTCTTATTTCAAAAATATTATTTTAATGCAAGTCCGATAAATTAGTAAAAGGTGATATATTTAATTACAGGTAAGGAGGGGTGATGACGCCAATATGGTGACTGTCTTCCTGGCCACACATCGAAAGGGCGGGAAGCTTATTGACGAGAGGGCGGAGCAGGCCTATGTAAGTATTACAATTCTATTTATTAATTTTAATACTTTGTGTTAGTTTTGATATAACTTAGTAAATATGTATGCAAATAGATATTCATGTAGTTAGTAATACTAAGTACATTAGACATTAGAAGTTATAGAGTATCCATGCTTTCTAGGCCGAGTTTCAACGGCTTAAGGAGCGGGCGGGTGCTAATGCACATGTTGCGGAAGAGGCCGGTACTTTCTTGCAGCCCGCTCCAGCTCCGTTGGAGGACGAGCTGTGGGTGACCGCCGCTGGTGGTCTCCACAGGGGTACGTACTACGGTACGGGATCCTATGACGCCCTAGTTGCGACACAGTCCTCTAGGGCCTCCCATGCTAGTGTGCATGGCCCACAGCCCTCCCAGGAGTCTGTCTGAGTCTAGCAGATGGTGGAGTCTGTCCGTAATGAGCTGCTACGACAGATCCAGGAGCAGCACCAGACGGACGATGCTGCGCTCATAGCACGATTGGATACGCTCGACCGCAACATTATGGAGCTCAAGGATGTGACTGAGAGGACAGAGCGGGGCGTCACTGATCTTAGAGCGTTGACAGAGCGCAGCGTGACGGATCTTTGGCATCACAGCTGTCCATGGGCGAGAGGCTCACGTTGATGCAGGATTCGATGGTTGATAGCAGTATGAGGCTGTTATCTACCGTGGATTCCTACCACCAGCGACTAGCAGCGTTGGAGCGTTATTGTCCTCCGGGTGCGCCTTCATCGTCGTCGACTCCGTCGGCGTCACTACCTTCGACTCCACCGACGTCACTACCTTCTTCATCGGTGACGATTTTATGGAAGGAGTATGAGATATTCCTATCCTTGAGGCGCGGTGGTGCCTCTCCTCCTCCAGATCTGCAGTAGTTTGAGTTAGGACTGTTTTACGAGATTGTAGTATTTTTTTAGTGTTTGTTTATGTTGTTTCAGTATTGGTTGTGGATTATTTGTTTGTGTAGACTTTCATTATTGGCTGTGGATTCATGTGGATATTGGTTGTATACTTTGAATATTTGTTTACCGACTTTGGATATTTTATTGTTCGTTGTGTTGGTATCTTATCATATGTTGGTTGTAGACTTTTACTCTTGTTTGCGTTGATACATATGTATATTGTGATGTACCGGTGTTGAGTGTTCCACCGAATGGGTAGGCGAACCCCGGAAGAAAATGTGCTTGTGGTTTTTTAGTTATTTAGTGAACTGCAGGTAAAAAATGTGATTCTGTGGACATTCTGTAATTTATTTATTTTTTATTTTTTTGTAATTTAGTGACGTTTACCGACATTTAGCGACGCAGCTAAACGTCGGTACATCACCAGATACACCGACGTTTACCGATGTTTAGCGTCCCAGTATTTCCCTCCTCTACAAAGTCGGTGAACGTCGATAACAACTAGAATACGTCGCTAAATTCACCGACATTGACCGACGTTTGAGACGTCGCCATTTTTCTGACATGGCGTCGGTGAACGTCGGTCAAATACCGACGTTTATTGACGTCGGTAAGCGTCGATAATAGCGACGATTACTGACGTTTTGCCTGTTAACGACATGGCTTTTCGCGACCACAGGAAAATGTCGCTAAATACGTCGGCAAACCGTTGTAGCGACGTTTTTTTTTATCATTTTAGCGACGTTTTCTGGTGTCACTAATATGCCATTTTTTGTCATCGTATGTTGTCTTGGTTATTATCTTGTCTTTGTTGTACTTTTATATTTCTAATGTATTATTATTTGTTGTATCTCATCATATGTTGTTATCAGGTATAACAGGTCGTCACAGATCGTTCTGCATGTCTCGACACGGGCACGGGGTACTGGTACTAGCAGAGGACAGGGTACTCCTTCGGTACCTCCTACTGGTACCAGCTCTGGATCTTCGTCGTCCAGTACTCCTGTGTATCGGACAGTACATCCGCCTGCCCCGACGCTACGTGGCATATCTCCTGGGACGAGTAGTTCCAGGCCTGAGACTGCTCCGTCATCTTGCGTTTCTCCTGCTGATACGACGATGGAGACAGATGAGCAGATGGAGGAGGCTGAGCCGACGACCGACCAGTATCAGGCAGATGATGCATGCGCACCTCCGGAGGAGACGAGGACGGAGATCTGGGCCGATGGTACAAAGTAAGTATTTTGGTTTATCATTTTTTCCTGTGTTTATCATAAATTAATTTTTCTCATGAAAATAATATGTCTGTATAGATATCGTCCTCCGTCGGTACAGAGACGCCTAGGCCACTTCTTGAGGACTAATTATGGTGGTCCTTGGATAAACTACTCTGATGCTCCGGACGAGAGGAAGGCCTACTGGTTTGTGCGCTTCAAGGTTAAAATATATTTGCTTTTAACATGAATCATATAATTTTTGCATATTATATATAACTGATAAATATTTGGTTTGCACTCTTCAAGGATATATTTTTCTATCCATCGTACCGGGCCGAGATGATCGAGGGGGTGTTTCCTGCCGTCGCTGCTAAGCTGATCCGCGACGCTATTAATGATCAGAAGACTCGTGATCATGCCGGAAAGCCGATCCAAGGTTGGATCACCCCTGAGCAGTGGACTGCGATGAAGGCTCGATTCGACGAGCCAAGGTACAAGAAAAAGTCTGAGAAGGCCAAGGCGGCTAGGAAGCAGGGATCAAAGTGGTACGGTAGGTCGATTCCGATGACGAAACATTTCCATCGTTTGGTATGTCTTTATATTTTAAAAATATTATTTTAATCTAAGTCCGATAAATTAGTAAAAGGTAATATATTTAATTACAGGTAAGGAGGGGTGTTGACGCCAATTTGGTGACTGTCTTCCTGGCCACACATCGGAAGGGCGGGAAGCTTATTGACGAGAGGGCAGAGCAGGCCTATCTAAGTATTATAATTCTATTTATTAATTTTAATACTTCGTATTAGTTTTGATATAACTTAGTAAATATGCATGCAAATAGATATTCATGTAGTTAGTAATAATAAGTACATTAGATATTAGAAGTTATAGAGTATCCATGCTTTCTAGGCCGAGTTTCAACGACTTAAGGAGTGGGCGGTTGCTAGTGCACCTGCTGCGGGAGAGGCCGGTACTTCCTCGCAGCCCGCTCCAGCTCCGTCGGAGGATGAGCTGTGGGTGACCGCCGCTGGTAGTCTCCACAGGGGTACGTACTACGGTACGGGATCCTATGGTGCCCTAGTTGCGATACAGTCCTCTAGGGCCTCCCATGCTACTGTGCATGGCCCACAGCCCTCCCAGGAGTCTGTCCGAGTCTAGCAGATGGTGGAGTCTGTCCGTGACGAGCTGCTACGACGGATCCAGGAGCAGCACCAGACGGACGATGCTGCGCTCATAGCACGATTGGATACGCTCGACCGCAGCATTTTGGAGCTCAAGGATGTGACTGAGAGGACAGAGTGGGGCGTCACTGATCTTAGAGCGTTGACAGAGCACAGTGTGACGGATCTACAGGCATCACAGCTGTCCATGGGCGAGAGGCTTACGTTGATGCAAGATTCGATGGTTGATAGCAGTACGGGACTGTTATCTACCATGGATTCCTACCACCAGCAACTAGCAGCTTTGGAGCGTTATTGTCCTCCGGGTGCGCCTTCATCGTCGTCGACTCCGCCGGCGTCACTACCTCCGACTCCACCGACGTCACTACCTTCTTCATCGGTGACGATTTCACGGGAGGAGTACGAGATGTTCCTATCCTTGAGGCGCGACGGTGCCCCTCCTCCTCCAGATCCGCAGTAGTCCGAGTTAGGACTGTTTTACGAGATTGTAGTATATTTTTAGTGTTTGTTTATGCCGTTTCAGTATTGGTTGTGGATTATTTATTGGTGTAGACTTTCATTATTGGTTGTGGATTCATGTGTATATTGGTTGTATACTTTGGATATTCGTTTACCGACTTTAGATATTTTAGTGTTCGTTGTGTTGGTATCTCATCATATGTTGGTTGTAGATTTTTACTCTTGTTTGCGTTGATACATATGTATATTGTGATGTACCGGTGTTAAGTATTCCACCGAAGGGGTGGGCGAACCCAGAAGAAAATGTGCTTGTGGTTTTTTTGTTATTTATTGAACTGTAGGTAGAAAATATGATTCTGTGGACATTCTGTAATTTATTTATTTTTTATTTTTTGTAATATAGCGACGTTTAGCGACGTTTACCAACGTTTAGCGACGCAGCTAAACGTCGGTAAATGTCGGTACATCACCAGATTCACCGACGTTTACCGACGTTTAGCGTCCCAGTATTTCCCTCGTCTGCAGAGTCGGTGAACATCGGTAACAACTAGAATACGTCGCTAAATTCACTGACATTGACCGACGTTTGAGACGTCGCCATTTTTCTGACGTGGCGTCGGTGAACGTCGGTCAATTATCGACGTTTATTGACGTCGATAAACGTCGGTAATGGCAACGATTACTGTCACGATCCGCACCCACTGTGAGGATACGAGAACGTAACAGCGCCCAGCCTACGCCGCAGTGTCGGCGGTAGAACGTTATTCTAGGTCATGAACTATAACTAACATAATACGAATACTCTCCATAAGGGGCCCAACTCAGAGGAATAACTCAATCACAATCTATAGATAGAATATGGCACGATGAAATAGATAAAGAAATCCTCAACTGAGGTACAACAGAAACGAAATAACAAGTCTCATCAACTACCAGTCTCAACATCTCTAAAATATACAACTCTGAAGAATATGACAACAGCTAAACATGAAAAGAAACAGTCTAAGCTATCTATACTATGCAAGGTATCGTCCTCAGCAGCTGCCTGAACCTCCCCAGGGGTCCAGGTCGCGAGTGTCATCTAGGCAAGCTCCAAAGTAAGGGGTGCAGGGTTCCTCATCATCCTCTGTAAAATTTTCAACAAGTCCAGTCAGGACGGGAGCGAGCACAATACATCTCACACAGATCATAACAGGTTAGAGAATATAAACATGCAAGAGAGTACGATACATGAAACTGAAAGAAAGTACATGATGTAAACAGGAAGAGAACTGTAATAGAAATATCTACTATAAGTAGAGAGCTACCAGAGACTAGTGATTTAGAGTACAAAGTCGACATGTGAACGGCTGGATTTGCACATGACTATACTAAAGAGGCACACATGGCTATACTACTTTGGAATTGTTCACATGACTATTTATACTCCCCCATACCCCAATCAATACACAAGGATCCAAACAAGTTATGTTACGTACATGGTTTTCACATGAAACCCATAAATGGGTGCACATGAAGTATACATGAGAGCTCATACATGAGTGCACATGAAGTTCACATGGGGGCCCATAAATGGGTGCACATGAAATTCACATGAAGGCTCATAAATGAGTGCACATGCAATATAGGTTATACATGAGATACATGGGAAACATGACCGATTCATGAGAGCACATGAGAGTACACGAGTGAGCATGAACGAGCATGATGCACATGAGAAACATGAATAACATAAGAGCGAGGAATACACGATGTACATGAAACACATGACACAATGTATCTGATGCTCCCGAGGGGGATAACATCTCAATGTAGGGATCCATATAGTACCAATCCGTGATAATATCGTGACAGCATCAAATAAGGTAAACTCGAGCAGGAATATAATTCTAAGCAAGTTATGAAATGATCAGAGAATGTACTCGCCTGGTATCTGAATGTCTGAAGTAAATGTACTGTCCGAGATGAGGTATCTGACTCCTAGTTAGAGCAACACAAGTCAAGATGTATACAGAGGGTGATATATGGAATGTACAATGCATCTGCATACTGACTAGGTCAAACTAGACTAAAGTCAACCCTTGGTCAACTCTAGTCAACTGCACTAGTCAAACTAGGTCAATCTAACCCAAACAAGTCTAATAAGTCTCACTAGGCCTAACCAAGCCTAGGCTAGAAACCAAATACAAGCTGTCACGACCCGCACCCTAGAGTAAGGGCACGAGACGTGGGTACGTCCAGTCTACGCCGCAGTATCGGCGGTAGAACGTTGTCCTAGGTCACAACATCTAACACTTGAAGGCAATAACAGTTATACTCCCTGAATGAGGGTAACATAACAGAAATATAACTTAACCACAGCTAAGGTAGAACAGGTAAGATGGAATGATAATGAAAGATAAAATATCCATAACAGAGAATCACAGAGATACAATCCAGAATTCTAAGTGTCTAGAATAATACATAACTCAGAATATCTCAAAATCTAATACAGTGATCCAAAAATAGCAAGACAATCCTAAACTAATGGAGTGTCGTCTACTGCTAATGGATCCTGCTGCTGGTCCAAGTCCAGGCACTCATCTAGTGTGGCTCCGTAGTAAGTAGGGCAGAACGCCTCAGCCTCGTCCTCTGTAATATTTCAACAGGTCCAGTCAGGAAGGGAACGAGCACATATCTCTCAAACAGTTCATAACAGGTTAGGAGTATAAATTATGCAATTGAGTAAAATACAGGAAGTGCTGAATGGAAGTACAAGTAAGAAGAAGATATTTGTAACTGAAAGTAATACATGATAGTAGAGACTGTGAGTGGCTACATGATTTAGAGCACAATATGGTTATGTAAACGGCTTGGGGGCACATGAATACAAATAAGGAGGCACATGAATACAGCTACTGGAGATAGTGTTCACATAACCAATTCTACTCACCCCGCCCCAATCAATACACAAGGATCCGTTCAAGTTATGTCATAAGCACATGAATACAGCTAAGATACGTGAACTCATGTAATGAGTAGTACATGAGGCACATGATAAGCACATAAAAGAACATGAAGCACATGAAGTACATGAGAACATGTAAAAACATGAACTAGTACGAGTACAAGGAGTACCTGATGCACATGATAAAGTACTTGAACATGAAATATCCAATGCACCCGTAGAGGGATAACATCTCAGGAAAGGATCCATATAGTACTAATCCGTGAAGATACGTGTCAGCATCAAGTAAAGTAATCTAGAGCAAGAATATAATCCAGATAGGTATGAAAAGATCAGAGAATGTACTCGCCTGCTAACTGAAAGTCCGAGATGAAAGTACTATCCGAGGAGTGGTGTCTGGCTCCTATTTAGAATAGTACAAGTCACAACAAGTCCAGAATAGAAATGTAATGCATATTCCTTATCCCAAAAACCTAAGTTAATCATGTAACAATTACAACAGAGGTTAGATAACATACCTAGGATCTATTTAATAAATAAAAACATAATTTAGAACTATTTAAATCCATTAAAACACAGAACACCATACTGCACACTGAACAGTACAGTGTACCACATGTGCAGGCACGAATCCGTGTCCGACACGACACGAGAGTTCCTGAAACTCTAGGGATCTCGTGTCAGTCATGGATACGACCCATACGTCGAGTTTCGAGGGTTGAAACCCTGTGTGCACAGAGAAAACGTGCACGAGTAGCAGGGGAAAATCCTGCCAGTGTGCACGCGCGCGCGACCGCGTGTCCACGCACTCGTGTCGGCTCAACCCGACACAAAAACGTGCTCAGTATCCAAGAAATGCATAAGTGAGATGAAAATGGATTTTTCTATTCAAATACAATACACAAAATCGATCGAAATGCCCTTTGAGGCATTTCGTCGAACACTTACCTATACACGTGGATACGTGTCCGATACGGACACGAAATGGGTCCAAATTCTAGGGTTAGCTATCCTACTGTTAGGACATCCTAGAAATGAATTTTAACAGAATTTAAATGAAATAGAAAGGATTATACCTATAGGTGAACAATGGGCTAAAATCCCCAAATGGGAAGAGTTTTACAAGCCACCAAACTCCCTCAAATTGTGTTCTTCCTGAAAATACTCATCAACAACAGCAAGAATACTAATATTAGGTCCTATTGCAATTTGTTTGGAGGAATTTGGAGTTAGAACGGAATTTCTAAGAATTTACAAAGATGGAGACTCACCTCTTCCAAATGGCAATGATTTCCTAAAGAGGCAAGCCCTAATTTCAAGGTGCTATTAATAGGGGGGAACACACTATGGCCGGCCAGAAATTCTAGGGTTAGGGCTTGGATCAAAGGGTGTGGGCCTATGGGCTATTAAGCCTTTAAGTCATAAAATGACTTGTGATTTCACAAGCCATTACTTAATCAATCTAGCTCCTAATTTCCCCAAATTAATTCCAATGAGCTAAACCTCACTAACTTAAGTCAACCTAGGTTTTCATATCCTAATCACTTAGTCATGACCTAGGTTAGCCACTAGGTTAGTCTCCAAGGTCAACATAAGTCAAAGTCACTAAAACACCAAAATCAATTATTCTAAAATCACTTAAAAATCATATTAATTATAAATAATAATAATAATTCAAATTAAATTCCAAAATTTTGAAAATGACCAAAATACCCTCAAGCTAGAAAAGTGGTAGTGACAAATCTACCCCCCTTAAAATAATTTTGTCCTCGAAATTTAAAGGCGAAACTAACTGCTAAGAAGGATAGAACAAGGTCCAAAAAGATAGGGGTACCGCTCGGGCATCTCATCCTCCCGCTCCCAGGTAGACTCTCCTGGAGAATGATGCCTCCATGCGACGCGTACCAAGGGTATCACCTTGTTCCTCAATACCTTCTCCCGGCGATCCAAAACCTCCACAGGCTGCTCTGGATAACTGAGAGTAGGTCCAACCTCTATCTCCGAGTGATCGAGCACATGGCTAGGTTCAGCCACGTACTGTCTCAACTGTGATACGTGAAATACGTTGTGAACTCCCACTAGTGCAGGTGGCAAGTCTAGCCTGTATGCCACGTCACCGACTCTCCCGCTGATAACGAAAGGGCCGATGAAGCGCGGGCTAAGCTTCCCACCTCTACCAAAACGTATCGTACCACGAGTCGGAGATATCTGCAGAAAAACTATGTCTCCAACGTAATCACAAGCAAGGTCTCAAGTTACTAAAAATCAAACATGATCAATCAAACAAAACAAAACAAAACAAAATACAACCTACTTCTAATCCTAATCTCTAAATCTGTACCTCAAACTCCAGCGGCCTCCGGTGGCTATCGGCCCAGTGCCGATGTCTATCCTGCGCCATACGAAGTCTGTCCCTGATGAGCTTCACCTTCTCGGCTGCGTCAACAACCATCTCTGGTCCCAGTAAAGCTCACTCTCCAACATCATCCCAAGATAAGGGTGTACGACACCTACGCCCGTACAGAGCCTCAAACGGTGACATCTCAATGCTGGCCTGATAACTGTTGTTGTAAGCAAACTCCACAAAATATAGGTGATCCTTCCAGGCACCTCCAAAATCCAGGACGCACGTCCGCATCATATCTTCAAGGGTCTGAATAGTCCTCTCTGACTGTCCGTCCATCTGGGGGTGGTATGCAGTACTAAACTTGAGCTGAGTGCCCAAGCTAGTCTGCAGACTCCTCCAGAAATGGGAAGTAAAGTGACTATCCCGATTTGAGACTATGCTGACAGGAACTCCGTAAATCCTGACTATCTGTCTCATATACAACTCCGCGAGCCTCTCTGTAGACGTACCCACCTTGAATGGCAAAAAGTGGGCCGATTTGGTCAACCTGTCAACGATGACCCAAATCGCGTCTTTCCCTCCTGGTGTACGCGGCAACCCCGATACAAAATCCATGGTAATATGTTCCTACTTCCACTCTGGAATGGGCAACGGCTGCAAGAATCCTCCGGGCCTCTGCCTCTCTGCCTTGACCTGCTGACAGATCAAGCATCTAGCTACGAAGTGGGACACCTCCCTCTTCATCCCGTACCACCAGACATGCTCTCGCAGATCCCTGTACATCTTGTTGGCACCAGGATGTATAGAGTACTGCGATCTGTGAGCCTCCTGCATAACCTGCTCTCTGAGCTCCCCGCTGGGCACACATAACCGGGAACCGTGCCTCAGGGCACCATCCTCTGCAATTGAGAACTCAACATCCTCCACTCCTGCACTGATCTGCTCTCGGATACACCGCAGAGCCACATCATCGAACTGTGTCGCCTTGATCCTGTCCATCAAGTCCGACTGTATCTGAAGGCCCCATAACTGCATCTGCACTCCGGACACAATCACCTCTATCCCAAGGCTCTCCAAGTCTGCAAGCAGGTGCCGATCCATAGTCAAACACATGGCTGTCGGATACCTACTCAAGGCATCGGCAACCACATTGGCCTTCCCCGGGTGATACTGAAGTGCGATGTCAAAGTCCTTCATCAACTCAAGCCACCTGTGCTGCCTCATGTTGAGCTCTTTCTGTGTAAACACATACTTCAAGCTCTTGTGATCTGTGAAAATCTCTACCCTCTTGCCATACAGATAGTGCTTCCACAACTTCAAAGCAAAAATCACCACCGCCAGCTCCAGGTCATGGGTAGGGTAGTTCTTCTCATGGGGACGTAATTGCCTGGAAGCATAGGCAATCACCTTTCCATGCTGCTGCAAGACACAACCCAGCCCCTTCCCTGAAGCATCACTATAAATAGTGAATCCGCCTGATCCTGAAAGCAATGTCAGAATCGGTGCTGTCATAAGCCGCTTCTTCAACTCATCAAAAGCTGCCTGACACTCCTCTGACCAAACAAACTCAGTATCCTTCCAGGTCAACCGTGTCAATGGCTCTGCAACCCGGGAGAAATCCTGCACAAATCTCCTATAATATCCTGCCAGCCCCAGGAAACTCCTGATCTCTGCCACTGAAGTCGGCGTTGTCCAAGCCTTAACTACTACAATCTTCTTGGGGTCAACTGAGATACCATCTTCAGTCACCACATGCCCCAAGAAGTCCACCTGGTCCAAGAAAAACTCATACTTGGAGAGTTTCTCATAAAGCTGCTCCCTCCTGAGAGTCTCTAGCACTATCCGCAGATGCTCCTCGTGCTCCTCCTCTGTCTTGGAATATACCAAGATATCATTAATGAACACCACAACGAACTTGTCCAAGTACTGGTGGAACACCTTGTTCATTAGATTCATAAACACTGCTGGTGCATTGGTTAGCCCAAACGGCATAACCAAAAACTCAAACTGCCCGTACCGCGTCCTGAAAGCGGTCTTGGGAATATCCTCTCCCTTCACCTTCACCTGGTGATAACCCGACCTCAAATCAATCTTGGAGAATACCCGAGCTCCGCTCAACTGATCAAACAGATCATCGATCCGCGGTAGTGGGTATCTGTTCTTGATTGTCAGGTTGTTAAGTGCCCTGTAGTCGATACACATCCGTACCGACCCATCCTTCTTGGGTACGAAAAGTACCGGTGCACCCCAAGGTGAAGAACTCGAACGAATGAAGCCCTTGTCCTGCAGCTCATCCACCTGCTTCTTCAGCTCCACTAACTCGCTGTTGTTCACTCGATAGATATGCTGGGAGATCGGTTCCGCGCCGGGAACCAAGTCTATCGAGAACTCTATATCTCTGTCCGGTGGAAGCCCTGGCAACTCCTCTGGAAACACGTCCATAAACTCTACGATCAAGGGATGCGGAGCCACCTGCTCCTCGACTGATGCTCTACAGAAGACTCCATCGTCCTGCTCTGCCTACCGTCGGGTGTACTCAAACTCTGGCTCTCCTGGCGCCTCGAACAAAACTCTACCCCCACGGCAATCAATACGGGCGTGGTGTCTACTCATCCAGTCCATACCTAATACAATGTCATAGTTCGGTAATGGCATGACTAGTCGAGTCACCCCCAACTCTCGGCCTCCCAAAATGACACTCCGCCCTCTGCACACATCACTCACGAGGATGACCCCACCCCCGGTCGTGATCTTGCAGCTCCTAGGCAATGGTTCAGAAACCAAACTGTGTCTAATAGCATACGATACAGACACAAAGCTGTGGGAAGCCCCGAAATCAAAGAGTGCAAATGCTGGAAGGGAATCTAGGAGAACCGAACCTGCTATCAGCTCTCTGATGGCCTCGGCATCCTCAGCTGCCATGGCAAAAGCTTGCCCCTGCTGTCCACCTCGTGCCTGCTGCTGGAACCTCTGCTGCTGGGTCTGCAGGGCTGGTCCCCTCTGCTGGCCTGCTGGAGCCTTGGCTCTACCTCCCTGCTGTCCTCGCCCAAAAGCCTCTGGGCAGTCCCTCAACTGGTGATCTCCCGCACCACAAAGTAGGCACTTACCTAACTTCTTTCTGTACTTATGGATCATGTTCCCCGGCTTCTTACAGAAGGCACAAATGACTACCTGACGAGGTGCCTGCTGCCCTCTCTGCTGCTGGTGCTGCTGAAAGGGTGTACGACCCTGCTGCTGAGCTGGCCTCTGCTGCTGCTGCTGGAATTGAGGCCTCTTGGCCTGCCCCTGACTGCTACTGCCACCCTGGAAGTCACGACCCCTCTTCTGCTTCAGCCCTAGGTCGTCCTCCGCCGCCATGGCCCCAGAAAATATCTCAGCATAAGTGGCGTTCCGATCGCTCTTAGTCAGCGACCGAACCTCCCTAATCAAACCCCGACGAAACTTCTTCGCCTTCGTCTTCTCAGACAAATCATCAATGAACCGGGCCAATCTGCAGAACTCCCCGGCATACTCAGCTACTGTCTGGTTCCCCTGAACCAGAGCCTTGAACTGTGCCTCGATACCTCCCAAGGCAACATCATGAAAGAACTGCTCCTTAGACAGCTCCTTGAACTGGGCCCAAGTCTGGCCCTCAACTCCCACCCTGGGATCTGTCTGATACCACGCACGGGCTAAGTCCTGCATCTGACTGCCCACCGCCTCGATCTGGAGTCGATCTGGTATCTCCGCCAGTCGGAAGATCTCCTCAATATGCTCTATCCAGTCGCCTGTAACGTGGATGCCCTCTGTGCCGAAGAACTCCCGAGGATGCATCTTCTGGAAGTCCTGAATGTCCTTCTCCCTCCGACGGGGCTGCTGTTGGGTCCCCTGAGCTGTGATCATCTCGACTGTAGTGCGTACCAGCTGGTGTGCCTCATCGATCCCCTGCTTGAAATCTGCAGTCTGCTGCTGCTGATGGGACTCAAGAATCCTCTCCACGAAGGAGAAGAGATGCGCAGCATCTACCATCCCCGCAGGTGGAGGCTGCTGCGGTGGAAGGATCTCAGGAATCACAACTGGCCTCATGACTGCTGGAGGTGCTCCTCCAAAAGTGGCAGAAATACCGACTCGTGAGGGCTGCACTAGCCCTGTGGTACTGGAAGCTGGCTGCTGGACACGAGAGGTGGCAGACCCCTCTCCAGCCTCTCCCGTCACGGGACGATGCGATCGCGTCTCAACCATCCTGGAGACACAGATCAAACAAGAAGCAATTACTGAGAATGAGTCGAAAAATCAAAGGAGGACAATTTAAATTTCTAAGGAAGACAATAAACTGCAAAATAGATATACGGAATCTGATAAGGAATTTTCTAGTGTGATTGAGTACCTTCAAAAAAAACATGCTAATTTCTACTGCACGCTGCAGCGATATTCTAGTTCGAATACCACTACATTTCCAACCTAGACCTGCATGGGCCACCACTAAAAACGTATCACGACCCGTACCCTAGAGTAAGGGCATGAGACGTGGGTACGTCCAGCCTATACCGCAGTGTCGGCGGTAGAACGCTGTCCTAGGTCACAACATCTAACAATTGAAGGTAATGACAGTTATACTCCCCGAATGGGGGTGACATAACAGAAATATAACTCAACCACAGCTAAGGTAGAATAGGTAAGATGGAATGATAATAAAAGATAAAATATCCAGAACAGAGAATCACAGAGATACAATCCAGAATTCTAAGTGTCTAGAATAATACATAACTCAGAATATCTCAAAATCTAACACAGTGATCCAAAAATAGCAAGACAATCCTAAACTAATGGAGTGTCGTCTACTGCTAATGGATTCTGCTGCTGGTCCAAGTCCAGGCACTCATCTAGTGTGGCTCCGTAGTAAGTAGGGCAGAATGCCTCAGCCTCGTCCTCTGTAATATTTCAACAGGTCCAGTCAGGACGGAAACGAGCACATATCTCTCAAACAGTTCATAACCGGTTAGGAGTATAAATCATGCAATAGAGTAAAATACAGGAAGTGCTGAATGGAAGTACAAGTAAGCAGGAGATATTTGTAACTAAAAGTAATACATGATAGTAGAGACTGTAAGTGGCTACGTGATTTAGAGCACAATATGGTTATGTAAACGGCTTGGGGCACATGAATACAAATAAGGAGGCACATGAATACAGCTACTAGGGATAGTGTTCACATAACCAATTCTACTCACCCCGCCCCAATCAATATACAAGGATTCGTTCAAGTTATGTCATAAGCACATAAATACAGCTAAGATACGTGAACTCATGTAATGAGTAGTACATGAGGCACATGATAAGCACATGAAAGCACATGAAGTACGTGAAGCACATGAGAACATGTAAAAACATGAACTAGTACGAGTACAAGGAGTACCTGATGCACATGATAAAGTACATGAACATGAAATACCCGATGCACCCGTAGAGGGATAATATCTCAGGAAAGGATCCATATAGTACTAATCCGTGAAGATACGTGTCAGCATCAAGTAAAGTAATCTAGAGCAAGAATATAATCCAGACAGGTATGAAAAGATCAGAGAATGTACTCGCCTGCTAACTGAAAGTCCGAGATGAAAGTACTGTCCGAGGAGTGGTGTCTGGCTCCTATTTAGAACAGTACAAGTCACAACAAGTCCAGAATAGAAATGTAATGCATATTCCTCATCCCAAAAACCTAAGTTAACCATGTAACAATTATAACAGAGGTTAGATAACATACCTAGGATCTATTTAATAAATAAAAACACAATTTAGAACTATTTAAATCCATTAAAACACAGAACACCACACTGCACACTGAACAGTACAGTGTACCATATGTGCAGGCACGAATCCGTGTCCGACACGATACGATAGTTCCTGAAACTCTAGGGATCTCATGTCAGTCATGGACACGACTCACACGTCAAGTTTCGAGGGTTGAAACCCTGTGTGCACAGAGAAAATGCGTACGAGTAGCAGGGGAAAATCCTGCCAGTGTGCACGTGCGCACGATCGCGTGTCCACACGCTTGTGTCGGCTCAACCCGACACAAAAATGTGCTCAGTGTCCAAGAAATGCATAAGCGAGATGAAAATGGATTTTCCTATTCAAATACAATACACAAAATCGATCGAAATACCCTATGAGGTATTTTGTCGAACACTTACCTATACACGTGGATACGTGTCCGATACGAACACGAAATAGGTCCAAATTCTAGGGTTAGCCTATCTTACTATTAGGTTAGGGTTAGGAGATCCTAGAAATGAATTTTAACAGAATTTAAATGAAATAGAAAGGATTATACCTATAGGTGAATAATGGGCTAAAATCTCCAAATGGTAAGAGTTTCACAAGCCACCAAACTCCCTCAAATTGTGTTCTTCCTGAAAATACTCATCAACAATAGCAAGAATACTAATATTAGGTCCTATTGCAATTTGTTTGGAGGAATTTGGAGTTAGAATGGAATTTCTAAGAATTTACAAAGATGGAGACTCACCTCTTCCAAATGGCAATGGTTTCCTAAAGAGGCAAGCCCTAATTTCAAGGTGCTATTAATAGGAGGGAAACACACTATGGCCGGCCAGAAATTCTAGGGTTAGGGCTTGGTTCAAAGGGTGTGGGCCTATGGGCCATTAAGCCTTTAAGTCATAAAATGACTTGTGATTTCACAAGCCATTACTTAATCAATCTAGCTCCTAATTTCCCCAAATTAATTCCAATGAGCTAAACCTCACTAACTTAAGTCAACCTAGGTTTTTATATCCTAATCACTTAGTCATGACCTAGGTTAGCCACTAGGTTAGTCTCCAAGGTCAATATAAGTCAAAGTCACTAAAACACCAAAATCAATTATTCTAAAATCACTTAAAAATCATATTAATTATAAATAATAATA
The DNA here is from genome assembly GCA_029216955.1 of Iris pallida. Lineage (NCBI taxonomy): Eukaryota > Viridiplantae > Streptophyta > Magnoliopsida > Asparagales > Iridaceae > Iris > Iris pallida. Next base: position 860,157 of record JANAVB010017200.1, on the reverse strand, counting down.
ATAATTCAAATTAAATTCCAAAATTTTGAAAATGACCAAAATACCCTCAAGCTAGAAAAGTGGTAGTGACACAAGCACAAGCCAAACCAAGCTAAGATAGCACTCACACACAATCACAGGGCTATACAAGCTAACACAACAAGTTATATATATATAATGTATATTATATAGGTATTCAATTTAGGCATTCTATATTAGGCTTACAATATTAGACATTCATGAACTACATATATATAGAGTACACAACTTTTATGTACATACATGCATCCATTATCTCATTTATCAAGCATTACCCTTCATGACATACATGTTCCCATAATCACATTATTATATATCATACATAGAGAAATAGGTACATGTGCTTGTGGGTGTCTAGGTGTATATGGACATGTAATCTTGTGTGTGTGCAATTGTGTGTGTACTAGCATGTGGGTAATGTGACAATGTGTGATAGCTAAAATTGAAATAGGAAAACAGTTGCATACATTAGTTGCTATGGGTATGAGTGTGTGTGTGTGTGTTAGGCACTTGTGTGTGGATGTGATAAGAGGGTAGTCAACAAGTGAGGGGCTGTGGGGGTGAAATGGGGACTGTCATGGACAGTCAACAAGGGTTGTTATGGGGGTGTAAAGGGCTGAACTTCAAGGACTGTTTTGTGGGGCTAATGACAGGTTTTTAGGAGCTAATAGGGACTGTTGTATAGCAGGTTTTGGGACTGAACAAAGGGTCAATATAGGGTGAATCAAAGGCTGTCAATGGCTGAATTTGAGGTGATTTTAAGGGACTATTTTGTAGTGATATTAGGACTGGTATGTAGGGTGGTCATGGGGCATACCAAGGCTGTATTTGGACAGCCACAAGGGCATGTTTGGACTGTTATGTGGACAGATTTGGGACTGCCATATAGGCTTGTGTGTTAAGATTATGTGTGACTCTGTGATACACGAGGGTTCAATGTGTGGTGTGCTATAAGAAATGGGAAAAATCTGTGAACAATGTACATATGTAGCAGTGTCTATAGGAATCAGTCCTAGGTAATGCAACAGTGGCATGGGTACATGGGAGGGTATGCATGTGTGTATGTGTAGCTATACATATAGGGTGTCAAACAATATTTAGAAATCAGTTTTCATATCAAATCTCAGGAATCTCCTTGATTGAAAGCTCAGTTCACCAAACCAATACCAATACAATGTGTGAGAATATAACATTCAATAAAATGTTTAAGGAGAGGAATGGAAACCAATTCCAGGTTTCAGGGTTCACACAAAAAGAAGAAGTAATTCTCATATTTCAGTTTTTCAGGAATAAACATATGTAAATGAACTCATGTTCTCTGTATTCAGTCCTAGGTTCTCATGTGTAGGTGTGTGGGCATGTGTGGGTTAATGGTAAAACCTGTGTGACATGATTCCATGTATGTGTGTGTTAATGTGAGGGTGAAGTGAGGAACATTGGACTAAATGTGTGTGTGAGATGATTTCAGTTTATGTGTGAGAAACATGATGGATATAGGATGTGAGGGATACATACATGTGTATACACAATGTGTCTCAGGAATTCAGTTTCATAAACTCAGGTTTTAGAGTGTAATGCAATTCAGTTTTTAACCAATAAATTCTCAGATTCAACAAGGAAAATCTCATTCTCAGGAAAAATTCAATCCAACAACTATTCGAACTCATTTATCAGTTTTCAACTTTATTCCCAATTCCAGTTTTCATATTAACTACATCTCATCATTCACCACATCACCTATATAAGTTCAGAAATGTATGCACATTATCAAGTATCAGTTAATGAAATCCCATTAATTTCAGAAAAATCAAACAGTGCATCAGTACATTCAGGAATTGAGAATTTAACAGTTCGATCCCATATCAAAATCAAATTTCTAACACGACTGACATGAACAGCCAATAATGCATTAACACAATATAAATGGGTTAATATTAACATCAAAAATCAGTTAGAAAGGGAAATGAAAGTTCAAGAATTAAAACTCAGAACAGTGTACCAATTCAATATCAAAACTGAACTCGAACACCATTAAGCCTAATACCAGTCGATAACCCACATTGCAATAGTTTAATACACATGTATAGGTGAATTTAACATGAAAATTAAACAGGGAAATAGTTTAAACAGAGAATTAAACTTAGGTTTTTCAAAAGCTGTATCGCGTATCAGTCCTCCTGGGGAAACCCGAGTTCGAATTGTGAAATATCAATTAAACATAAATTTAAACATGCACAGGTGTCGAGTGGGTGCACACGTGTCTGGGAGGAGTGTTCGTGTCCAAAAAACTGGACACGAAGTGTCCAAATAGAGGGAACATACACAGACACAACTGCTCTGTACAGCCTCGTACGGGCGTGTCACCGAGTCGTGCGCATGACACACGACACGTGACACATCGTGCTCGTGTCTAGGGGTAGAGAGGGACTAGGGGTACGTGTATATGTGTCTGTATTGTGTCCAAGTGAGTCGTGTCAGGAGTTAAAGGGTCGTATCAGACGCGAATTTTCGCGTATGACAGTGCAGTGTCAAATCGATGCAGGAAGGATTTCTCCCCAACCGCTCTATAATATGGGCTGAAATTTTGTCAGTGTTGTCAGACACGTGGCCTAGGTGTCCACAAATTTTCCTGTCCACATGTGCTGTGTCGTGTCCGCTACTGTGCCCGAGCAGCACGGCACTGTGCACAGCCTGCTGCGTGCGTGTGCGTGTCCAATTTTGACACGAATAAGACATGAAAATCATTTCAGTCTTCACAAACATTAAAATACACATATAGACCTAGGTATCTATGTAATTAGTTTTTTAAAAATTGAAAATAAAATCCTTTGTGACATTTTATCAAACACATGCACACATAACATGATACGTGTCCGATACGGACACCAAACGGACACGAATCGACACAAAACCAATACCTACGACTAGAAAACACCTAGGGCTTCCTATCCATGCAAAGAAAACGAAATTTGGTGGAGGGAATATGGATTTACCTATATGTTCAATTTGCATGAAAAAGCTTCAAAAAGGGGGGTTTCTTCTTGATGGCCAAGTGCTCCAAATTGGTCCAAACCTGAGATTTCTCTCCATGGACATGAAATAGAGCTGGATTAGGAACTAATGCAAAAGACTAGAGTGGAAAAGGAATTAAAATGAATAATCTATGGGTTTGGAAAGAATGGACAAACCTCTTTCTTCAAAACTTGGAGAAATAAATAAAAGAGGCAAGAACAAATGGAAGAGGCATTAAATAGGGTGTGAAACCCTAGGTTGGCTGCCATGGGTGGACTTGTTGGGGTTTGGGCTTAAGTCATGGGCCTATGGTTCAATTCACAAGTCATTAAATCACAAGTCATTGCATTAAACCATAAGTCATGACTTAATTTTACTAAACCTAATCCCCTCATTCTAAAACCAATCTCTAATGACTAAAATGGGTTAACTCAAGTTAGGCTAGGGTTACCATAGCTAGGGTTAGGTTCTAGGCTAGTCTACAAGTCTCAAACTAGTCAAGACTAACATAAGACATAGCAATATTTAATTAATAATAAATTCACAAAAATTCCCATAAATCATAATAAATTCAAAAAAAAAATCCTAAAATGACTAAAATACCCTCTAGGCTAAAATGTACTAATTAAACATCCTAATCACATGGCTAGGCTCTAGGGCAGACAGTCTCTACGGTTACACAAGCCAAACACCAAAATCATAAGCCATGATTTAAATAGTTTTAAAATGATTAAAAATCACTAAAAATTATATTAAAATTTTAAATACCATAATTAAATAAATTAAAATATAAAATTTTAAAATTACCCTCATTTTAGAAACTGGGTGTTACAATCCTACCCACCTTAAAAAAAATTCGTCCTCGAAATTAAAATGGTAGTAGTCCTTCTAGGTCAAACACCCCACAATCAAAGTCTCAAACATACCGTCAGATAATCATATGCGTCTGTCCAAAATTGTGATACTCAGAATCTTCGTCGTGCTAGTGAGCAAGGCTACGATAATCATAGAGTCCTCGACTAAGGCACATACCTCTAGAATCATGGTATTTAAAATTTTTGCATTGCCGCATGCTTGGCAGCAAAAACCTTAAATTCCCACACCCGAGAAATATGTCCTAAATCTGACTATATGTCCTCACTATGCCAGCTAAACACGACCATTGAAGATTCTAGATCCCATAACTGAGGTGACCTAGCCCATATGATTCATCTCAGAAGAAAATCAAACATAACACAAGAACTACAGGACAAAATTGATAAATCGACAAGGAACAGAGGGAATCAAAATTTTAAGGCAGTTATAAGAGGCAATTACGGAAGTGGAATCAAAAGAACGGAACCTGCAACTAGATCTCCAACGGCCTGAGCATCCTCGACTGTCCTGGCGAAAGCTCGCCTCTGCTGGCCTCCCCTGGCCTGCTGCTGATGCTGCATGTACCTCTGCTGAGTCGGTAAGGGTAATCCCGTCTGCTGGCCTACCGGAGCCCTAACTCCTGCTCCCTGAACTGTCTGTCTCGATGACTCGGGACACTCTCTCAGACGATGATCGGATCCTCCGCAAAGCAAACATCTGCCCAGCCTCTTCTGGCATTCGTCCCAATCGTGTCCCGATCTCTTGCAAAAAGGGCAAATGATAACAAGCTGCTGTCCCGGGGTCTGCTGCTGCCTCTGTGGCTGCTGCGCCTGCTGAAGGGGCACACGGTCCTGAAACTGCCGCTGCTGAAAGTAGACCCTCGACTGCTGGTACTGCTGCTGAATCTGTAGGGGTGGAAGCTGCTGCGGATACTGTGGTTGAATCTACAAACGGGGCATCTGCTGCTGAAACTGTAGGTGGGGCCTCTTGGCCGAGCCCGCACTGCCACTAGCTCCTTGAGTATCTCGCATCCTCTTCTCCTTCAGTCCAATATCGTCCTCCGCTGTCATGGCTCCTACCAGAATCTGCTCGAAAGTGGCGTTGTGGTCGCTCTTGGTATATGACTTGATCTCTCCGATCAAACCCCTGCGGAACCTTCTCGCCTTTCCAGCCTCAGTAAGATCCTCAATGAATCTGCTCAAACGGCTGAACTCTCCAGCGTACTCCTCAACGGTCTGGTTCCCTTGAACCAAACTCTCGAACTGCGCCTCCAAAGCACGAAGTACTGTATCAGGAAAGAATTTCTCCTTGAATAGTTTCTTGAACGCTGCCCAAGTCTGACCGGCTGTACCAACCCTCGGGTCTGTCTGGTACCAGGTATGGGCCAAGTCCTGCATCTGACTGGCGGCTGCCTCCATCTGTAATCCTGCTGGTATCTGTGCCATCGAAATATCTCCTCAATGTGCTCTATCCAATCGTCAGCATATATGATGCCCTCTGTACCCTTGAAGTCTCGAGGTCCCATCTTCTTGAAGGAATGGATGTCTGGAGTCCTCGGCTGATACGGCTGCATCTGGCCTCCCTGTAGCTGAGCAGCCACCAGCTCTACTGTCGTCCTGACCAACTGGTGAGTATTTTGTATGCTCTGTCGGATATCAGCAGACTGGCTCTTCTGTATCTGCTGCTGAGACTCCAAGAATCGCTGGAAAAGGGAAAACATCTGAGCCGCATCTACTGTCCCTGAAGGTAACTGTTGCTGAAACATGTCTGGAATGACGAAGGAAGACCTCCGGACAGGTGGAGGTGCACTCTCAAAAGCTGCAGACGCTCCTATATGAGCAGAAACAGGAAGTGCTGTGGTCCCACCATCCACAATCGGGCGAGGGGTGGTAGGCCTCTCACCAGCTTCTGCTGAGCCAGAGCGATGCGATCGTGTCTCAATCACCATCCTGGAGACAGATCATCAAGGAATTATTACTGGGATAGAAACAATAATTCAAGGGAGGACAGTTATTCAAGGAAGCAATCTTCAACAGGAATTTAGATAGCAGGAATTTGTTAAGAGTTTTTCCAAATGTGATTGAGTACCTCAAAAATAATCCTAATCCTACTGTAGGTTGTAGTGGTACTCTAGTTTGAATACCACTACACAAACTCGACCTGCATGGGCCACCACTAAAAACGTGTCACGACCCGCACCCACTGTGAGGGTACGAGAACGTAATAGCATCCAGCCTACGTCGCAGTATCGGCGGTAGAACGCTGTTCTAGGTCATGAACTATAACTAACATAATACGAATACTCTCCATAAGGAGGCCAACTCAGAGGAATAACTTAATCACAATCTATAGATAGAATATGGCACGATAAAATAGATAAAGAAATCCTCAACTGAGGTACAACAGAAACGAAATAACAAGTCTCATCAACTACCAGTCTCAACATCTCTAAAATATACAACTCTGAAAAATAAGACAATAGCTAAACATGAAAAGAAACAGTCTAAGCTATCTATACTATGCAAGGTATCGTCCTCAGCAGCTGCCTGAACCTCCCCAGGGGTCCAGGTCGCGAGTGTCATCTAGGAAAGCTCCAAAGTAAGGGGTGCAGGATTCTTCATCATCCTCTGTAAAATTTTCAACAGGTCCAGTCAGGATGGGAGCGAGCACAATACATCTCACGTAGATCATAACAGGTTAGAGAATATAAACATGCAAGAGAGTACGATACATGAAACTGAAAGAAAGTACATGATGTAAACAGGAAGAGAACTGTAATAGAAATATCTACTATAAGTAGAGAGCTACCAGTGACTAGTAATTTAGAGTATAAAGTCGATATATGAACGGCTGGATTTGCACATGACTACACTAAAGAGGCGCACATGGCTATACTACTTTGGAATTGTTCACATGACAATTTATACTCCCCCATACCCCAATCAATATACAAGGATCCAAACAAGTTATGTTACGTACATAGTTTTCACATGAAACCCATAAATGGGTGCACATGAAGTATACATGAGAGCTCATACATGAGTGCACATAAAGTTCACATGGGGGCCCATAAATGGGTGTACATGAAATTCACATGAAAGCTCATAAATGAGTGTACATGCAATATAGGTTATACATGAGATACATGGAAAACATGACCGATTCATGAGAGCACATGAGAGTACACGAGCGAGCATGAACGAGCATGATGCACATGAGAAACATGAATAACATAAGAGCGAGGAATACACGATGTACATGAAACACATGACACAATGTATCCAATGCTCCCGAGGGGGATAACATCTCAATGTAGGGATCCATATAGTACCAATCCGTGATAATATCGTGACAGCATCAAATAAGGTAAACTAGAGCAGGAATATAATTCTAAGCAAGTTATGAAATGATCAGAGAATGTACTCACCTGGTATCTGAATGTCTGAAGTAAATGTACTGTCCGAGATGAGGTACCTGACTCCTAGTTAGAGCAACACAAGTCAAGATGTATACAGAGAGTGATATATAGAATGTACAATGCATCTGCATGCTGTCTAGGTCAAACTAGACTAAAGTCAACCCTTGGTCAACTCTAGTCAACTGCACTAGTCAAACTAGGTCAACCTAACCCAAACAAGTCTAATAAGTCTCACTAGGCCTAACCAAGCCTAGGCTAGAAACCAAATACAAGCACAAGCCAAACCAAGCTAAGCTAGCACTCACACACAATCACAGGGCTACAAGCTAACATAACAAGTTATATATATAATGTATATTATATAGGAATTCAATTTAGGCACTCTATATTAGGCTTACAATATTAGACATTCATGAACTATATATATATAGTACACAACTTTTATGTACATACATGCATCCATTATCTCATTTATCAAGCATTACCCTTCATGACATACATGTTCCCATAATCACAGTATTATATATCATACATAGGAAAATAGGTACATATGCTTGTGGGTGTCTAGGTGTATATGGACATGTAATCTTATGTGTGTGCAATTGTGTGTGTTCTAACATGTGGGTAATGTGACAATGTGTGATAGCTAAAATTAAAATAGGAAAGCAGTTGCATACATTAGTTGCAATGGGTAGTGTGTGTGTGTGTGTGTTAGGCACTTGTGTGTGGATGTGATAAGAGGGTAGTCAACAAGTGAGGGGCTGTGTGGGGTGAATTGGGGACTGTCATGGACAGTCAACAAGGGTTGTTATGGGGGTGTAAAGGGCTGAACTTCAAGGACTGTTTTATGGGGCTAATGACAGGTTTTTAGGAGCTAATAGGGACTGTTGTATGGCAGGTTTTGGGACTAAACAAAGGGTCAATATAGGGTTAATCAAAGGCTGGCAATGGCTGAATTTGAGGTGATTTTAAGGGACTGTTTTGTAGTGATATTAGGACTGGTATGTAGGGTGGTCATGGGGCATACCAAGGCTGTATTTGGACAGCTACAAGGGCATGTTTGGACTGTTATGTGGACATATTTGGGACTGCCATATAGGCTTGTGTGTTAAGATTATGTGTGACTGTGTGATACATGAGGGTTCAATGTGTGGTGTGCTATAGGAAATGGGAAAAATCTGTGAACAATGTACATGTGTAGCAGTGTCTATAGGAATCAGTCCTATGTAATGCAACAGTGGCATGGGTACATGGGAGGGTATGCATGTGTGTATGTGTAGCTATACATATAGGGTGTCAAACAATATTTAGAAATCAGTTTTCATATCAAATCTCAGGAATCTCCTTGATTGAAAACTCAATTCACCAAACCAATACCAATACAATGTGTGAGAATATAACATTCAATAAAATGTTTAAGGAGATGAATGGAAACCAATTCCAGGTTTTAGGGTTCACACAAAAAGAAGAAGTAATTCTCATATTTCAGTTTTTCAGGAATAAATATATGTAAATGAATTCATGTTCTCTGTATTCAGTCCTAGGTTCTCATGTGTAGGTGTGTGGGCAGGTGTGGGTTAATGGTAAAACCTGTGTGACATGATTCCATGTGTTTGTGTTAATGTGAGGGTGAAGTGAGGAACAGTAGACTAAATGTGTGTGTGTGAGATGATTTCAGTTTATGTGTGAGTGACAGGATGGATATAGGGTGTGAGGGATACATATATGTGTATACACAATGTGTCTCAGGAATTCAGTATCATAAACTCAGGTTTTAGAGTGTAGTGTAATTCAGTTTTTAACCAATAAATTCTCAGATTCAACAAGGGAAATCTCATTCTCAGGAAAAATTCAATCCAACAACTATTCGAACTCATTTCTCAGTTTTCAACTTTATTCCCAATTCCAATTTTCATATTAACTACATCTCATCATTCACCACATCACCTATACAAGTTCAGAAATGTATGCACATTATCAAGTATCAGTTAATGAAATCCCATTAATTTCAGAAAAATCAAACAGTGCATCAGTGCATTCAGGAATTGAGAATTTAACAGTTCGATCCCATATCAAAATCAAATTTCTAACACGAATGACATGAACAGCCAATAGTGCATTAACACAATATAAATGGGTTAATATTAACATCAAAAATCAGTTAGAAAGGGAAATGAAAGTTCAAGAATTAAACTCAGAACAGTGTACCAATTCAATATCAAAACTGAACTCGAACACCATTAAGCCTAATACCAGTCGATAACCCATATTGCAATAGTTTAATACACATGTATAGGTGAATTTAACATGAAAATTAAACAGGAAAATAGTTTAAACAGAGAATTAAACTCAGGTTTTTCAAAAACTGTATCGCGTATCAGTCCTCCTGGGGAAACCCGAGTTTGAATTATGAAATATTAATTAAACATAAATTTAAACGTGCACAGGTGTCGAGTGGGTGCACACGCGTCTAGGAGGAGTGTTCGTGTCCAAGAAACTGGACACGAAGTGTCCAAACAGAGGGAACACACACACAGACACAACTGCACTGTACAGCCTCGTGCGGGCGTGTCACCGAGTCGTGCACATGACCCACGACACGTGTGTCACGACCCGCACCCTAGAGTTAGGGCACGAGAACGTAACAACGCCCAGCCTACGCCGTAGTGTCGGCGGTAGAACGCTGCCCTAGGTCTCAATGCATCTAACAGTAGAAGACTAAACAGTTTATACTCCCCGAATGGGGGTGATATAGCATAATGTAAACTCAATCACATCTAAGGTAGAGCATAAAGGAAGATAGATAAAACATGAAATCGAAAAGAGATACAACAGATAGAAGTCTAAGTGTCTAATATACAAACTCAGAATACATCTCAAAACCCAAATACAGTAATCCATAAATACAACTCAAGATGACTGAAAATAAACTATAAACAAAAACCCTAGCTATCTATGCAACCTCTACTGTCTCCTCTAGGCTAGCAGGCAACCTCCAGGCTATCTGTAAAATTTATCAACAGGTCCAGTCAGGATTGGAGCGTGCACAAAATATCTCATACAGTTCATAACGAGTTAGGAAATATAAAGCATGCAATAGAGTAAAGTACATGAAACGCTGAAAGAAGAAGATATATAAAAAAAGTAGAGATTTGATAACAGGAAATATCTAAATATGATAAGTAAGACTGTAAGGAACATGTAATTTAGAGCACAATATGGTTATGTAAACGGGTTAGGTTATACAATAAAATGGGACTCCTTTGTACGTGGGTGTACAATGGACATATATAATTTCTTATACAATATGATTGATCACATAACCATTTCTACTCCTCCTCCCCAATCAATACACAAGGATCCAATTCAGTTACGTTACCTTATACAATGACTTGTACAATGGCTTGTACAATGGCTCAATGTGATACTGAGAGTACAATATGCACAATGAGTGTACAATGATAAGGGTATTCAATAAATACAACATGTAAGTGAAACGCACATCATAATATATACTTAGTGAATACAAGGAGATAACATCTCAGAAGAAGATCCATATAGTACCAATCCGTGATAATGAATCGTGTCAGCATCAAGTACAGTAATCTAGAACAAGAATATAAATCCATACAAGTATGAAATGGTCAGAGAATGTACTCGCCTGATAGCCTGAGTGTCTGAAGAGAATATACTGTCCGAGGAGTGGTATATGTCTCCTACAGAACAGTACAAGTCACTATGAGTCCAAAATGATAATAAGATGCATTACAATGCATTCTGAATGATCTAGGTCAATCTAGGTCAAATCTAAGTCAAACCTAAGTCACACCAAGCTAAACTAGGTCATACTAGGTCATACTGGGTCATACTAGGACAACCAAGGTCAAACAAGGTCATAAGAAATCAATCTAAGTCAAATTAGGTCAATCGGGATCAAAGGTTGACTTATAGTTGACTTTTGGTCAAAAAGTCAACTCTGGTCAACTGCACTAGTCAAACTAGGTCAAATTAGGTCATGTCCTAACCCAGTAAGTCTTACTAGGCCTAACCAAGACTATCCTAGGAAGCACACATCAATACAAGGCTATACAAGCCAACATACACCCAACTCTATATAGCATGCAATTATTCAATACTCAAATAGGCAAGAATTCACATTGGATATATACTAGGTAATCTATTACTTTAAGCTATATATGTCTACACATATATACACATGCATATATTGGTATTCAATATTAGGTCTATAATCATGGCATTTCAAATGGTTATATAAACTTATATATTACAACACAATATGCTAACATATATATAATATACATACATAGCTAAGTTAACTATATTCATAAATACTTATTTAAGAGGCTATGTGTGTGTATGTGAACATGGCAAAGGGTCAAGTAAGGGTTAAATGGGCATACATAGTGTATACATATCAAAGAGTGTCAAAGTGTAAGTGAACAATGTGTCAAGTGTGATAGTGTCAACATAGTGTAAGGGGTACATGAGGTAATATATGATTTGTGTTAACATAGAATATTACATCACATTAACTTGTATATTGCATACATTACATCTATTATTACATTACATTCATGCTTGCATTCATTCATCATTTATTTATTCTCTTGCACTACTATATGTACCATACATTACATACTATGGAACCTACATATTCATTACAAGCCATACTTATACATGCTTACATTAGATAGGATACTTACACCTCATAAATCATTTATTTAACCATTTACTCATGCTTGCATTCTTTATTTAGTTACATAATGTATATACATTAACATGGGTTAAAATCAAATAGCACATTATATTACACACAAGGGTGCACAAAATGCATATGACGAATAGTAACTCCTACTAATAATCAATACTGTACCAACTCAGCATGAATTAAATTCTAGGATTAAAGTATGTTATAGATCTATGTGTTAGCTTTCCAAAACTTCAAACGGATCGCGTTTTCGTTTCCGGAAACTCCCGGAATCGCGAAAACACCGAGAACGCGTTTATCTTTCGTACAGCTGACACTCAAATAATTCTCCAGAAAGTTACAGAAAGAATTAAGCCTATTAATACATGTTTTTGGAAATCTAACTTCAATACGCTTCTTTTAAAAAAAATGGAAGATTAAACCAAGCTTTGAGCTAGAAGTTATGACATTTCTAAGTTAGGGCTGAAATTAAAAACGTGGATAAAAATCATGACGGATTTAGATAGTTTGAGCCAAAAGAATACACAATATATATCCTAATTATCCACAACAATAATAGCAATAATAATATGAGGAACCACACTCACAAACTTGATTATATAATCATCATGAACCATTTATTACATATATAAATATAGATACACTCTCATTACAATATATATATATATATAAATATATATATGTAACATGAACACATCCACAACACAAAGGACACTCCTATGACCTCCAAATGGACACAAAATAGACACAAATGGAGATACAACCGTGGGGATCATTCCTATGGGTTTAAAATAGACCTATATGCATGAGGAAATAAAAAGGAGAAGGGATTTATACCTCCCGATAGATCGAATCGAAGAAAAGCCTTTCCGGAGCGACACCGACACGTAGAGATTCCAAAAGGACACGAACGAGCTCCGAAACCTCCCAAACTTGGGTAGCTTCCTCCTTGGCTAGAATGGAGAAGGAAAGAAGAAGATTTGGTGGCGAAATGAAAGGATTTGGTGGAGAAATTGCTAGGGATTGCTCTCTAGGAATTTGGGGAAGAACAAGAGAGAGAGTGTGGATGAGAATAATGAATGAACTTGAGCCTATCCTCTCCCAAAGTGGCTGGTCATATGGTCTATTTGTCCTATTATGGTAAGGTCCAAAATGCCCCCACTAACCTATTCTATGAGTATTAGGAAAGGGCTAATTGGTTGGGGCTAAATTAGTCATTCTAAAGTCTCTAATCACACTAACCTTATCCATAATAATTAGTCTAACCTCTAACTAAAATATTTCTATCATGTGGACTAAAATTAATATTATGTGGGCCATGCCTAACTAGTGTGTGGGTCCCACTAGAGTCAACTATCCCCGGGTCCCCGTTTCAAGTCGGATTGAGTTAAAATTCAAACCCGACTCAAATAACCCCAAAACAATATCATAAATAATAAAATAATATCAAAATAATTCAAAGAGGTCAAATACAAAAATATCCTTAGGCCAAAAATGATATTAAAATATCATAATCACATGGTTAGGCTCTAGGTCAAACAGTCTCTAGGGTTTCACTAGCAAAACGTCAAAACCACAAGTCATTGATTTAAATAATTTTAAAAATGATTTAAAATTACCAAAAGTCATATCATGAATTAAATATCATTATTAAAATAATTATAAACACGAAATTTCAAAATTACCCTTATTTGGAAAACTGGGTGCTACAACTCTACCCACCTTAGAAAAATTTCGTCCTCGAAATTAAAATGTCCATACTCCCTCTAGGTCAAACCCCCACAATCAAAGTCCCAGAACTTAAACAAATCATACCATCAAAAGGACGGCATACAGGGTCATGGCATACGGTGAAAGTGAAGTCTCGTCTAGGTATACTAGTCATGCTAATCAAATCGGTTATAGGGTATCAAAACACACAAGCAATCCAGGGTGCTAAACGAGAAAAGATACAGAAATATCAAATCATCAAAACTGTAAGACAGTCTACCATCCTATGTGAAAACTGGTACTCATCAAAAAAAAAAAAAGGTAACCACCAATCATCTAAAAGGGGTACTATCCCAAGAAAATAAAAATCACAAGTTTAATTAACGAAAGTCGATTACATTGAAATCCAATCACAATATATATAGAGAGAGAGCGTTAGAGAGAAAAAATCTAGCATTATGTGTATAGGGACATATTCATATGATTAGATAGTAGGCATGGGTGTACGTGAATATACATAAAAGTGTATATGAGGATTGTGTTTCAATTCAACGGCTATCAAGTTACACTAATCATGGCATATTGGTTAAACAATCTACAATACGCAACTTATTTAATCATAACATGCATAGCTAAATATATATATATATAAAAAGGTAGAGACTTAGTTATGTATTTATATATATTATAACATGTATGCCTAAGCTCTATATATATCTATCCAGATATACAATCATAACATAGAGGGGAAGGGTTTGGTTAAAAGACAGTATATACTATGTTAGAGTGTGTGTGTGTGTCCTTGTACAGGGTTATAACTTAGTATTGAAAGGTTAAACCCAGTTTTAGTTCAACGTTTACATATAAAATCTGAGAACAAGCTAACATTTAAACCAGTGCAATATTAACATAATGCAATTTCAAAATTTAGGGGTTGAAATATCACGACTAATCTCAATGCTCCCAATACATCCTAACATGATAGAAATGAAATCCTAACATATTACCAATACATTTATCTACGCATACAGTTCGATATTACATGTTAAATCTGAAATTTAACTAAACATGGAAATCAATGTAAAAATGTTAACATGTAACTAGTTTTCAAGATTTTGGAGAAATTTGAACATTAAAACCAACTCAATGTTTATCACAAACTAACATGTAAGAATATGAAACCTAACATTATATCCCTACATACAATAATGTACACATCTTTAAATATTATATTAAAGAAAATAAAACAGCAATTTAAACTAAACATTTAGAATTCAGTATTAAGGGTTAATATGCACACAGTCTCAGATTTTTCAAATTTAACACAAAATTCAACCAAATTTTTTTGAATTGACACCCTATGTATAACATACATGTGCAGTGGTATAAATAAAACTATTATCATAAAATTTTATATTTAAATTACGGGTTAAGTTAGGAAAAGCAGAGAATCAGAAATATTAGGGTTTTGAAAATTTAACATCAACAACATATTAATATGTATTCAGGTAGGTGGAAAATTAAGTATAGCATGCATACGTGTTAAGCAAAGTGTCTGCTACATGTATTCATATATATATTCTCATGTCCCAATATAAAAAAATTAATTCTACGTTAAGACTAACATTTGAATTCCTACCAAAATTACAAGCAGGTGATTGACGAAATCAAGACAGTTTTATTATCATTATTATTTAATACAAGAATAATAGCAAGAAAGAAATAACGATAAAATCGGTTCTGCTTATCTGTTTAAAGAAGGAACCGTTTTGAAATCCAGAGTTAAATTATCAAATTCAAGATAAAGTCTAACAAAATCATCGATTCATTGTATTATGAAAAACTCATAGCAAGAAATTACACAAGGTTTATAAAACCAACTAAACTTACCCCTGAGTTAAATAATAGAAAACTAGACAAATAAACAAATAATAATTCTTTTTTTGAATGACTGAACAAAAGTAGAGAAAACATGTTCAAAAAATTTAAGGTGCAATCTGATAATTATATGCGTCTATCCAAAATTATGGTACTCTAAATCCTCGTCATACTAGTAAGCAAGGCTACCATAATCACAGAGCCCTTGACTTATGCACATATCTCTAGAATCATGATATTTAACATTTTTGCGGTGCCGCTAGCTTGGCTGCGAAAACCTTAAATTCCCACACCCGAGAAATATATCCAGAGTCAGACTATATGTCCTCACCATGCTGGCTAATGCGACTATAGAAGACTAGATTCCATAACATAGATGACCTAGCCCATATAATTTCATCTTGCCAAAAATTAAATTAAATCAACAATGAATACCCAAAAATCAAATCAATTTATCAACGAACACCAAAATTCAAAAATGAACAAAAATCCATCAAAATACAAACTCGGATGCAATAGCTATCATCAAAATTCAAATTCGACAATCATCCATCAAAATCAATAAATACAACTCGAATTCAACAATACTCTATAAAAATCAAGTTTAAGAACAGAAAGTAAAGATAATTAAATTAAGGGAAGAAGAGTTTTCAAATCGAAGTTAAAATAAGATTCTCAAGGGTCGTCCCAGGAATCTCTCAAGGGATCCTAACTGTGATTGAGTACCTTCAAAAATATATCCTAATCCTACTGCAGGCTGTAGTGGTACTCAAGTTCGAATACCACTACATAAACTCGACCTGCATGGGCCACCACTAAAAACGTGTCACGACCCGCACCCTAGAGTTAGGGCACGAGAACGTAACAACGCCCAGCCTACGCCGCAGTGTCGGCGGTAGAACGCTGCCCTAGGTCTCAATGCATCTAACAGTATAAGACTAAACAGTTTATACTCCCCGAATGGGGGTGACATAGCATAATGTAAACTCAATCACATCTAAGGTAGAGCATAAAGGAAGATAGATAAAACATGAAATCGAAAAGAGATACAACAGATAAAAGTCTAAGTGTCTAAGATACAAACTCAGAATACATCTCAAAACCCAAATACAGTAATCCATAAATACAACTCAAGATGACTGAAAATAAACTATAAGCAAAAACCCTAGCTATCTATGCAACCTCTACTGTCTCCTGTAGGCTAGCAGGCAACCTCCAGGCTATCTGTAAAATTTATCAACAGGTCCAGTCAGGATTGGAGCGAGCACAAAACATCTCACGCAGTTCATAACGAGTTAGGAAATATAAAGCATGCAATAGAGTAAAGTACATGAAACGCTGAAAGAAGAAGATATATAAAAAATAGTAGAGATTTGATAACAGAAAATATCTAAATATGATAAGTAAGACTGTAAGGAACATGTGATTTAGAGCACAATATAGTTATGTAAACGGGTTAGGTTATACAATAAAATGGGACTCCTTTGTACGTGGGTGTACAATGGACATATACAATTTCTTATACAATACGATTGATCACATAACCATTTCTACTCTCCCTCCCTAATCAATACACAAGGATCCAATTCAGTTACGTTACCTTATACAATGACTTGTACAATGGCTTGTACAATGGCTTGTACAATGACTTGTACAATGGCTTGTACAATAGCTTGTACAATGGCTCAATGTGATACTGAGAGTACAATATGCACAATGAGTGTACAATGATAAGGGTATTCAATAAGTACAACATGTAAGTGAAACGCACATCACAATATGTACTTAGTGAATACAAGGAGATAACATCTCAGAAGAAGATCCATATAGTACCAATCCGTGATAATGAATCGTGTCAGCATCAAGTACAGTAATCTAGAGCAAGAATGTAAATCCATACAAGTATGAAACGGTCAGAGAATGTACTCGCCTGATAGCCTGAGTGTCTGAAGAGAATATACTGTCCGAGGAGTGGTATCTGTCTCCTATAGAACAGTACAAGTCACTATGAGTCCAAAATGATAATAAGATGCATTACAATGCATTCTGAATGAATCTAAGTCAATCTAGGTCAAATCTAAGTCAAACCTAAGTCACACCAAGCTAAACTAGGTCATACTAGGTCATACTGGGTCATACTAGGACAACCAAGGTCAAACAAGGTCATAGGAAATCAATCCAAGTCAAATTAGGTCAATCGGGGTCAAAGGTTGACTTACAGTTGACTTTTGGTCAAAAAGTCAACTCTGGTCAACTGCACTAGTCAAACTAGGTCAAACTAGGTCATGTCCTAACCCAGTAAGTCTTACTAGGCCTAACCAAGACTATCCTAGCAAGCACACATCAATACAAGGCTATACAAGCCAACATACACCCAACTCTATATAGCATGCAATTATTCAATACTCAAATAGGCAAGAATTCACATTGGATATACACTAGGTAATCTATTACTTTAAGCTATATATGTCTACACATATATACACATGCATATATTTGTATTCAACATTAGGTCTATAATCATGGCATTTCAAATGGTTATATAAACTTATATATTACAACACAATATGCTAACATATATATAATATACATACATAGCTAAGTTAACTATATTCATAAGTACTTATTTAAGAGGCTATGTGTGTGTATGTGAACATGGCAAAGGGTCAAGTGAGGGTTAAATGGGCATACATAATGTATACATATCAAAGAGTGTCAAAGTGTAAGTAAACAATGTGTCAAGTGTGATAGTGTCAACATAGTGTAAGGGGTACATGAGGTAATATATGATTTGTGTTAACATAGAACATTACATCATATTAACTTGTATATTGCATACATTATATCTATTATTATATTACATTCATGCTTGCATTCATTCATCATTCATTTATTCTCTTGCACTACTATATGCACCATACATTACATACTATGGAACCTACATATTCATTACAAGCCATACTTATACATGCTTATATTAGATAGGATACTTACACCTCATACATCATTTATTTAACCATTTACTCATGCTTGCATTCTTTATTTAGTTACATAATGTATATACATTAACATGGATTAAAATCAAATAGAACATTATATTACACACAAGGGTGCACAAAATGCATATGCCGAATAGTAACTCCTACTAATAATCAATACTGTACCAACTCAGCATGAATTAAATTCTAGGATTAAAGTATGTTATAGATCTATGTGTTAGCTTTCCGAACCATCAAACGGATCGCGTTTTCGTTTCCGGAAACTCCCGGAATCGCGAAAACACCGAGAACGCGTTTGTCTTTCGTACAGCTGACACTCAAATAATTCTCCAGAAAGTTACATAAAGAATTAAGCCTATTAATACATGTTTTTGGAAAGCTAACTTCAATACGCTTCTTTTAAAAAAAAACGGAAGATTAAACCGAGCTTTGAGCTAGAAGTTATGACATTTCTAAGTTAGGGCTGAAATTAAAAACGTGGATAAAAATCATGACGGATTTAGATAGTTTGAGCCAAAAGAATACACAATATATATCCTAATTATCCACAACAATAATAGCAATAATAATATGAGGAACCACACTCACAAACTTGATTCTATAATCATCATGAACCATTTATTACATATATAAATATAGATACACTCTCATTACAATATATATATATATATAAATCTATATATGTAACATGAACACATCCACAACACAAAGGACACTCCTATGACCTCCAAATGGACACAAAATGGACACAAATGGAGATACAACCATGGGAATCATTCCTATGGGTTTAAAATAGACCTATATGCATGAGGAAATGAAAAAGAGAAGGGATTTATACCTCTCGATAGATCGAATCGAAGAAAAGCCTTCCCGGAGCGATACCGACACGTAGAGATTCCAAAAGGACACGAACGAGCTCCGAAACCTCCCAAACTTGGGTAGCTTCCTCCTTGGCTAGAATGGAGAAGGAAAGAAGAAGATTTGGTGGCGAAATGAAAGGATTTGGTGGAGAAATTGCTAGGGATTGCTCTCTAGGAATTTGGGAAAGAACGAGAGAGAGAGTGTGGATGAGAATAATGAATGAACTTGAGCCTATCCTCTCCCAAAGTGGCTGATCATATGGTCTATTTGTCCTATTATGGTAAGGTCCAAAATGCCCCCACTAACCTATTCTATGAGTATTAGGAAAGGGCTAATTGGTTGGGGCTAAATTAGTCAAAGTCTCTAACCACACTAACCTTATCCATAATAATTAGTCTAACCTCTAACTAAAATATTTCTATCATGTGGACTAAAATTAATATCAAGTGGGCCATGCCTAACTAGTGTGTGGGTCCCACTAGAGTCAACTATCCCCGGGTCCCCGTTTCAAGTCGGATTGAGTTGAAATTCGAACCCGACTCAAATAACCCCAAAATAATATCATAAATAATAAAATAATATCAAAATAATTCAAAGAGGTCAAATACAAAAATATCCTTAGGCCAAAAATGATATTAAAATATCATAATCACATGGTTAGGCTCTAGGTCAAACAGTCTCTAGGGTTTCACTAGCAAAACGTCAAAACCACAAGTCATTGATTTAAATAATTTTAAAAATGGTTTAAAATTACCAAAAGTCATATCATGAATTAAATATCATTATTAAAATAATTATAAACACAAAATTTCAAAATTACCCTCATTTGGAAAACTGGGTGCTACAACGTGACACGTCGTGCTCGTGTCTAGGGGTAGAGGGGGGCTAGTGGTACATGTATATGTGTCTATATTGTGTCCAAGTGAGTCGTGTCAGGAGTTAAAGGGTCGTATCAGACGCGAATTTTTGCGTGTGACAGTGCAGTATTAAATCGCTGCGGGCGGGATTTCTCCCCAACCGCTCGATAATATGGGCTAAAATTTTGTCAGTGTAGTGTCAGACACGTGGCCTGGGTGTCCAAAAATTTTCGTGTCCATATATGCTGTGTCGTGTCCGCTACAGTGCCCGAGCAGCAGGGCACTGTGCGCAGCCTGCTGCGCTTGTGCGTGTCCAATTCGGACACGAACAAGACACGAAATTCATTTTAGTCTTCACAAACATTAACATACACATATAGACCTAGGTATCTATGTAATTAGTTTTTCAAAAATCGAAAATAAAATCCTTTGTGACATTTCATCAAATACATGCACACATAACATGATACGTGTCCGATACGGACACCAAACGAACACGAATCGACACAAACCAATACCTACGGCTAGGGAAAACCTAGGGCTTCCTATCCATGCAAAGAAAACGAAATTTGGTGGAGGGAATAGGGATTTACCTATATGTTCAATTTGCATGAAAAAGCTTCAAAAATGGGGGTTTCTTCTTGATGGACAAGTGCTCCAAATTGGTCCAAACCTGAGATTTCTCTCCATGGACATGAAATAGAGCTGGATTAGGAACTAATGCAAAAGACTAGAGTGGAAAAGGAATTAAAATGAATAATCTATGGGTTTGGGAAGAATGGACAAACCTCTTTTTTCAAAACTTGGAGAAATAAATAAAAGAGGCAAGAACAAATGGAAGAGGCATTATGTCAAGCCCCAGAACCATAATACTGGAGAGCGGGGGAGTGACTCAGCCAGCTACATATTACGGGTAGATAAATACCGTATAATACGATCAATGCTGTCTAACCAGACGAGGGGGTGCATACTACGTGAAAGTCTTACTATGGTCACTTCACATCTATTGTCTCAATCATTCAAACAAGAAGCAAAAATAGAGAACATGTAAGATAAAGCAGTAAGGCGTCCCAAACGCTTAATCAAAATGTTCTTGAGATCTGGCTTTACAAAACATAGCCAGATGGTATAGTAACATATACACAATTGTTATCAGCTGCAGTCTGACTTAATTACAATTATGTAAAAGTAAGTGCAAGACAATCCGACTAACATGTCGGTGCCAAACGGCCAAGTATGAAGTAAATAGCAAAACGAGCGAAGAAGTAAGAAACCCACCCGAGTCCTCCTGCGATCATTCCTCTAGTATTGACCATCTTGGAGGTGGAAGTAAGCTGAGTCCTCGGGAACCGGCTCTGAATCTGGTCATGCAAAACCAGAGAGGTTAGACCTCTAATAGCAAGTACCACAAGGAAGCACGATATGAAGGATTAAACCAGTAAGTAAGAGAATATAATAATAGATCTCTGCTTTCCACTAGAATTTACATAACATCACGACACTTCGAACCAGCCTCCCAACCAAACAAGGACAGAAGTTGCCCCGTCATGTCCTGACATTCTGATCATCTCAGTTAGGCAACAGAGTAGGTACAGTACACAAACAAATCATCTTGAACGGCCAATCAACTCCTACGGCTTGCTATTGTGAGTCCCAAGTTATCCTGGAATTATGCAAATAGAGATTCCTCAGTTCTTACTATGTGCGAGCAAGGCTAGTCTATCCAGTCAATCAATTGCGCCAATCATGAATTAGACGAGTCCCAGCGGGACGTCCGTCATCAATATACAATATACAATAATAATATAAGCAGATACCGCTCCCTGCCCGTGTGGCAAGTTTACAGTATCTGTGGGAACCAGCCGGCCTGTCGGGCACTACTAGTCCCAAGAGGGCTGCCATATAAGAACTCGGGGATCCATTCTCTCCATGCAATCATTATTTTATTTAACTTAATAGTCAGTACGTTGAGTGAAATCCCATACCGTGGATCATGGTCATTCAAATGAGTACTTTCGTACGAGGTACGATATACGCAACTCTACAACGATACCCGTGCGGCTAGGTTGTAGGTCTTACATAGCGTAATGCAACAATCAAATCTAACCACGGAGTAATCATGCCTTGACCATAAAGTACACATGCTGCTTTGTAGAAAAATAAATTGAAGCCTGCACATACATGTATGTCAATATTCGGGATCGGCTAATCGTTTACAATAGTTCATTACATGAACGTGTCTCATTCATTTAATTCAATAAGACGACTAGCCAGTCTCTTAGTTCCAACTAGGAACGTATGATCGATTTTAGTCAAGATAACCATTATTATCAATGGTGACAAGGCATGAAAGTCAATTAGTATTAAATGGGGTCGAGTCTATAACTCTCAGGGTTAAGTTCCAGTCTTACTGGGTATCCATAAACCAATCAAGATACAAGGCACGTTCTACACAACCATATGTATCAAAAATATTAACATGCTAAGATTATCGAGTTCATGCAAAAAAGCATAAGGATATAATAGGAGAACTATCATGCCACCATTAAATGAATAAATTATAGAACAAATAGAAACACCCAGGTCAGGAAGTCACGCCAACAAGTCTATGCTAAGGCCAACAAGTCACGCCAAGTCTAGTAGGTAGGAGTGAGCGTATAAACAGCGTGAGCGTGAAAAGTGGTTCACATTGGCACGCACAGCGTGAGCTTGAAGGGTAATTCACGCACTCATAACGTGAGCGTGAAAAGTAATTCACGCACTCATAACGTGAGCGTGAAAAGTAATTCACGCACGCACAGCATGAGCGTTAAAAGTGATTCTTAACGTGAGCGTGAAAAAGCGTGATAAGAAATCCACGCACGCACGCAAAGACGTGAGCATAACTCAAATGTCACGCTAACTCGTAAAGACGTGAGCGTGACTAAAAATTCACGCTAATACGTAAAGACGTGTGCGTGACTAAAAATTCACGCACGCACGTAAGAACGTGAGCGTGACTAAAAATTTACGCTGACACGTAAAGATGTGAGCGTGACTAAAAATTCACGCTGGCACGTAAGAACGTGAGCGTGACTAAAAATTCACGCACGCACGTAAGAACGTGAGCGTGACTAAAAATTCACGCACGTACGTAAGAACGTGAGCGTGACTGATCCTTCGTTCCAAGCCAGAAATGAAGTTCCCATGGTTCAGAATGGTGTGGAATGAGAAGCTCTGCCACATGAAACTGTCTATTCCGAAAGCACGCCAGGTTGGGAGATCAAAACCCATGAACAACCGAGAATGCAACAACTTAGATCTAGAAGGAACAAGCCAAAGAAATCAAAAATGCTAAGTACTAAACTCTCTCAGAATCATGAGAAGAAGACAAATGAACCATAAAAATGGTTCTCCAAGTGGAAGCAAGAAGCAAGATGTACTTGCCTGCTGTTGGTAGGTGGAAGAGAGTGGTAAGGAAGAAGAAGAAGTAATGAAGGAAGGAGAGTTATGAGGAGAGAGAAGGGGATGGGGGCTTTAAATAGAAGGGTGGTGGTAGGTGGGGGTTTGTGGGGGTTCGGGTTTATTCGGATCCATCAAGGCCAACCCGAAAGCAAAGCAGAGAGGTTAAAAGCAGAAAATAAAATGCAGAAATAAAATGCAGGAATAAAATTGCAGGAATTAACATGTAATTAAAGAAATTTAAATACAAGATGATACATGATAAATATTAAATAAATATATATGAGTTACACATGTATAAAAATACGCATTCTGGGAACGGGGAGTGACACATTAAATAGGGTGTGAAACCCTAGGTTAGCTGCCATGGGTTTGGGGTTTGGGCTTAAGTCATGGGCCTATGGTTCAATTCACAAGTCATTAAATCACAAGTCATTGTATTAAACCATAAGTCATGACTTAATTTCACTAAACCTAATCCCTTCATTCTAAAACCAATCTCTAATGACTAAAATGGGTTAACTCAAGTTAGGCTAGGGTTACCATAGCTAGGGTTAGGTTCTAGGCTTGTCTACAAGTCTCAAACTAGTCAAGACTAACATAACACAACAATATTTAATTAATATTAAATTCACAGAAATTCCCATAAATCATAATAAATTCAAAAAAAAATCCTAAAATGACCAAAATACCATCTAGGCTAAAATGTACTAATTAAATATCCTAATCACATGGCTAGGCACTAGGGCAGACAGTCTCTACGGTTACACTAGCCAAAAACCAAAATCATAAGCCATGATTTAAATAGTTTTAAAATAATTAAAGATCACTAAAAATTATATTAAAATTTTAAATACCATAATTAAATAAATTAAAATACAAAATTTTAAAATTACCCTCATTTTAGAAACTGGGTGTTACAATTACCGACGTTTTGCCTGTTAGCGACACGGCTTTCCGCGACCACAGGAAAACGTCGCTAAATACGTCGGTACCGTTGTAGCGACGTTTTTTGTCATTTTAGCGATGTTTTCTGGCGTCGCTAATATGACGTTTTCTAGTAGTGTCATGTTCTCATTTCTCGTACTTTATATTTTTCCTGTATTCATTCACATACCATGATGTTCATGTTCATTTCCTTAGATATACTTAGCTCCGCTTCTGACTGGATATGTTGCAGGTGTACTTACATGATATTGTTCTATCTTATGGGCCAGAGCCCGGGATCTTAGCTGAGCAGGATGAAGACATGATTTAGCTAGAGGCTTCAGGTTTAGACCACTTAGCTTTACTCTTAGATATTGTTTTTAGAGTTCATAGCATTTTCATTCCTGTTGACTCTGGTACCTTTATGATATATGGATTTGTGGATTATGGTGATCTTCTGGGAACGTTTTTAGATGCTATGATTGTGCACATTTATGTTTATCTGGTTAGATTTCTCTAGCTTGGTACAGCTTACTTCGTCGTGTCTAACGACGAAGGCTGGGCGTGTCCAACTCTTGTCCGATTATTCGGAAGCGGGTCGTGACAGATTCTACGATCCCGTAGGAAGAAAGTTCTACAGAAGCAGGGACATGATATTCGTCGAGGATCAGACCATAACCAATACTCAAGATTCTGAGATACCTTCTGAGGCTGAGGAATTCCTGAGTTAGAGTTATTTTGCTTCGAGCACTTCCAATAGGATATCGCAGAGAATCCAGTTTTGGGGGAGCCAGTACATGAAGTTGCCTCCAACCTTGATCATCAGTCTGCTGATGGTAGTCAATATAACCCTCATGAGGATGAGCATATCGGAAAGGTAGTTCCTAAAGGGGAGAAGGTTGTTGATATACAACCAGCACCAGTGGTTTCATTGAGGAGGAGCGACAGAGAGCGTCGACCATCACGAGATACTCAATAAATGAGTATGTGCTACCGACTGACGGAAGTGTAGGACCGTTGAGCACCTCTAGAGGGAGGTGAATAGAGTGTGTGTGTGCAGAAGAAAATAATCACCAATTAAAACTTTAAACTATGGCAGTGAAATAAGAGACAGTAAATATAATGCAGCAAGAGATAGAGAATTTAAACTCAGCGACACAGCGATGTATACTGGTATCCCTCTGAGAGGACTAATCCAGTCTCGAGTACTCTTGCTCGATGTTAATCCACTATGGCACAAGCTTTAACTGAGAGCTTGCAGTCTCTTACAACATCGTGCTTGGTGACAAGTGCACGACCGACTTCACAACACCGTGCTTGGTGACGAGTGCACGACCAGCTCCACAACAAGAAGAGTTGCTGAACTTGGAACGACCTCTTTACAACTCTTGGAATACCAAAAGACTCTAAATCAACTCTGATATTACTGGCTTTTGGCTAAGAGGTGTATAGGTATGATTTAAAAATCTTGGATCGTTTGAAAACACTCGAATAGTAGAGAAGAGAAGATGAAGAGTGAATGAATAATTTGAAATGAAAAGTTCTTCTCTATTTATAGGTGGTTTCTGGGACCGAACTCGGACAGAGTTCGGGCAGAGTTCGGATGCAGATATCTCGCAAAAAGACGTTGCTCGCAGATTTGGAGGCAACAGAAGTTTGAATACAAACTGACCGAACTCGGACAGAGTTCGGTCCGAACTCGGGCCGAACTTGGTTATGAGTTTTGTCAGGAGATTTTCGAAATATTTTATCAGAAATTATTTTCAAAGATATTTTGGAATATTTTGTAAAAATGATATATGAGTGGTAATGGGTAGGCTTTTTAGAATGTGGACTGAGATAACCCTAAGCCAGTATTACCAAAACAGATTTTACAAAATAAATCCTAGACTCAATAAAATGTAAAATACAGAATAAAATATAAAATAAGTCATCTTCAGATTTGATGATGTTGATGCTTCGTTGATGCAGTACAACGTCCGTTGAAATTGATTTCATATATCCTGAAATGATTAGCAGCAGTTTGTATATTTTGTGTATTGACTTAAGTGCATGTTGATTATCGAAATCGGGTGTGACCATGGAATGGGCCAACAATCTCCCCCATTTTGATAGTTGATAAACTTGAGTCTATACCAAAATATATCTTTATAAAATAGAACAAAATACAAGTACCTGAATAAAAGAGATGGTTGATTTTGTTTTTGGATTTGTATGCTTTTTGGTATGTGTACTCTTTTTCTCCCTCTTTGTCAAATAGTAAAATGACTTGGCTTCCCCGTAATGTGTGAAGCCAACAATAGAAAACAAAAGACAAAGTGAAGCAAAAGAGACATGATCACAGCATAAAACAACTACTATGGAAAGAAAATGCTAGAAATAAAGTACTAAAAATGTCATACCAAAAAAATGCTGAGTACAATCATCAGAAAATGTCTAACTAATGAGTTTAGACATAAAAAGAAAAACTACATCAAAGCATAAAGATCATCATCTAACAAGTATCCACTATCCAAAAGCTGAACCCACGTCACATAGTGGGGTCGTCAGCACCAGGAGCCTCTGGAGGAAAGTAGGCTACAGTGGGGTCGAAGTGCTGGAAGGAAGCCTCATCTGTGAACCGAGGACCCGGAAAGCCTGGGTGAGGCAGGATGGTGATCGGATGGACTGGATCATGGGCTAGGCTGTAGTGGAGGTCAGCAATCCCGTTCCCAGCACCTGAGCCTGAGAGATGCGTCGGAACTCCGAATCAAGATAACCTTAATGACGTTGCGCAGATATAGCAACAAAATCATCAAAGCGTCGATAGAAAGCCGGATCAAATCCCGGGGCAGGGGCTGGAGCAGGAGCAGCATCAGGAATCTCAGCATCAACAGCTGGAGCAGGCTGAGCTCCAAGAGACAGAGGTGGAGCAGAAAATCGGCGAGATCTGGTAAGCTCGATAGGAGTGGAGGAGAATGCACAAGTTTGAAGATCAATCTCAAAACGGCGAAAGATAGACGCCAAGTGCATAGGATATACCAGATTCCTTCCTGCATTTCTGCAGTTCAGCATCCAGGACATCATGGTCTTTGGGATAGAGAATGGAATACCAAAATGAATGTGGTATAAAGCAGAGAGTTCCAAGAAGGTCACTTCATCTGTGGATCCTTTCTTTGGAAGGAGTATAGAGAAAATCATGCGATGAAGTTCATAAAAAGATTGGTTCAAATTCTTTGCATAAACCCTACGAGGAACAGGGTTTGGATGACAAATAAGTTCCCTGAAAGAGGCAAGGGTAACATCAGCAGGGAATTGGACATGGGTAATGTCAACCAATGCTTCACCAAGATCAGAAACATGGAAAAATTCACTGATATCGGTAGCACTGAATTCTAATTCTTGCCCAACAACGTAAGAATAGAAGTTTCCGTTAGGTTTTACTTACAAGTTACAGTAAAATATTCGGACACCATTGTCAAAAATATTTTCTGCTACCTCGAAGAAATCTCGGTAGCCTAAGTGGTCAAAAGTATGAGCATATTCAGAAAATATGGTAAAATTAACAAAAGCTCCATAGCAAATCTTACGACCAGAAAAAGAATCGAACCAAAGATCAGAAAATTCTTTGTCCGGAAACAAATTAGAATCATAGTCTTCTGCATCTATTGGTCATGCTAGACTGAATAGACTAGCTGGTGTATAATCAGAAGAGGAGGAGGCACCTTGGGAAGATGATCATCTATGACGTTTAGGAGCCATGGAGAAGGTAGAAGAGAAAAAGGAATACCTTTTTGAGAAAGAAGGAAGATGAGAATGTTGAAACGCCCACCAGATCTCTTAGATTCCTTGCCAGGATGGAGGAGGAAGAAATTTTAGGGAGGAAGGAGATGTTTCCACGAATTGGGGTGTGGAAAAGATGGTTGAAAGAGTTGAATTTATAGAGTTTAGGGCCGGCTGTTCGGTTCTGGAAATTAATACAGCGCCGACCGAACTCGGTCCGAATTCGATCTGAACTCGGTCTGAGTTCGGCCCGAGTTCGGTCACTTGTATTCCCGAGACAATAAATACAGTTCTGGTTGGTTAAAAGTAACTTTATGACTTTTGACTCTAGTATTTAATAACGTACTCTATTTATGGGTTAACTGTAAGGGTTGTTCCAGCTAACGGAGGTTCACCGGGGAACTCTTAAGTACCGCTTCGCTTCGACCGTAGTCGTGGTGACAGACATACCCTTTTTAGGTTTGTACCCAAAAATAATTTCCGTTAAATAAATTTTAAAGTTTCACGTCATAAAATTAATTTTAATTACCATATTACATTATGAATCTAAAAATTTAAGTATACCGAGCTCACGTCTCATTATGTTAAAACGGTCTTCAGCCAATGGTTTTGTGAATATGTCTGCTAGTTGATGATCTGTGTCAATAAATTCTAAGCAGATATTCCCATGTTGTTGATGATCACGAAGAAAATGATGTCTTATCTCTATGTGCTTTGTGCGTGAATGACAGATAGGGTTCTTAGTCAGATTAATAGTGCTAGTGTTGTCACAATAAATAGGAACTTTAGTGTAGTGCAGATTGTAGTCCTCTATGGTTTGCTTCATCCACAAAATCTGAGCACAACAACGTCCTGCGGCGATATACTCAGCCTCAGTTGTTGATAATGCTACTGAATTTTATTTTTTGCTAAACCAAGAGACTAAGGCCTTTCCTAGGAAATGACATGTGCCGCTGGTACTTTTACGGTCTATTTTGCATCCTGCAAAATCCGTATCCGAGTAACCTATCAGGTCAAAGGATTTGGTTTTAGGATACCATAAGCCAACTGTAGAAGTTCCTTTAAGGTATCGAAAGATACGCTTAACGGCACTAAGATGTGATTCCTTAGGATTTGCCTGATAACGTGCACAAATGCAAACACTAAACATAATATCAAGACGACTAGCAGTTAAATATAATAAACTACCAATCATACCTCGATACTTACGCTAATCGACAGGTTTGCCACTTTCATCAGCATCAAGCTTTGTAGATGTAGCCATAGGAGTCCCGATTGGCTTTACATTCTCAAAGTCGTACTTTTTCAGTATGTCCTTCGTGTACTTAGCCTAGTTGATGAATGTTCCTTTTGAGTGCTGTTTGATTTGAAGTCCTAGGAAGAAGTTTAGCTCTCCCATCATACTCATCTCAAATTCACTCTGCATACACTTAGCAAAATCTTGACAGAGTAGAACCGAATATTATGTCATCTACATAAATTTGCACAAGGAGGATATCATCATTCAAGGATTTTATAAACAAAGTAGTATCAACCTTTCCTTTTAAAAATCCATTATCAAGTAAGAAGGCACTTAGGCATTCATACCAAGCACGAGGTGCTTGTTTGAGTCTATAAAGGGCTTTCTTAAGCTTGAAGACGTGATCAGGTTTTTGAAAAACTTCAAAACCAGGGGGTTATTTCACAAAAACTTCCTCTTTTAAAAATCTATTTAAAAATGCGCTTTTCACGTCCATTTGAAATAATTTAAAATTATTATAACATGCAAATGCACAAAACATGCGGATGGCTTCTAGTCTAGTAACAGGAGCATAGGTCTCATCATAATCAATTCCTTCTTCTTGATTATAACCTTGTGCTACTAGACGTGCTTTGTTGCGTAGAACTTGTCCATCTTCACTGAGTTTATTTCGGAACACCCATTTGGTACCAACTATAGATTGACCAATGGGTTTAGGAACGAGTTCCTAAACTTGGTTTCTCTCAAATTGATTTAGTTCCTCTTGCATGGCAGAAATCCAAAACTCATCAGTAAAAGCATCATCTACATTCTTAGGTTCTATTTGAGAAATGAATGCTACATTTGCTGCTATTTCAGAATCCTTAAGAGATAAACGTGTACTTACACCTTTAGATACATCACCTATGATGAGTGTCTCTGGATGATCTGGCAAGAATTTTAATGAATCAATCTTTTGGGTCAGATCTTCCACAGTACTCTTCTCAGTTTTTCTATGTGTATCTTCATCATCACTGTCGCTAGATCTGTGACTATTTAACTCATCAAAAGTAACATTAATAGTTTCTTCAACAATCATAGATCTTTAATTGAAAATTCTATATCCCTTACTCTTAGCAGCATATCCGAGAAATATTCCGTCATCTGCTTTGGAGTCGAACTTTTCTAAGTTATCCTTGGTGTTTAGGATAAAACAGTGACATCCAAAAACTTTAAAGTAAGAAATGTTTGGAATCCTTCCAAACCACAGCTCATATGGTGTTTTCTTCGAGATTGGTCGAATTAACACCCTATTCAAAACATAACAGGCTGTACTAACAGCTTCTGTCCAAAAATATTTAGGAAGATTATACTGATTCAGCATGACTCTAGCCATTTCGCTTAGAGTACGATTCTTTTGCTCCACAATACCATTCTGTTGGGGAGTTTTAGGACAAAAAAATTCGTGGTAATATCCACTATCATCACAAAACTTTTTGAAATCAGAATTTTCGAATTCGCCACCATGATCACTTCGGATACGAGTAATCATGAAGCCTTTTTTGTTTTGTACCTTTTTGCAAAATATCTGAAATTCAAAAATTGCATTTTTGTTTGATAAGAAATAAACCCAAGTAAAACGAGGGAAATTATCAACAAGAACAAAAGCGTAGAGCTTACCGCCAAGACTAGCGACTCTACTAGGACCAAATAAATCCATGTGAATTAACTGCAAAGGTCTAGAAGTACTTACAGCGTTGATGGATTTAAAAGTAGACCTATGTGCTTTGTTTTTTTCACAGTCAGCACATACCATATCGCTCTTGAATGGAATCTCAAGGAGTCCTCTTACCAACTTTTTTGTACTTAGTCATGAGATAGTATCCATATTTGCATGTCCTAGTCTCATGTGCCATAGCCAGCTTTCATCTTAATTGGCTACTAGGCACCTACCTGCATTATTAGTATTCTCCAAAAAGAAAACATAAATATTGTCTTCTCTAATCCCTTTATATATGGGATCACCAGATGACATATCATATATGGTACATTTATCTTTCACAAAATTGATACCATAACCATTATCTGCCAAATGACTTATGCTTAATAGGTTATGTTTCAATTCTGTTACTAAACAAACATCCTTTATTACTGGATAGGAAGAAATACCTACAGTACCATTACCAATTATATCACCTCTCAAATTATTTCCGCAGGAGACATATCCTTCTTTCTTCATCGATAGCGTAGCGAACAAAGATGCATCACCAGTCATGTGTCGCGAACATCCGCTATCGAGGATCCATTTTCTTTTAGCATGAGAGGGTTGAGGGTCCACCTACAAGACAAGTAGATGAATCCTTTAGTACCCATTTTCTGAAGGGTCCATTCTAATTAGCTTTAGGTCTCCAGATTAAAGTGTGATTGTCAACAAGCTTTCTTGCCAAACAATACTGTGATATGTGTCCATGCATGCCACAATAAGTGCAAGTAAGTTTAGAACCAGATGTGGTCACAACTGTGTTTACATGCTTGTTTGGTTTCTTGGAGAACCTATAAGTGAAAGCATGGTGATAGTCGTGTTTCTTCTGTGCTTTCTTACTTTTAGTCCTCTTAGGTGTATGCTTAGCATTAGGACTAAACTTAGGCTGTGTCACAGGTATTGCCTGTTTGCCTAACTTGATTCTAACTTTTTAGAAATCGCAATAGACTCTTCATATCTAGCAGTCATATCTGAGAGTCTTTGTTCTGTTACTAAGTGCTTCTTCTTCTCTATGTCATATAGTTCTTGCATCTTGACATAGTCTCTTTCTTTCTTTTCAATTTTGAGGTTAGCCTCATGATAGTCTACCTTGAGTTTGGCTATCTCTTCCGTGTTACCGGTAGTAGACGTCTCTTTAATATCTTCAATAAGATTGGACAGTCTAGCTAACTCGGTTGTGTATGCCTTAATCTCTTTTCGAGATTGCTTATACTTGTCGAGCACAGTTTTGTGATCTTCAAGTAGTTCGCTAAAGGCATTTTCTAATTCATCGAAAGTAAAATCATCATATAGAGGATTTGAAGATACCTTATCAAATGCCATAAGACAGACATTTGCATTGCCGCAGGGTCTGTCCTCTTCTTCTGTATCACTGGCATCACTTTCATGCCAGATACTTGTGTTGGCAGACTTTTGACCAGATGTTGCTTTTCTGCTTGATCTTTGATCTGTCATATGGACTGCTTTTCTTTGAAGTTGGACAGTCCTTCTTCATGTGCCCCGTCTTCTTGCATCCAAAGCAAATGGTTTCATCTTCATTGCTTTCTTGGACATCTCTCTTTCTTCTGCTTGATTTCTCAAACTTTAGGAATTTTCGGAAGTTCTTCACAAGTAGGGCCTGTTCATCACCACTTGATGATTCTTCATCAGAGTCGTTGCATGTTGATTTTCTTGCTTGAGCTTTGAAAGCAATAGATTTTTCTTTTGGTGTTGCTTCTTCAAACTCTTGCAAATCAAGTTCATGGGTCATCAGCTTTCCCATCAGTGTTTTCAAGGACATAGTGGTGAGATCATTTCCTTCAATGGTTACTGTGGCTTTTGGATTCCAGTGCTTGGTTAGCGCCCACAACACTTTTCTGATCTTCTCATGATTGCTGTAATCCTTACCAAGAGATTGCAAAGGATTAGTTATATCAAGAAAACAAGTAAACATCTGTGTAATTGACTCACCGGGTTTCATCTTAAAAGATTCATATTCCTGTGTCAGTCTACTAATTTTGGATTCCTTCCTTGGGAAGTACCTTCATGAGTTACCTCAAGAAGTTCCAAATTTTGTGAGACGTTTTACAGGTTGAAACTCTGTTGAACTTCGTTTTGTCAATTGCACAGAATAGTGCGTTGATGGCACGAGCATCTAGACTAGCCTTAGCTTTTTCAGCTTCAGTGTATTTGTCATGAGGCTTGTCTACAAGCTGCCCTTCAACCACTGTGGGTGCTGGTTTCTTATAACCATCAATGACTATAGACCAAAGATCAAAGTCAAGAGATTTTAAGAAGAAAGTCATTCGTGTTTTCCAATAGGTATAATTAGTACCATCAAAAAGTGGGGGTCTATTTGTGGATTGCCCTTCACCGTTGAATATTGATTTCACGGCTGCCATATATACTCTCTGAGGTTTGTTATATAAAAATATAACCTGCTCTGATACCAATTGTAGGACCGTTGAGCACCTCTAGAGGGGGGTGAATAGAGTGTGTGTGTGCAGCGGAAAATAATCACCAATTAAAACTTTAAACTATGGCAGTGAAATAAGAGACAGTAAATATAATGCAGCAAGAGATAGAGAATTCAAACTCAGCAACACAACGATGTATACTGGTATCCCTCTGAGAGGACTAATCCAGTCTCGAGTACTCTTGCTCGATGTTAATCCACTATGGCACAAGCTTTAACTGAGAGCTTGCAGTCTCTTACAACACCGTACTTGGTGACAAGTGCACGACCGACTTCACAACACCGTGCTTGGTGACGAGCGCACGACCAGCTCCACAACAAGAAAAGTTGCTGAACTTGGAACGACCTCTTTACAACTCTTGGAATACCAAAAGACTCTAAATCAACTCTGATATTACTGGCTTTTGGCTAAGAGGTGTATAGGTATGATTTGAAAATCTTGGATCGTTTGAAAACACTCAAATAGTAGAGAAGAGAAGATGAAGAGTGAATGAATGATTTGAAATGAAAAGTTCTTCTCTATTTATAGGTGTTTTCTGGGACCGAACTCTGACAGAGTTCGGGCAGAGTTCGGATGCAGATATCTCGCAAAGAGACGTTACTCGCAGATTTGGAGGCAACAGAAGTTTGAATACAAACTGACCGAACTCGGACAGAGTTCGGTCCGAACTCGGTTATGAGTTTTGTCAGGAGATTTTCGAAATATTTTATCAGAAATTGTTTTCAAAGATATTTTGGAATATTTTGTAAAAATAATATATGAGTGGTAATGGGTAGGCTTTTTACAATTTGGACTGAGATAACCCTAAGCCAGTATTACCAAAACTGATTTTACAAAATAAATCCTAGACTCAATAAAATATAAAATACAGAATAAAATATAAAATGAGTCATCTTCAGATTTGATGATGTTGATGCTTCGTTGATGCAGTACAACGTCCGTTGAAATTGATTTCATATATCCTGAAATAATTAGCAGCAGTTTGTATATTTTGTGTATTGACTTAAGTGCATGTTGATTATCGAAATCGGGTGTGACCATGGAATGGGCCAACAGGAGGAGAGCCCGAAAGTTTCTCAGAGGCTACGGATGACGAACATAGGCAGGAGTGGATAGAGGCTATGCAGGAGGAGATGAGTTTCCTACAAGCCAACTCTACTTATGATCTGGTGCGATTGCTAAAGGGAAAGAAGGCTATAAAAAATCAATGGGTGTTCAGAATGAAGCAGACAGATATTGCTACTCGCCCTCGATACAAAACGAGGCTGGTAGTTAAAGGCTACGGTCAGCAGAATGACGTAGATTATGATAAAATCTTTTCGTCAGTCGTCAAACAGTCATCTATTCGGGTGGTACTAGCATTGGCAGCCAGTTTCGACTTAGAGGCCAAGCAGATGGACGTGAAGACGGCATTCCTTTATGGTGATCTTGAGGAGGAGTTGTACATGGAGCAGCCAGAGGGATTTTGTGAGAAGGACAAGTCACACTTGGTCTGCCGGTTGAGGAATTGCTTGTATAGTTTAAAGCAGACTCTGAGGTAGTGATACATGATGTTTGAGTCGTTTATAAGGGAGCATGGTTATGCACGGACAACGTCGAACCACTGTGTATTTGTGAGGCACTTTGCCGATGATGATTTCATCATTTTACTGATTTATGTTAAATATGCTACTGGTGGGTCGAAATGCCACTCGGATAGTGGAGTTGAAGCGCCAACTGGGCGCGACCTTCTCTATGAAAGATTTGGGCACAGTAAAGACTTTTCTTAGGATGGAGATCAGCCAAGAGAGAGAGTCCAAGCTGCTACACCTTTCCAAAAGAAGTACATTCGCCGGATACTTCAGCATTTCAGGATGGACGGGTCGAAGATAGTGAGTAACCCTCCTTGTAGCTCACTTCACTACCAAAATATGTTACTTTAGCGACGGCCGGATGTAAAACCCTAATTTTCTACTATTTTTTTATAAATTTGGTACTGATTTTTTAATTCGTTTTCATACGTCGCGTAGTTGCATTGGACGTCGCGCACGAAATTTTGTTTTCGTAATTGCTCGACGAGTGCGAATATGTGCGAGCGTACATATTT
The DNA here is from genome assembly GCA_029216955.1 of Iris pallida. Lineage (NCBI taxonomy): Eukaryota > Viridiplantae > Streptophyta > Magnoliopsida > Asparagales > Iridaceae > Iris > Iris pallida. The sequence goes on along the minus strand of JANAVB010017200.1, from coordinate 824,167 downwards.
TTAAAAAACATTTTTTTCCCTATTTTACAGTTTCAAAATAATATATAGTAATTATTTTTGTTTAACTAAGGTTGTGAAAAGCGTCGCAACGAGTTTCAAAAACATTATTTAATTTTGGTATTATAAAAAGGGCGAGTTTATTTTATTGGTGATTTAGAAAACTATGTTTCAAATCTACGGCAACCACCGTCACCCAACAATCGACCTCCCTGTCCGGCGACGCCATCACCATCAGCCACTTCGCCTACACCATAAGGCCAACTCCCTGATCCCCATCATCCCGCCAATACCATCGTCCCCTGTTCCACCGTCGTAACCCTACTGAGACCCATATCGATGCTAGCACCCCGTCTCGTCGTTTCCCGACAGACCAGCCAAACCCCCTGTCTCATCTCAACCGAGACACTTGCCTCCGGCCACCCAAGCCGGAACACTCCGACCATCGGCCACCGGCCAACTCCTCTTCACCACCACCAAAACTGTGGATATCACCGCCAGCAAAACCCCAAACTTCACCACGGCCGCCGCCACCGTCTCGGCTAACCAAAACCACCACCACCACTATCAAAGAATAGAAAGAAGGGGAGAGAAGCCCTAACCTTGGCGCTTCCCAGTTCCGACGAGGCCGCCGCACCTCAACCACCACCTGCGAGCGTCGCCCTCCGCCGGAACACCGCAACCATCCCTCAGATCTTGTCGACCCGAGCAGTCCTGCCAAGCCAGCCCGCCGTCGCCCCATCGCGACGAACAGCCGTCGTGTTCCGCAGCGTCGTGCATCTGCCGGACACCGAGCTCCCGACCACCGGAGCCCCGCTCCCCTGCGGCGTCCACCCTCAAATCTGCTGGACCCGAGCCCTCCGTCCACCGGTCCGACGAGCCGCCCTCCTTTGCGCGTCCGTCCGGTAGCCGCCGCGCTCGCCGAAAAACCCCCGCTCCTGCCCCCTGACTCCAGTGAGAACTCTCCGTTCACTTCCCCTCTTCTTTCCGCTTCTTTCTCTCTCTCTCTCACTGTTGGAATAAGGGATTGAGTAAAGTAGCTCTTTAAAGTTATGTTATTATTATAATTATTATAATCATTACCAACGTATGCTTGGATTATTATTATTATTATTATTATTATTATTATTATTATTATTATTATTTTAAGTTATTATTATTTACTCTAAAAGCCTATTTTGTTACTAAAATAAATTAATGGGCTTGACACTATATATAATTTCAAAAAATAAATTAATGGGCTTGACACTATATATAATTTCAAACTAAATTTCAAAAGCCTAACGTATATTTATTGGTGTCATATTTTTAAGTAAAGCTTTTGATTAAAATATTAAAATATTATTTTCTAATTAAAACATTTTTTGGCACTTTCGAGTATGAATTACCTAAGAGTATTTGATTAATAAAATATAGGTTTCAAACTTAAAATATTACTTTGAAAAAATTAGAGTTTTACCATGAGAAGATTTTTGGATTTTCAAGTATTTAACAAAATATATGTTCGACAAGGTTGGCCTAAGCGATCTATATTTATAAAAGGTAATTTCTATCTTAAAGGTATTTATGCAAACTTACAATTTTAGCCTAACTAAAATTTTCTCTATCTTTCAAATAGTTAAAAAATTTGTTTTTTACTAGCAAATATGGTTTATAAAGTATTACAAATATCACTTTCAAAAAATAGTATAATTATTCGTTTACTCCCAAACTCCCTGTCATTATCGTCATTGACCACGACTACTCTCACGTTTCTATTTTCTCGCAAATTTAGGCCATGTTCGCATGGACCTCGACTATTGGACAGAACATGACATCTTGATCATCGCACCACGCCAGGCGACAGACCAGGCAAGACACCATGTCTTACTGTTTATTTAAATTGTTCAATATCATGCATGTTTTTTTTACTTATTTCTAGCAAATATAAATTGTTCTTGCAAATTACTATACTTTAGTTTTTCTTTATGCATTTGGCCTAGAGTTAAGGGATCGCCCTTAGTTTGTGCCGCATTCATTGGCCTCGACACATGTGTGCCACGAAGTCGCGAGTCGCATATAGATTCGGACTTGCGTACCGACCGTACATCGGTGCGTACATGACGAGCGTTAGGATATAACTGCTAATAGATTTGTCTAGAAGACTTAGCAATTATTAGAAATATCGTGGTGTAGCTTCAGCACGAGTAGTGCATGGGGAGGAAAAGACAGTTATTAGGCTCAGGGGCTTTCACACATTTACTTTTCTCTAGCTGCCATTTGTGACTTAGCCGAGAGCTAGTGTGTCGTGCATTTATTTACTTTTCTCTAGATGCCACTAGTGCCTCGGTTGAAACACAAATGTGTCGTGTATTTACTTTCCTCTAGTTGTCGTTAGTGACTCACCTGAGAGACTAGTGTGCCGTACATTTATTTATTTTCCTCTAGATGCCACTAGTACCTCGGTTGAAATGCTAACGTGCCGTATTTCTAGTCTCGGGAGCCCTTGTGTGGAATGTTGTCTTCAAATTGTATTTTCACATAGAATGGTTAAGGACCTTTATTTGTTTAGTCATATATACTTTTCTGTTGAGCTTTTATTATTCAGTTATTGGCATGATATTATGTGTCTTGTTACATCCCTTTGAGGACCTGGTTATCTCGCCAGGTGTGTGCTCTTATTTTTCGCAGGTGCTCTAGTTCTAGCCGTGACTATCTCCATTTCTTCGAGGGTGATTGCACTTTGATCGACTTCGCTTCGCTCGCTAAACTCATTTCATTTTTCATTTATTTTTTTCCTTACTTGTTGGTAGTGGATTTGTCTCCGCCCAACATATGGTAGCACGATAATTCATTATTATTATATGATATCTTTTATTCATTTATTTCTGTGTGGATGAGATTATTTATGGTTCTACTGCATTTTACAGCTTACGTATATTTATTATACGCCTGGCATGTCTACGTTCCTAGTCCTACGTATTTTGGGACTGGGGCGTTACACCGGCTCCGTCGACCATCCGTCGCTAATCCGTATTAGCGATGAATTTTTGACGGATATTGGTCAAAAAAATCCGTCGACAATCAGCTTGTCGCTAATAAAATCCGTCGCTGAGTAGTCGCCAAGCAACGTTAAACCGTCGTTACTGTGTATTAGAGGGTATCGTTCCGTCGCTATTCCGTCGAATACCGTCGCTAACTAAGGACGGATTACGATGGATTAGTGGCAGATAATCCGTCGAACGGGTTCTGGAAATGCTTGACATTTCCAGAACCATGGCGACGGATTTTTCGTCGCGGATCCGTCGACCATGGCGACGGATTCCTGATGGCATATCTGCCGCTAACGTTCTGGAAATGCTTGATATTTCCAGAACCATGACGACGGATAGTCCGTCGCGGATCCGTCGACCATGACATTTCCAGAACACGGTCGACGGATTATTCGTCGACCATCCGTCGCTAACTGGAAATATTTCCAATTCTCTAGTTAGCGACGGATATTCTGTCAAAATTTAGTCGGTACCTGATATTATCCGTCGCTAACCAGTCACTAGTCCGTCGCTAACAGAGATTTTTATAAAAACAATTGCAGAGCTTTTCCTGTTTACACAACATCCGAACATCGGACCAATATATAATCACAATATACAATCACTGAGACCAATATATAATCCAATATAAATCACATACGAATATAATGCACACCAATTATCAAAAAATCACATAGACCAATATATAATCACAAATATGCATAACCCAAAATAATAATTGTAAAGACACCAATTATCCAGAAATCATAAACTAATATCCGTCGTTATAATCCGAAATTCCTATAAATATTCCTAGTTTAAAAACTATTCTTATACAATACTTCAAGGAGCAGGAGGAGCTCGATTGTCCGGTGGTGGTAATCCCTCCTGCGACCGACGATAATACTGCTCCACTATGTACGGCGGCAATCCGTCGAAGACACTGCCCGAAAGTCAGCGTAGCTGCTCTGGCGACATAAGATCAAGGAGTGCCGTCACAGTCGGAGGCGGTACCAGAGGGGCAGCAGGGTTGAAAGAAAGATGACCGACTGAAGAAGGACCGGTACCAGCAGTCGACGGACCGGCACCAGCAGCCGACGGACTGGCACCAGTAGCAGACGGACCCGCACCAGCAGCAGACGGACCGGCAGCAGCAGACGGAGGCAGAAAGTACGTGGCTATTTGGTCCCGTAAGGACGATACCGTCTTGTGCAGCTACACAAGCTGCGACCTCACATCATCGTCTGCCGGGGCCGCGGAAGGAGGCGGTGTCGGTAGAAATCTCTGAGTCACCATGTACAACTCCCCTAGGGAGACGACGCCGATAGGAGCCCTTTCTTAAAGACGCCGACGGTATCTACGAATAAGTCATTGTGAGCGGCCATAGAAGAGAGCGTCCGGGCGGGCGTTGTTTCACAGACATCCTCGGCAACAGTTGACTGAGCCCGACTAAGGGCCTTACGATACGCAGCCTATCAAATGAATGTGTTTATACTATAAGATTTACCTAAGTTGTAATCTAAATCCTATGTTTCACTAAGTTATAGTGTGAATCCTAACTTTATCTAAGTTATAGTCCAAATACTTTTAATTCTAACGTAAATATCATAAACATAAGTACTTACATCGGTCTCCTTGGCCCTATCGTCGACGAAGGTCCCGTCCTTCCGCCTTTTGTGCGTATGCTGGAACACATCGTACATGGTGACCGATTCTGGTGCCCTTCCCTCCTTCACCGCCCGTTGGGTTTGCATACGAAATTTTCGTAGAATTTAATTAACTCCGTATATTAATAATACCAAATTCGATAGTGAAATAAAATTGTGGTATCTCACCAAATCTGCAAGCGCCCCTGCGTGGGGCCTTGATCCCCCCGTATGAAGCCCCGCGGCCCGTCGGTTCGCCTTCGCCTTCTTCGATTTCTTCTTGTAGGCAGGATTATCCATCATATCTAAGAGCTCCTCATAATAGTCCTGTCGGATCCAATTCGGCCTCGTCTACCCCATTTTTCGGTCATGAATCATATCCCATATCTTCTTCAAGGTAGGGCTTCTGTAGGTCCTGCGGATCGCATCCTCGCGGTGGGGGGGGGGGGCCACCAGAACGTCGTCTAACATACAAATTCAATTATCACGTAATTTAAAAAATTATTGATTAAATAGTAACTAATAATTAACCAGAAGATATAGATACATACCCTCAACTCGTCGAGCCAGACGTACTTCAAGTTTGGTGGCACCGACGAAAAGTTGGGACCATGGAAGTTAGCCCTGATAATTTTTCCAAGAGCCCTGGCAACATTAAACGAAAAAAACCTACAAAGAAGCAACGACTGGATTATTAACTTAAATAAATGAAAGAAATTTAATAAATTATCTTAAATTTACTTACGAGGTCCCTGCGGGCTATAGCTCTTGTCGGAACTCGCCTCTCGGCCTCTCTGGTGCCGTCGGAGGATTCGCGGGTCCGCGTATGTATTCCCCAGTAGCCGGATGGAACTGAGTATGGGGGTACTCCGGGGCCCACTGTGCAGTAACTGGTGGATCCACTGGTGTATCCGCTGGTGGGTCCGATAGCGGAACGGATCCGCTAGCAGATCCGAACTCATGCCTCGATGAAGTTGTCGATCGACGGCGGGATGCGTCTGTGCCCGGGGTACTCTCCGGGTCGGGTTCGCTGGATGGGGTCATATCCCAGGAAGATTGAATGCGACCACGACCACCAGCACCATCACGACCATGACCACGACCACGACTACCACCACCACCAGCAGCACGACCACGGCCAGCCATCATGACCTGTAAATAGAACACATAAACATAATTAACAATATAGAAGTGTAAATGAATATAAAATTCTAAACTAAAATATACATACCACCAGCAGGAAGACGAGTGCCGCCGCGACGAAAAAGACTAGGAGCGCCATCTGCAAAAAGAAAATCATACAATAAGTAAATGATCGAACGAAAAAAACATGAATTCACGTAATTGCTTTTATGAGGTCAAACTTAATTCACGTAATTGAAAGTATTTTTAATATACAACAATATTTAACCTAATCATCGTCATCTTCTTCGTTCTTATCCTCGGCCTCGTCTTCATCCTCATCCTTATCCTTATCCTCATCGTCGATTTCATCTGTATCCTCATCCCCATCAAATTCTTTTTCTTCTTCGTCTTCTTCTTCTTTTTCTTCTGCCTCAATATTTGGGACAAGACGTCTCTTTCTCCCCTGGTTGACAGCTAAGTCTTGTGTATCAACCTCTTTATCCCCTCTATTTTTCTCAACACATCCATTGTATCCGACTGTTGTCCCAAGTATTGGGACTTTTCGATCTGGTCCTCTTGGTATGCTGGGTCTCCAATGTTGAATGTATTTTTAGATTTAATCTTGCATACTGTCCACCAGTCAAATCGATCTCTACGACTCCTTGGTAGCTTGTATAGTAGACTTGAACAGCCTGACTTGCTATCGCAAATGTATCGGACCCTCTATACCTCCTGCGATGATTTATATCGACAAATCAAAATTGTTTATCGATTCTCCAACCTATATTTGGTGTCGTATCGAACCACTCACATTTGAACATCACAATATGCATTTCATATGGGACAGTATATTATAAATCTATAATATCCCGAAGCACTCCATAATAGTCAAAGTCCGGCTCGTCGTCATAGATGGTGCCTCTTATACAAACATTGGAATCCTTGGTACTAATGTCGTCATTGATAAATTCGACATTTATAGCATTATGAGTTGCCTTAAACCTAAAGCCATTAACGACATATCCTGGCCAAGTCTTTGTTTGCTTCTTCAGTCCTAATGCCAGATAACGAACACTCTCATTAGTTAGAGTTTTTTCAAGCAATAAAACCTGTAAACAAATATTTATAATTTAAATGTTTTAGATTATATATTTATAATCTCAGTTACTTACGTATTTTATAAGAATATATAAAATCAACCTCAGCTATAATCTCAGTTACTTATGTATTTGCAAAACCATGACGAAAATGTACAATCAACCTCTCTTTGAAGTCCCTCATCGGTAATATCGCGTGTCCTCATTTTGACTTCATCTCTATATACATTGTTAGAGAGAATAAGAATATATAAGTGTAGTCACTTACTTCATCAAATTAGAGACTATAACGAGTGCAAGTGTACTGACTTCCTTCTCCAAATCTCTCATTGAATCGACTAATCCTTACCATCGATCTGATGGTCAATTCGGTTGGTTAATTATTTTCACCATGCTGTCATTTCGTTCACCTTGGTTACCTCTTTTGTGGCATCTATATTAAGTCAATATACATGTAAACTTTTGATTCTATTGTTGGTCGAGTATTTTTCGATTAATCATCATGAGCAATCCTAATTAAAACCCTGCAATCTCCTATAACTCCTCCTAGAGTTCTAGATCACTTTTTTGTGCCAATACTTATTGAACTGTTTTAGGGTTAATTCGGTAGCACAATTATAATACGTAGAAACAAAATTTCATCGAGATTTTGTAAGATCAGAAAAAAAGGAAAAACCTTAGGCATCATTATTGCAGCCAACGCCTCCCCCAGCCTCCGTCACCCCCGCCCCCGCAGCCAACGCCTCCACCGCCCCACCAGCCCCCCCAGCCCCCGCCTCCCCCGCCCCTCCAGCCCCCCTCCTCCGCCCCCGCAGCCAAACGCCTCCCCCGCCCCCGCAGCCAAATGCCTCCCCCACCGGCTCCCTCAGCCCCCGCCTCTCCCGCCCCCGCAGGCAACGCCTCCCCCGCCGCCCCCCAGCCCACGACGCCTCCGTCGCCCCACTGCCCCTCCGACCATCACGAGAGAGAGAGAGATAGAGAGAGAGATAGAGAGAGAGAGGGGGATTACCTTCGGGAGAGAGAGAGAGAAGAGGACGTTACCGATCACCGAAGCCGCGGGAGAGAGAGAGAGGAGGGAGAGTGAAATTTGGGGGGAATAAAAAGTTCCTCCCATCGTTTCAATTTAAGGCCGGGTCGTATATTTAGCGACGGACTAGCGACAGATAATATTCGTCGCTAGTACGTCGCTCTTTTGGATACTTGCCGACGGACTATCCGTCGCTACGTAGTCGACGATTTGTCCCGCCAATTCTTCCAACAATTCCCGCCAAATAGTCGACTGTATAGCGACGGTTACATATCCGTTGCTATATCTCCGACGCCCTTGCGACGGACTCGCGACCTTTTCTCACCCTTAAAATAAAATTAAAAATATATCGGCTTGTCATCGGTACTCCGTCGGTTATGTGTTGCAAATCCGTCTCTAAAGCCGACGGAAAGAATCCGTCGCTAAAGAGCCGTCGCTAATTGACTGTATTTTGGTAGTGCTTTAAGTTCCCTGAAGTGCAGTGTCCATCTACCGAAGACGAGAAAGAAGATGTGGAGAGGTTTTCATATACTTCAGTTGTGGGAAGCCTCATGTATGCTATGGTGTGTACGAGGCTAGAAATCGCTCACGCAGATTGGCACAGCTAGTAGGTATCTTTCTAATCCTGGAAGGGTATATTGGAGTGCGATCAAGTGGGTTCTACGGTACCTTCAGGGCACTGCCGATTAGAGACTTTCCTTTGGGGGTGACAAGCCGAAGCTGGTTGGGTATACTGATACGGATATGGCTGGAGATGTAGACACGAGACGCTCGACTTCAGGCTATGTAATGATATTTGCTGGTGGAACGGTATCATAGCAGTCACGGTTGCAGAAATGTGTTGCCTTGTCGACGACAAAGGCCGAGTACATTGCGACGACAGAGGCTTGAAAGGAGTTATTGTGGATGAAAAAGTTGCTGCAGGAAGTGGGGCTAAAGTAAGAGCAGTATACTTTGTTTTATGATAGCCAAAGTGCCATTCATCTTGTGAAGAGCCAGATATTTCATAGTCGGTCCAAGCACATTAAGACTCGATATTATTGGATGCGGGATATGGTTGAGAAGAATGACGCGATGCTTAAAAAGATTCATACAGATGACAACAGAGTAGACATGTTCACGAAGGTTCTTAATATTTTTTTCGTTTGTTCAAGTTATTTTAGATCATTACTTATGGTTATTCTTGAACAAATCTCCTTGACTATTCCAAATGAGTTGTGTTACAAACTTTTTCCATCAAAAGGATATTTAAAGCAAAACACAATTATTCTTGAGCCCAAGTCGTAACGGTTATTGTCGTGATGAAAAATATTTGTCACGGAAATAACTGTGGACAATCGCCTCTTATGGTGTAGTGTTAGTTATGGGTTTGAGGCTATATATACTAGGTGTTTCCTCACCATAAAATATATCTAAAAAAGGTGAGGAGCAATTGTACTTTACAACTTTTGAGAGAGAGAGAGAGAGAGGATTGAGGAATATTGTGAAGGAGAGATCGCTTCGAATAATTTTTCGACATCTCCTGTTCTTCGGAGTCCGCAATCAAATTTTCTTCTTTCAAGTGAGTTGTGGTGATCCGTTTGATCGGGAGGAGCTTGTAGAAGGTGTATTCTCTTTATCCCATTAGTGGAGATTCTTTAGGTTGGACTCCGATCGTCCCGTAGTTTTTTCGTAAGGATTTTTTACGTCAAAATGTTTGTGTCTGCATTGGTGTTTGACATTTTTGGTTTGTGTGCTTTTATTCGGTTTTCACGCAGGACTTTTGTCACGCCCCAGAACCAGAATACTGGAGAGCGGAGGCAGACACAGCCAGCTACGTATATAGAAGTGTGATCCACCTCCATATACGGTCACGGCTGTCTAGATATATGAGGGTTTATCTACAAGCCATCAGTCTCTTATGGTCAAGAACAAGCCTAGTGTCTCAATCTTAAGCAAGCAATAATAATTATAAGATGTTAGACCATCAGATACTCAATTGAAAGGCGTCTCATACATTTCATACATAGATGATCATGAAGCTAGTCGTACAAAATGTGAGGACTAGCAAGAGTTCAAGTCATACATGATCAATCCTAGGATTTGTTAATCATGTTACAGCCCTTAGGCAGACAAGAAACATAAGTATTCAACACGAGCTAACACTTGCTCGGTGGCTAAACGCCTCAAAAGAATAATTTTATAATAGAGCGGGAGAACAAAATAAAACTCACTCGTTGCCAGGGTTTCTTCTAGTGGTCACCATCTGGCTGGAAGACAGGTAGATCCTCGGGTGCTGCTCCAAAATCTGGCCATACAAAACCAGCTGGGTCAGACCCCAGAAAGAGCAAGTGCCACAAGGGAGGCTTCACTTAAGAACTAAAACCAGCAAGTTAGAACACAAAGCATAATAATAACAAGAAAACTGGAAATATGAAAGTAGGGTGATAAACGATATGATAACTTAAGAAACTATTCTGGTAACCAAGTTACAACTCGTAAACCAAACAAGGACCGGGGTTGTAACCCTTCACCTGAACAGAACTTAGTCTCTTACCAATTATCGACAAGTAAAGCATAAACTAAGAAATGTCCAGAAGTAACCATGTACTGGCAGTGTCTAGACAAGATTAGACAAGACTAGACTCCATTCAACATTCACGGCCAAGCAAAGAGTACGGCTTGATACTTTAACTAACTAGGGTTATCACAAGCCTAGTTACTAGCAAGATGCAATGAGATGTTCCAGCAGTCACAAGCCCTGCAGCTATCCAGGTTATCCAGGCGAAGTTCATGTAAGAGTTGGTAGTGGATACATCACCCAGGAGACAAATGTATCCCTTGTTCATATAATAGTAGGTACATCACTCAACAACCTGGAACGATGAAAACTTGAAAATAAGGAAGTTTGATAGATCAAAACCACTAAAAATCTGAGAATGGCAAATTTCTAGATCTACAAAAAATAAAACTTTAAAATACAAAATGTCAAGTTCTAAACAATCTTAGAATCACGAGAGGAAGATAAATGAACCATAAAAATGGGTTTTCATATGGAAGCAAGGTGCACTTGCCTAAGCTCTTGGTAGGTGGAGAGAGTTATGAGGAAGAAGAAGGAGTAAATGAAAAAGTAAGAAAGTAATGAAGAGAGAGAAAGGGTTGGTAGGTTTATAAAGGGGGTGGGTTCTCTCATAATGAACCGAAAGCCCAAATCAAACCAAACCAAGCCAAAATAAACCAAACTAAGCTAAACCAAGACCAAACCAAGTCAAAACCAACCTAGACTAGGCAAGCAAGTCAAGTCCAACTACAGGTCATCCGACAAACGTCAGAGATCTCGTATACGTATACGAAAATACGTATAACGGGAAACGGGAGTGACAACTCTACCCACCTTAAAAGAATTCCGTCCTCGGAATTTAATCAAGAGGCTAGAGATGTCGGGGCAAGATATACTAAGGCACAAGCAATATATGACTAGAAACCAATCAAACAATCAATCATGCAAGGAGGGAATCAAAGGCATCAGGCATAAGGAAGACATCCTGCTGGAAACCTCTCTACCGGTTCTGAATCTGAGCTTGGGTCTGGGCATAATGCTGGGGTCTTTGCTGCTGAAAGGCTTGCTCCTGAGGCGGAAATGGCCTCTGAGGTTGATAATGCTGCTACTGCTGTACTGGTGCTGGGGCTGGTCCCCTAACCGATGGACTAGTTGGGTTCGACGATGATGAAATGGCCCTATTCGGGCAGGACCCTATCATGTGGTCCGGTGCCCCACAAGCCAAGCACAATCCCTGTGCTCTGTGACACTCTGAAACAACGTGTCATAGCTTCCCACAATGAGTGCAGCCCATTGCGGGAGACTGCTTCTGCTTCTGCGGCTGAGGGTACGTCGGTGTCGAGTGCTGAACTGACGAAACTGTGGTCGTCCTCTTGGGAGCTCTAATTGTCAAGGCCCTAGCTGTCGGGACTGGTGCTGATGACTGGAACAATTGTCCATGGGACCTCTTCCGTCCTCTGGTTCGATCTATTATTCTCTGGGATGTATATTCATGCTTTCTAGCTGCCCTCAAGACAGCATCAAACGTCTGGTGCTCAAACTGCTCCACGGCTAGAATGATCTTTAGGTGGAGCCCTTGGTGGAATCGTTGGGCTCGATTCAATTCGGTCGCCACCAAGGTAGGAGCAAACCGACTAAGTCGTGAAAACTCGACCGCATATCCATCGACCGTCCTGCTCATCTGCCTCAAGTTGGTGAATCTCGTCTGCAGATCATGTCGAGCCACCGCATCAAAATACTTGATCTGAAACTTGTCACTGAATATCACCCATGGGACAGGTGTCGCCAAACCCTCTGCTAGCATTGCCCACCAGGTGCGGGCTAAGTCCAACAACTGTAGGCGCACTGCAGCCACCTTCTCTTCCTCTGGAGTCTTGGCTGCTCTCAAGATAATCTCGATGTCCTGGAGCCAGGCATCAACTGTGATCGCATCCTCGCTACCGTCAAAGAAGGGAGGGTCCAGGCGTTTGAAATTATTGGCTACACTGTTACCTTGGTAACCCACTCTGTCCATGGCTGTCTGTACTGTCTGGTGCAGGGCATCACCTCGACGATCCTGTAACGCCCCAGTCCCAAAATACGTAGGACTAGAAATATAGACATGCCAGCCGTATTCATACGAAGTACATAGGCCTCGTATGGATACATAAGCTGTAAAATGCAGTAAACCACAACTAACTAATCTCATCCACAAAATGTAAGAATAAAAGATATCATATAATCAACTATGAAATTGTCATTTGATACATGTAGTTGGGCGGAGACAAATCCACTACCAACTATGAAAAGAAATACACAACAACAAAAGAAAGAGTTTGGCGAACGAAGACGATCAAAGTGCAATCCTCCTCGAAGAAATAGTGACGATCATGGCCACGGCTAGAACACCTGTGAAAGGCAAGAGCACACACCTGGCGAGATAACCAGGTCCTCAGAGGGACGTAACAAGATGTAATAAACATGCCACACCATGTCGTAAATCACAAGTAAAGTAAATAGTCCCACTCATAACAAGATCCAATACCTCATCATCGAAACAGTGGACTACCCCTACAACCAAACTAGGACAAGGGGCAGTACACTATACCGCGATGTGACATTGTCTCAAGCTACTAATAGGACAGGGTGATATGACCTTGACGAGGGTTACCTAACCGTACTAAAGTGAACATGCAGTTGAGAAACAATCCTTAGACGCATGAGCCCTAGCTGTAAATAGGATCTGGTATGGTCCCCGCTTGGGCACCAGTGACCTAAGCGCATGATGTTAAAAAACGATAGTGGCAAACCTGAGAGGGTCATCATACCTGTATCTCTAGCGGAGCTTTCGGGTTACAAGGGAAGTGCAATCGAAGCCCATACGTCAGGTATTATCCTTCCCACCCAATGTACCTATTTAAGTCGTATCTACGACCATGTTTTTCTACTAACTGCTAAGTCTCCTAATATGCTCATATTAGCAGTTAGTCCTAACGCATGCGTACTGGAGATCAGCCAACATGCAAGAACCTCTACATGCTACTCATCTCACCATCCTCGTGGTACAACTGTGTCAAGATATATGTAATATACTATAAACGGTAGTCTCAACTCTAAGTCCATATGCAATCAAAGGATAATAACAAAGTACAACTAATATTACTGAGCAGACAGTAAGTCAAGAACTGTAAGAACTAAAAATAAATGAATAGTGATATGTAATAAAAATGCAAACTGAATATAAACAGTATAATGGCAAGGTATCTTGTCTGGCGTGTCGCCTGGTGTGGTGTAGTGTTCTGACCTGTCTTATTAGTCCACTAGCCATGGTCGTTGTACTTGGTCAAATTTGCAAAGAAGTAGGAACGTAGAGATCAGTAGTGGTCAATGATGATTAATCGATGAGAAGTCTGCGAAAAAGTGTTTATGCTATTTTTGAAAAAAAATCACTACAAAAAAGTGTCTTTCTGGGACGTCAAAAATCTGTCTTAAAAAGACCCAAATCGGTCCTAAATTGTAATTTGGAACGAATTTTAGGACGGTAAGTGACAATGCTATTAGGGTGGCGTGGCAAAAAGTTTCAGGACGAAAAATACCGTCTAATTTGGTTTTAGGGTCGAAAAAGCTAACCGTACCAAAAGAGTTTAAATTATTATATGTTTACGACGGTTTACAAAACTGTCCCAAAATAAAAGCGTTTGTGACGAATAACATCCGTCATAAACAAATTTGCCAGCGTTACAAAAGGATGTTGTTTATATCTAGGACAATTGCATAACCGTCCCAAAAGTAATACTTATAAAATTATTGTTTGTATTTTCCAGTTATAAAACATACAATTTAAATACACATAACATATTTCATATGATCATGGCCGTTGTCAAGCTTGTCCTCAGACCTATCTCCAGGTATCAGAGCTCCAATACAAATAAAAGCTTAACAACATCAAGCATTCTTTACCATTAAGTAGAAGACAACAAAATCCATATATAACTATATATGTTCAATTGATAAACAACAAAAAGCTTAACATTAAGCATCCTTAACTACCATTTCCAAAATAAATCCAAAACACAATACATCACCCACACCATTAGTTACACAATGAACCCATTGTCTCCACCATTATATACAAAATTTTGAACCCAAAACATTAAGCACTACACCATATTTTTGAACATTAGTATATCCAACACGAACCCAAAAAATTAACCCAAACTTTTTTCCATCACAAGATCGTCGCCCATCATTTTAGCATATCCAGAATGCTTTTGAAGGACCTGCAAATGAAGATATGCCAATATATTAGCAACCTGCTAACTGTACATGAACAACCAGAAAAGAAAGACAAGTTTTTCCAAACTGTACAGACTAGTCTACATTAGTTTGTGAATGTTTAAAACAGAACAAAAGGATGAATCCATCTGTACAGACCTGTTAACAGTTCTTACAAACTGTATAGACCTGCTTACAAAAAATTGGGAAAAAATAATGTACAGAAACAAGCTTCAAGTGACAAAAGAAGCTTCAAGTAAAAAATGAAGCTTTAAGTGAAGACGCAAAAAATTGGGAAACATTTTAAATGGGAACTAAAATTATTCTAGCAAGAATTACAGTAACAAGCTAGGAAAAACCAATGTAAGAGTTAAAATCTGTACAGACAATATACAAAGTTCAGTCCAAAAACCTGTCCAATGTAATAAATATAAATTCCAACTTGAAAGAAAGGAAATGGAGAACCAAACATAAATTGCAGCCACGGGAGAAAATCAAACATAAGAATCACAGAGAAAAACCAATGTAATAAGTTGATAGTTGGCAAATTACCTGGACGATGTATTAGATTGTTGAAAAAGAAGTTGAGCATTAAGGAACATGGCCATAACTTCCTCTTTGAGCTTATTCCTAAGCTCACTCTTGACCACCTCATGCTCTTTCTTGTGCCGAGCCTCTTGCTCCTCACGCTCTTTCCTTAATACGTCAGTCTCTTCTGTCAACTTCTCCGCATTTTCTCGTAACTTTTCAGCATCTTCTCGCAGTTGTACAATCTCAGCATTTGTTGCTTGTTGAATCTAAGTCTGATGAGCTGCTAAGTTATCAATATAAGTAGCCATTATCAATAGCAAAAATATGTGAACAACATGTGATGGTAAAGCATTCAAACATGATATCTGAGCTCATACAAAAAAGGGTCCATGAAATAGTCTGAATATATGAGAATTAAGATACATCTGAACTCAATAAGATACACCTGAACATGTAAATGTGTCTCGGGAACAAGAATAAGGCACTTAATCTTACTTTATTGAATCAGATAGCAGTTTAGAGGAAAATAGTCCTCTGAATAGTAAAATTTGCAACAAGAAAAATGCCATTAACGGTTAAATATTGTACCCTATAGTAAAATTTGGGATGATACATATAGGTATATATCAAGTGAAGTTTTAAAAAAGAATTTAGTCACTTAAAGATATTCATTTTAGTACAGTAGAGGCGGACAAACAAATTGTCACATGGAATGGGCTAATTAAGATTAATATAACATATAAGTGATCAAATTGCATATAGTCTAAAAAATGAAGGAAAAATAATTTTACTAAATAATGATTGGATTTGCATATAGTCTAACAAATGATCACCATTAATTGGTTGTAAATGGACTTGAAGAGGATGAAAGGAGAAGCAAATGAATTGAAGACAGTGCCTGGTTTCGTATTCAGATAGTAGTGTTCTCAGTATCTATTTGTCACAGCACATCTTCACTTTGTAGGATGTTTTCGGTTCAGGTTTTAAATCTGCACCTAAATTCCGACCCTAATAGAATCTGGGTTCAGGATTTACCATTCGGACCCGATTAAAATTGAAAGTATATATGATAAGATGCATATTTGAAACCCAAACAGTGTACCACCAAACCATAAACAGGTTTAGTATAACTATAAATATATAATGTATTTATTTAAGAAACCCAAAACAGACATAATTTTCTTTTAGTTTTCACATATATTTAAGAAAACCAAACAACTCTTCCACATGGAAAGGATATCTACTACTACCAACCTGACAACCAACTTGGTAGTAGGTGCCAGTATCACTATTGAAGGACTTTTTGCTCAGTATTTACTAAGCTCTTCCATCTCTCCTTATCTCATACATTGTACAATTGGGAGGTTGTGCAACATAAGATCCTAATTTTCCAATACTCCGAAACTAACAGACCTCCATAGAGATTTTGTGAAGCTTTTACAACTAGCTGTCAACCAGACTTCCAATTTCCTAACCAAGGTAATTATGAACAAGATAAGGCCAACTATAAAACCTACAATGCTAGTTGGTAGGCAGTAGGCCTACCTTTCTGGTCATGCAATTTAGCAAGTGCAACATGTTTTAATGCATCTCATAATATGCTTCTTAATTAGACTTGCACATTGATCAATGACTAGTGGTAAATAGAATAGTGCTAAAGGTAAAGGAATGATTTTTAAGGTTCTAGCAGTGACGGCTAGCACTATTCTATTACCTAAAATATCCTGAGTTTCACAAAGAACCAAACAACTTAGAAATTGGGGAATAATAATAACAAGAAAGAATTTAACCCCTTTTTTTTGGGGGGGGGGGGGGAATAATAATAACAAGAAAGAATTTACCTAAAATATCCTGAGTATCAGCTTTCTTTACCACATGATAAAACCCAAGACTGCAATGACAACAACACAATATAGATAAAAGAAACAAAGATAGCCATAATACATGCACTAGTTTTTTTGGCCATAACTCACCTATCATGCTATAAGCTGATGTTAGCAAGTCATGTGGAGAACGCCATAACAACACCCAAGGCAAAAAAAGAAGAGTATGGAGTAGATTTAGAAGGCGATGAGGGGGAAGCAGTAGAAGTATACTAAAGATGGCCATCAGAAGCCAAGCAGTCACATAATGCATTAGTGAAAGAGCAGCTGGGAAGTTGAACCCGGCCCTTCGCATCACCTATCATACAAAAGTATTATCATAGTATAAGAACAAAGTAACAGTCTTGAAAATTTTGGGATAACAAGGCAGACTTACACAATACATTATTTTCTCCACCTTTTCCCTTTTGTCGTATTGCACCTTTCCTATTTAAAAGTAATCATACATAAGATGGGTCGCATGAAGTTGGGATCCTCAACACAGACTTTGACAATAAAAGGATTAAAGATGATACAGGACTAAAAAAAGGAACTTCTTCCATAGAATTTTGAGTGCTACATCAGTTAATAATATCCGAGCTACCATTTTCTTCAAAAAGAAGAAAGAGTATCATATCAACAAAACTTATCACAAGATTCTCGGGTAAGCTGTTTGAGTACTTTTTCCATTCAACTCTATTGAGGGCCATGTCCTCTGTAACATTAACAAAATAAGAACGGATATCATAACTACCTACAAGCTATCATACGACTTCAATGTTTTTTAAATTTATTTATTCCAATGATAATTAACATGCAAGAAATATCAACTATTCTTTGGAAGTCATCAAGTTGTAAGCCTAACAGCCGTCTCAATATATCATGCTAAGAAAAGAAAATCCATGAGGGAACAACCACCTCCCTTCCCAACCCCAATAGGAAGTAACTGAAATGCTATGTCCCGAAAATTGTTTTATTAAAATGATTATCAATTAGCCTAAAATACAAAAAAAGAAGAAGGTATAATTTAGACTAGCTGAAGTAACTAGTAAGTGACTTAAATAATGGAAAAAAGAGAGTAGAAACTACTTGGGTCATTGGATATGGATTTAGTGCTACTGCTACATCTTTAATACTAAAGTTGCACTGGGGATATAAGTTGATCAGACATTAATGATCGATAGACCTGATGTGTATTATATTCACTACGTAGCATGATAGCAATATGGATCCCTGAACTCAAGTATGTTTGTTAAATGGGAGAACATACATCATCGCTTAGTACTGGATCAAATTCGGAATTAGATTTGAAATCTTCGACGATATCCACGTAATAATGTACCATGAACTATTATTACTCCCTCCCTTGGGTAAACGCACAAAGTTCTAATATACTCATCCAATTCAAATCGGTGCCATACTAAAGTTGCTATGATAGAAAGTAGAAACCTATCTAAGAAATTAATAATGTGATGTTAATCACCGATAATATGATGATCGTAGTGTTCAGTGTTCTCTACCAAAGAGCATCAATAGTAAGGAAGACTGGAATGAATGCTTGTGGATTGTAATTTACAGTAATAATTTACATATGATCAGGAACCATGTAAATATTTATTTAGGAAGAAAAGAATAGTTGGAGAAAGTAGGTAGGTTACAGTTTTTTCAGCTTTGTCGATGCCAATAATTAGAATGCGGAACTCAGTTTTGGTGAAGGCGTACTCCCAAAGACCGTAAAACAATGAAAACATTTCGTCCATTATCTGGACATATATATATATATATATATATATATATATATATATATATATATATATATATATATATATATATATATAATAGAAACTTATAAGTCTCAGTCGATCGGAAGTAATTAAAATAATATTTGGTTTAGAGTTTGGGAAAAGTATTGTTAGTTGTAGAGCAGAGCAGAGCAGATCCAAGTAAATATTTTGATGCAGCCTCAGCATGCCAAACGACCACACCGGAATAAAATCTTTCTATCCTCAGGCTTTAGAGGTTCATAAACAACAACTCACCATTGTTACCAAATGTTAGTATCACACGATCTGCTGCTTGAATTGCTCAGTTATGGCTTTTTCAAGTGAACTCTATCAACTTGAGACTAAATCATGGGAGTATCACATGATTTTGCTCTTTGATATCTTAGCAATTCACCATGTTTTCCCCATACAAGAGGGGTCTAAAAAACTGTTTTGCTTTGACCAGGTACTTCTGGACCTAGAAGTATTACAAGAACCAAACTTAGGACTTCAGTTAAACTTCTATCATCTCACGGTCCTTTCTTTAATTACTCTTTATTCTTGCTCCCAATTTGTTATTATTAATTGCTGTCTGATAACAAGAATGTCATTATTGTTTATGTTTTAATCCCTAATCATAAAACACGTATAACTAAAATCAATTAAAGAAAATCCTAATTATTAGAACAATATAAATTTATAATCAGTCATCCTTATTATAGGTCTAGAGTTTTGGTACAATAACAATGACTAAAGTATCCAAAATCCAAATAAATTATACCCATGTATAAATCCTTGGGTCCATGAAATTGACATTTGACGTGCAAGAAGTGTTCGAATAACATAAACATTTAGCTGACCTTCACCATAGCTCTAGAATTTTGGTAAAGTATGAGGAACTTTATGTGCGACTTTAACCTATCAATTTGTTACCGCTACATACAACCAATCAACTTTCATCAACTCGGGCATGTACTCAACCTTTATCAACACATCCTCAACATATATAAAAGCACAAGCATCATCAACTAAGCAAGGAAATCAATAAGATACGCAATACTTTTCTTTACCACTGCAAGTGACCTCACTGTGATCACAGTAATCACAGTAATTCCTACAAATAATCACAGTAATTTCTGTGATTAAATCCAATTTTTCACAAATAATCACAGTAATTCCTACATGAACGCATAATCACAATAATTTGACAAATTAAAATCTGCAAAGAACATAGCCAGGTTCAAACTCATGTTCCTGTCCATGCAAATGTGTTCCAATTTTTCACAAAAAACCCAATTTTTTTACGAATAATTATAGTAATTCCTACATGAATGCATGTAAATAGTGTAAAACACTCAAATTTTAAGCAAATAATCTAGAACAAAATAACATGCATCCAAAAATTAGGGCAAAGACTAAAAATTTTTGGTAAAAAATTCTAAAGATTGGAAAAAATATACCAAGCAGCAACAATGGAGCACCTAGGGTTGAAAGGTCGGACAGAGAGAGAGAGCAGTGGTCGTAGAGAGAGAGAGAGCAGTAGCACTGGAGCACCTAGGTCGGAATAATGGTCGGAGAGAGAAAGAGCAGCAGTACTGGAGCACCTAAGTCGGAGAAAGAGAGAGAGAGAGCAACATCACCCAGTTTTTTGATCGGAAAGAGAGAGATAGAGAGAGATTTTTAGGTTACTTTGGTATTGAGAAGTGTGTTTTCATTGACTAAGTTCTGAATATTTTGGGATGGATGGTCTGGATTAATCCATCCGATCGAACGGTTGAGATGGAAACATGTGGAGTTAAAGTTTCCCCCATAAAATTTGGCAATTAGCCGCCAAATGTGTGACATTCCCGCCGATCTATTTGGGACGGTAATGTATATTATTTGGAACAAAAATTTTCATTAGTCCCAAATTGTGATCCATTTTCACAATCTGTCCCAAAAAAATATAACTTTTTGTTACTAAAAATATAGTCGTCTCTAGGACTATACTTTTAGGACTTTTTAGACTAGTGTTCCTTATAGTGTCATCCCAAAAAGACACTTTTTTGTAGTGAATTATTTATCTAGAATATATTTTGGCAGTTAAAATAGTTTTGGAGAGAAAATACTTTAAAATCGAAAATGTTTTAGGCTGAAAACTAATTTTACTGAAATCCATCGATAAAGAAACTATATTTTATAGTAAAACAATTTAGATAAATATCTTAAAAACTATATTCTTACGGGGAAAAATTGTTCTATATCATATTAATAATCTATGAAATCTGTCTAGGGTTTTATATCCATATTTTGAGTTATAGACTAGTAAATATTTTAAGTCTTAGTTCAATTATTAATAATAATAATAATAATAATAATAATAATACAAAATCTATCTAAAATAATAATTATAAAAACACATAGTAAAATATTTTTATTTACTCAAAAATTTAAAGGTGTATACTGTCCTTTAATCTAAGGTCATAAAATAATAATTTTTGCCAATAAACAATTATAACATTTATATACTAATACTATATTATATAAATGTTATTTAAATTATAGGTTTAGAATTATAAATATTTTAACAAAATATTTAATGTATAATGATTATTTATATGTAAGTGTGCTGGTTTCTTTTCCAAGTCAGCAGTATATACTAAGATATAATAAATAAATAAAAACAAATATAAAAACACTACCACAAACTCTCTTCTCTGAAGAGAAGAAATGGGTAACTTAACCAAAAGGAAAGGGAAATCGAAGAGGATGAAGAGCGGCGAAGCTCACCGGCGGTCGGCGGGAAAATTGGCGAAACCGGAGACGAGGGTCGGCTGGCGCCGCGAAGGCGCTGCACCGTGCGCGGCAGGGCGCGGAGGATCGGGCGCGACTGAGCGAGGACGGCGGTTGGAGCTCTCGACGATGGCGACCGTGAGGCTCGTGAAGGCGGCGAGCTCGTCGGCGGCGGACGGCTCTGCACTCTCGGGTCGGAGCGGCGCTCGGCCAGAGAGATGGCGCACGGGCTGCTCCGGCGCCTGGGGGGCGGCATACGCGACTTCAATCAAGGTTGGCACTCCGGCGGGGTCCGGGGAAGATGGCCGCCGTCGCAGCGGATGGGGATACGAGCTGGCTCCGGGGCTGCATGCGCGATGACTGCCCCGGACGCGGCGGAGAACGAACGACTTGGTTAGGTTCCCCCTTTTTTTTTCCTTTGAGCGGTGGTGGTGAAGACGATGAGAGGGGTTCTGGGTCGGGAGATGGACGGAGCCAGGGGCGATCGGGTGGTGTAGGGGCGGTGTGTTGGCCGCACAAGCGCAGGTGGTGGTGAAGGATTTTTGGGGGGCTCGATGGTCGTGTGGTGGTTCCCCGGTGGCCGGCGGTGGAGACGTAGTATGGGGCAAAGTTGGTGATGGCAGTGTCTGACAGCGGCGACCAGGGTCGAGGTGCTGATTTACTGTAGTTAGGTTAGGGTGTCATCGCGTCGGGTTGTCCGACACGACAGGGATGGCATGGTGGTGTCCTGCATGACACGGAGTGGGTGTCGAGTCTGGGATTGTCCGACTCTGGAGAAATATTATATTTGTAAGGGTAAAAGATATAGTGGATGGGGAAGGGGCACCGACACGATGCACATTTGTGGATGGCAGAATTTATGGATGAGTACCTCTCCTTATATATGAGGTAAAAATTTCCAGTTGGATAATGACTTGCAATGGTTTAAACACCAATGGTTAATTCCATCTTTTTTATTTAGATCGATTTAGAATTTAAGCAATCAAAATTAAATCAATCTAGATAACTTCCTTTAATTTAAAATAAAATCTTTTCCAATTTAAATTATCAAAATAATTCAAATATTAAATAAAACAAAAATTTAAATATCTTTTTCATAAATATTAAAATATAGCTTTAATTAATTTTGAAAATCAAGAATATTACTTAAATATTAAATCATAAGATAGATTTTATAAATAACAAAAATATGTTAATAACTAATTCCAAATTTCGCAAAATAGTTGGAATATATTTCATATAAACCAAAATTTTCAAATCACTAATTTTTAAATGACGAATAAAAATAACTCTTTTATAAAAATATTTATCATATTTATTTGAACATTTACTTTCCTATAAAAATAAAATTTATAATAGAAATATTTTTTTTCTAAAATATGTACCTCGACACATATTCGCACTCGTCGAGCAAATACGAAACGCAAATCTCGCATGCTACGCAAATACAAAAAAATGCGAACTCGTTTGCGACGTGCAGATACGAAGTACAAAATAAATACAAAAAAATATTAAAAAAAATTGTAGTAAAAATTTAGGGGGTTTACAGATCCTGTGATGCAAGTAATTCTCGGATAAGTCCTACCAAGGTTCCATTATCAGGCTCTGCAGGCTGGATCGGCTGAACCGGCTGAACTGGCGGCTCATGATCTCCGGAAGGCATGACTCGGAAGGCTGCTTCTGAGTGTTGGTCTTGATCCCCAGGTTGCTACTGAGGTGCTGGTTGAGCTCCGCCGGACTGATCAGCAGGACCAGGAACAATGCCACTAAAAAACAATGACATAGGAGAACAATAAGGAAGGACCAAGATAGATCGAGGATAATAGCATGTGATCAGGTCAAGATTTCAGGAAGATTAGAGGACACGAGTAGAGATGAAAGGCGAGTGTTGATTGAGACATCTATTCGGTAAAACCCTCACATATCTTGATTAACAAGACCTGCATGGGCCACCACTTAAACCGTGTCACGCCCAAGAACTAGAATACTGGAAAGCGAGAGCGGACACAACCAGCTACGTATATAGAAGTGTGATCCACCTCCATATACGGTCACAGCTGTCTAGATGTATGAGGGTTTATCTACAAGCCATCAGTCTCTTATGGTCAAGAACAAGTCTAGTGTCTCAATCTTAAGCAAGCAATAATAGTTATAAGATGTTAGACCATCAGATACTCAATTGTAAGACGTCCCATACATTTCATATACAGATGATCATGAAGCTAGTCGTACAAAATGTGAGGACTAGCAAGAGTTCAAGTTATACATGATCAACCCTAGGATTTGTTAATCATGTTACAGCCCTTAGGCAGACAAGAAACATAAGTATTCAACACGAGCTAACACTTGCTCGACGGCTAAACGTCTCAAAAGAATAATTTACAATAGAGCGGGAGAGCAAAATAAAACCCACTCGTTGTCAGGATTTCTTCTAGTGGTCACCATCTGGCTGGAAGACAGGTAGATCCTCGGGTGCTGCTTCGAAATCTGGCCATACAAAACCAGCTGGGTCAGACCCCAGAAAGAGCAAGTGCCATAAGAGAGGCTTCACTTAAGAACTAAAACCAGCAAGTTAGAACACAAAGCATAATAATAACAAAAAAAATAAAAATATGAAAGTAGGGTGATAAACGATAAGATGACTTAAAAAACTATTCTGGTAACCAAGTTACAACCCGTAAACCAAACAAGGACCGGGGTTGTAATCCTTCACCTGAACAGAACTTAGTCTCTTACCAATTATCGACAAGTAAAGCATAAACTAAGAAATATCCAGAAGTAACCATGTACTGGCAGTGTCTAGACAAGATTAGACAAGACTAGACTCTATTCAACATTCATGGCCAAGCAAAGAGTACGGCTTCATACTTTAACTAACTAGAGTTATCACAAGCCTAGTTACTAGCAAGATGCAATGAGATGTTCCAGCAGTCACAAGCCCTGCAGCTATCCAGGTTATCCAGGCGAAGTTCATGTAAGAGTTGGTAGTGGATACATCGTCCAGGAGACAAATGTATCCCTTGTTCATATAATAGTAGGTACATCGCCCAGGAGACAAATATACTCTATTAGGTGACTTAAGGGTGCAACACATGACAATGTGCATATTACTTATTTCAAGAAGTGCCCCACATAACAGTGTGCATGGAAATGTGCCCTACTCGACGGCAGGCTCCAAGTCCATCAGGTGTGGCTGGGATAACGGAATCACCTGTAACCGAAAACATCTCTCTCTATATGAGCTACTTGATTAATCTAGTCATTAACCTAGTCATATTCAGCATGAATCCCTGACCGTGGTAACCAGGGATCCATATCCTAGACATGATGCAAGACAAGACTAGACTGGTAGCTTTTACAGACAAGGTCCAAAGCAGTCGCCCACGGTGTCAAGACGAGAATGTTCTTAGCATGTCAAGTTAGCCGTCCCAACATCGTTCAAGGTTACATGTCAAGATTACTTAGCAGGTCAAGATAACCGTCGCAACGGTGTTCATGAGTTCATATCAGGATTACTTGTCAGGGGTGTACCACAGCGGGTCACCATCATGTCATGTTACTTGTACTTATTACTTGTTAGGAGCGCGCCACGACGGATCACTATCATGAGTTTGTCACAAAATCATGCCGTGTACAGATTATCATTACAATATTAACATATCATGATTATATCGAGTTCATGTCAAAAAGGCGTAAGGATATAATAAAGGGTGCCATGCGCCCAATAAAGGTGAATCTAGGGCAATGGATGCCAGGGCCATACTGCGCCAGGCAAGGGGATAAGATACGCTGGTGCTAAGAAGCCTCCGGGCAGGAGAGTACGCCAAGGGGAGTACGCCAAGCCAGAGGAGTACGCCAAGGAAAGTATGCATAAAGGAAGTACGCGTAAAGGAGTACGCCAAGGAAGTACGCCAAAGGAATATGCCAAGGGAAGTACGCGTAAATGAGTAAAGTTTACGCGTGAAACTTGTTTTACGCCAAGGCAGGGTAGACTTTGTTTTACGCGTAAAACAGTCTTGACTTGCGTAATCCAGATTTACGCTGACACGAATAAACGTGGACGTAGAGTTTGATACTACGCTGACACGAATAAACGTGGGCGTAGAGTTTGAAACTACGCTGGCACGAATAAACGTGGGCGTAAGGAACCTCCAGAACTCCAAATTCTATGAAACCTTCAATCTAAGCCAAAAATGGGACTTCCATAGATCAAAATGGGGTATAACACAAATCTCAACAACCTGGAATGATCAAAACTTGAAAATAAGGAAGTTTGATAGATCAAAACCACCAAACATTCGAGAATGACAAATTTCTAGATCTACAAAAAATAAAACTTTAAAATGCAAAATATCAAGTTCTAAACTATCTTAGAATCACGAGAGGAAGATAAATGAACCATAAAAATGGGTTCTCATGTGGAAGCAAGGTGCACTTGCCTAAGCTCTTGGTAGGTGGAGAGAGTTATGAGAAGAAGGAGGAGTAAATGAAAAAGTAAGAAAGTAATGAAGAGAGAGAAAGGGTTGGTAGGTTTATAAAGGGGGAGAGTTCTCTCATAATGAACCGAAAGCCCAAATCAAACCAAGCAAAGCCAAAATAAATCAAACCAAGCTAAACCAAGACCAAACCAAGTCAAAACCAACCTAGACTAGGCAAACAAGTCAAGTCCAACTACGGGTCACCTGACAAACGTCAGGGATCTCGTATACGTATACGAAAATACGTATAACGGGAAACGTGAGTGACAACTTTCTGGTTTGGGGGAACGGTTTTCGCATTTCGTTCCCAACAAACGCAACCTTTTACGACACGCTACGACAACTTTGAATTGTTGTCGTATTTGTGTTTATGTGGCAACAATTTTATTATTAAAGGCATTTTAAGGTTGACGTATAATGGATTGTTTCTAGTAGTGAAGCTATTTGGTTGTAAAATATTTTGAGGGAGCTGGATCATCCACAAGAAGGGCTGACTGTGATATTTGTGGACAATAAATCAGCCATCCAACTTGCAAAGAATTCAGTATATCATGGGAGGCAAGCACACCGATACTCAAATCCATTTTTTTTCAAGATCACGTGAAGAAACAGACTATAGAGCTCCAACATTTCAGGTGGCAGTGTCGGTCCAAACTCAAAACTTTTGGGAAGTGAAAGAGTCATCTGCATTTGGAAGTGAAAGAAAGAGTCATATTTGTACGGAAATGAAAAAGTCGTCTGCATGCATGTGTAAGTGGAAGCGGAAGTGGAAGGATCATTTGTCATATATTTGTCATATCAGCTGATATGTCAGCTGATATGTTATCTGTGATGTCAAATACCACATAATGAGAAATGATGTCGTCCAATTTCTCTGTGAGACAAATAGTATACTCGTAATGAATGTTTTTCCATAGTAAACACGTATAAAAAATATTTCTTGTTCACAATTAGAAACGAAATCAAGAAAAGAAAAGAAAAGAGAGAAATCAACCAAATGATTCAGCAGCTAGCTTTAGTCTATCTTCTCAACCTGCAGCACCTCACCCAGAGAATGAAGAAGCACAGCAGCCTGTACCCACAGATGAACCCCATCATCACCCCCAGGTTGGTCCACTTCTGGGACTCGACCAGCCCCTGCTGCCTCAAGAACATCTCCCCGTCCATGGCGCACACCCCTCCCACCTCCCTGTCCGCGCAGCGCCTCCTCCCCCTCCCGCACCCGTACTCGTTCACGAGGAACCCTTCGAACGGGTACTTGAACAGGCTCATGTAGTGCATGAATATCCAGTACTTGGGGATGTTCCGCTTCGATATGAAGTAGCCGGAGAACAAGAAGAAGGACCCCATGAACCCGGCGATGAGCGAGTTGCCCATGATGAAGTTGGGGACGAGGGCGCTGAAGCACGCGACGAACGAGTTGGCCATCGCCATCACCATCCAGACCACCAGGGAGAAGTACAGGAAGCCGCCGAGCTCGCGCCTCAGCCCGACCATCCAGTAGACGGGGGCGGCGTAGAGGAGGGACGCCAGCAGGAGGAACGGGAGGAAGACGAGGGCGTTGGAGAGCACGTAGGAGGAGACACGGTACGCCCCCCGGGAGGTCTCCCGGGTGAGGATCGTGCGCTCCTGGAGGAAGACCGGGAGGCCCTCGGTGGTGGAGGAGAGGAGGAAGGTGAGGGTGAAGGCGAAGAAGCCGACCCGGGCCTGGAGGTTGTCGACGTCCATGAAGATGGTCCCGAGCGCGACGCCCGCCAGGAGGCACTGCAGCATCCTGGCGGTGGAGAGCTGCTGCGTGCGGAGGACGTTCTTGAAGAAGCGGCTGGTGAGGATGAGGACCTCGCCGGAACGGGAGTTTGCGTAGTAGCTGACGGTCCTTTCTTTATCTCCACTGCTGCAGGATTTGGTAACGGCTACTTCTTGATGTTCTTCTGTGGCGGCGGCGGTGGTGGTGACCACTGTGGTGAGAGTGTTGATTTTGTCCATGGCGAACTCGAGCACGTTGACGTGCGGGGGGACGGAGAGGCCGGAGTCGGAGAGCCGCTTCTCGAGGAGGCTCAGCGGGCCGAAGTGCTTGACGGAACCCGCGGAGATGAGGAGGAGGCGGTCGACGAGTTCGAGGATGCGGAACCCGGGCTGGTGGATGGTGAGAATGACGGTCTTGCCGTGGTTGACGGCCATGGATTTGAGCATGGAGATGATGTGGAGGGCTGAGGCGGAGTCCAGACCGGAGGTGGGTTCATCAAGTAGGAGTATCTACATGGAAAAAAATATTCAGATTCAGTGACAAGGAGATCCACCTCCATTAAATATCAAAATTCCAACTCTTTACTTTAGAGACAGAAAAATAAGAATAAAATTTGTAAGTAAATAAAACCGAAGCTTGAACAAGGTTCAATGTCCTTAAAACAATATTCGTCCAGCGCACATGTTTACGATTTAATAACGATGTGTATCTCAGGATACAACGAAACTCCTCCTCCGGTAGCATCACTTTATACCGCAGAAATTGGACGAAACAATGAAGGTAGTCTTTCTCTCTTGGACTGAATGCTTAAATTAGTGAATGAGTTACCCAGACATTAACATGGATCTCCTCTTGTAAATAGAAATTTTGAGTTACATCCCACTTTATTTATCCAAATTCAAGGTGCATCACACCCAATTACCATAATACAAGAAATTCTTTACTTTTGATAAAAAAAATCGTCTCCTACTAATAGTCAACTCATTTGAACAATTTTTTATTTATTACCAAAATACTCTCTTCTTTTTTTTCGGCGCCCCCTCCCTCCCCCCCCCCCCTCCCTTGCTGCACCCCTCCCTGTTGCGCGCCTTCGCTCCTCCCACCGTCGCGAGCCGAAGCCCCACCATCCTCTCTCTCCTCCCCCTTTTTTTGCTAGTCCCATCTTTTTCTCCGGCATTAGCAGCACTGTAGCGGCAACAACGACAGGAGCAACAACATCGGGTGTCACCGACAGAGAGTACGACCGGGAGGGGGCGGCCGGCGGAGGCGCATGGCAAGGGGAGGGTGAGCATGGCAAGGGGAGGGCGAGCATGGCAGGGGGGCGCACACGGTTTGGTAGGGGGCAACAGGTGGTGGCCGACGCGTGCAGCAGGAAGGGTGACAGCGGGGGCGAGACAAGGGAGTAAGGTTGGGGGGGGGGGGGCTCGCGCGGCATGAGGGGGGCAACGGGGGAGCAAGGTGGGGGGCATGCGCGGCGGGGAGAGGGGCAACAGGGTTGCACTCGGGGAAGAAGACAATAGATGTGATTTTTTTGGTCAAAAAAGATTTGGACAAAGGAGCTGATCGTTAATGAGAGACAATTTTTGTCCAGAAATGAAAAAAAATTTACATTATGATAATTGATTGGGGTGTACTTTGTATTTGAATAAATAAAGTGGGGGTATAACTAAAAATTTCTCTTTATAAATAACGAATAGACAATGTGAATAAAAACACTGTTTGGATGTGACATATCTTTTCCAGTAAACACAACTAATACAAAATAAAAACACCCTTTTCCAATTAACACAAGCATTCAAATTATTCAATCAATTTTTAGGTTATTTCCAACAACTATTTCGTGACCTATCTGTGTCACACAACATAGCTCACGAGGTTTGTTCCATACCTGAAGTGTAGCTACATTAATTTTAATATTGATATAATACGAGAGTGTGTACAAAGTATAAACTTCATATTGGAAGTACTTTTTGGCGTAAAATGTTTCATTTGTAGAAATATATAAATTAATGAGTATGCTTGGGAAGTTAAACGGAGTCTATTCAGCCCAGAAAAACCTGGTCTCTCACAAGAGCCCACAAATAGATTGTTTTGGTTGCGTCTGTATGTATATATATGTACCTGTGGGTCGTGGACGAGGTCGGAGCCGATGGAGACGCGTCGGCGCTCCCCTCCCGACAGAGCTCCGATCCTAGAGTCAGCTACTTGTTCCAACGAGAGGTCAGCGAGGAGCGTCCGGACGCGCGAGTCGGCCTCTCCCCGCGAGAGGGGGAGGCGGAGGCGGGCGGAGAAGGAGAGGGACTCCCGCACCGTGAGGAGGGGGAAGAGGGCATCCTCCTGGGTGACGTGTCCCGACAGGCGGCGGAACTTGGGAGGGCAGAGGGGGGCGCCGTTGAGCAGCAGGCGTCCGGAGGTGGGCCCCACGGGGGACACGGCGGCGAGGAGGGAGAGGAGGGAGGTCTTGCCGGCTCCGCTGGGGCCGACGATGGCGAGGAGCTCGGCGGGGTGGGCGGAGCAGGAGACGTCGTGGAGGACGGAGGAGGAGAGGGAGACCGCGTCGAGGCGGTAGCGGGGGCGGGACATATCTGGGAGCGAGAGCGGAGCGAGGTTTTAATTGGATGAGTGCATAATAGAACTATTGGAAATGGAGAGTGGAGTGAGGAGAAGGTGAAGGAGAACTAGGAGAGGAAGGGTGTTGGGAGAGGTGGGAAAATTAGGGGAGGAGATGAGCTAACGAGCCTAACGTTACCAAACTTGGTCTCTCTTTCTTCTTCTATTATAGCCCGCATGCATGCAAGGTATTAGTAGTTGTGTACGTGTGCGTCGGGCGCTTCAGAAGGTTGCATCGGATATATTTTGTGCTTTTAAATTATCTCTGCCAGTACTTAATTCAGCTGGTTCTTATAGTCAGCTAAAAAAATTATAATCTTTTTGGCTAGGCATGCGGTCTACCGCAAGAAAGATTTAGATGTATGTATGTATGTATAAAAATTAAAGATATTGAGTCCAAATAGTACGCAAGAACACAATATATACAGTTTTCGTACGTTAACGTACATCTTCCAAGAAAGAAAAATTCCTCTCAAACTTTTATGTGCCCAACCTTGGGTTAATTTACAAATTTATGCATACAGAAATACTTTTTTACTCGCAGGTGGACCAGCTTGTCTGCCTGCGTAGCACTCTCCTATTGGTCCCCTCTGTTAGCATGAAACCCACATCAATCGTTGACCTGTCAATAGAAGAGTGTCACGTGACGGATAGACTAGCCTGTCCACGGGCCAAATAGCAACGTTCTTATGCATATCCCTCTTAGACTTTATCCAATTTTATATTGCTTCATTTTACACTAAAAAACAGCAAACAGTCTCATCTCTCTTTTAAGTAGGGAATTGACAATATCTGCGATGACTAAAATCAAATTTACTTTACTTGCACATAATATCTACGAATTGAAAATATTTAAATATTATTCAAATATTTAATTGACCACTCCCATTAATTTATCACTATGTAGTTTATAATTACAAGACGACAACAAATGTGGAAGTTAGGAATATTTGATTTTAATTTAGCGATTACAAAAAGTTCACCATACTGATTACAACTTCTGAAAAAAGAATTGTAGGCTGCTAGCAAATGCTACAGTACTCCAGAGTGCTGACAAGAAGAACCCTAAGGTATTGTTTGGGAAGAGAGGAAAATGGAGGAAAGGAAAATTTTGAGGGAAAAATGGGAGGAAAATTAAAAGTAGTGGTGTTTGGAAAGAGGGAGGGGAATAGAGGGAGAGGAATGTGGGAGGAAAATTCATGTGGGTCCCACTCAAAAAATTTTCTCCCAAAAGTGGGAGGAAAATGGAGAGAGATGAGAGGATTGTGAAATAAATTACCCAACTACCCTTCAATAAAGTAGTTATTAATTATGATTTGAAAAAATCAAGGACTAAATGGTAATTATATCTTTCTCCATAATAAATAAAATATTATTTTTAAAATTTTTCTTCCCCTACTTTTTGTTTATCCAAACAAGTGAAGGAAAAATTAATTTTACCTTCATTTTACTCTCCTCCATTTTCCTTTCCCTCAAATTTTCCTCTCCCTCCCCTCCTAGGTTCCCAAACACAGCGTAAAGATTTTTCATGTGACGTCCCAATAGTATACTTATGATTTATGTTGATCAATTAATGATGCTATATGTACCTTCAAAAATTTATCTCTCAATATCCCTCCATCACGTGACATTTTTTTATTGACCCAAACAAATAGGAGGAGAGATTGGGGAAAGACACGAGCAAATAGTAGAGGGCACGTGACGGAAGGACATGGAGAGATAAAATTTTAGAGGTGCATAAAGTATTCGCTCGTGTTTTTTTTCAACCTCCCCTCCTATTTGCTTGGGACAATAAGAAAGTGACACGTGACGAAGGAACATGGAGAATTAAATCTTTGGAGGTACATAAAGTATTTTCTTTGATCAATATACGTTAAATTGTAATTTGGTATTACTTGGTATGGAGTATGGTTTACTTGTAAAAAAACCACAGCTAGCTTTACAATCTTTTTAGACAGTTCCATCATTAAATTCTTACTATCCACCGCACTTTGTGTATCGTATAGTATATCAGGATCACCGTAACTGAGATTGCAAACTAGCAAGCTTTCACTTTTTAAATGAGGACAAATTGTATTAATTATTTCTGGAAATTGCTGAGAAACCCAATTTCGGGGTGGGCTTTTATGAAATGCCCACCCGCTGGATAAGTTTTATGAAATACCCAGAATTAAGTATTTTCACGTTAAATATTTCAAGATTCCCTTTTAGATGCCACCCGCTAGAAACTGCTATTTTTATAATACCGAAATTACCCCTCCGCGCGAATTGGTCATCTATATGTATTTGAATTCAAAAAACTCAGATCTGGATTGCGATTTTCGTCTTCTTCTTCTTCACGGGAAATCTGAATTCCATTGCTCTCATATTCAGCAGAGATCGCAAAGATCGTTCGTAGTTCGGTGTGTTTTTCTTCAGTCGAACTCAGATCATCGCTCGTCATCATCATCACCATCATCATCATCTTCATCGTGGAGACATTTGAACTCAGATCTTCAATTGTGGAGAGAAGATCTTTCTTCTTCTTTTCCATAAGAATTATCATCGCTTTGAAAGAAGAACGAAACTCTTTATTCCTGAAAAAACTAAATTACACGTTTTAACACTGGAAATGACCATTCTCCGTCTTAATTAGGACGGAGAATGGCATTCTCCGTCTTAATTAGGACGGAGAATGCCATTCTCCGTTTTATTTAAGACGGAGAATGTCATTCTCCGTCCTAATTAACACGGAGAATGACATTCTCCGTTTCCGTCTTAATTAGGACCGAGAATGTCATTCTCCGTCTTAATTAGGACGGAGAATGGCATTCTCCGTTTTATTTAAGACGGAGAATGGCATTCTCCGTCCTAATTAACACGGAGAATGGCATTTTCCGTGTTTCTAACACGGAGAATGGTCATTCTCCTGCGTTTTAACACTAGAATGACCATTCTCCGTGATAAATTACACGGAGAATGGCATTCTCCGTCCTAATTAAGACGGAGAATGGTCATTCTCCGTTTAATTTAGCACGGAGAATGGCCATTCTCCGTCTTAATTAGGACGGAGAATGCCATTCTCCGTTTTATTTAACACGGAGAATGACATTATCCGTTTCATTTAACACGGAGAATGGCATTCTCCGTGTTTCTAACACGGAGAATGGTCATTCTCCTGCGTTTTAACACTGGAATGACCATTCTCCGTGTAAATTAAGACGGAGAATGTCATTCTCCGTCCTAATTAAGACGGAGAATGGTCATTCTCCGTGTAAATTAAGACGGAGAATGCCATTCTCCTGCATTTTATGGTTAGCTGAAACTTTGGAGGGCCATAACTTTTGACTGGGAGGTCGAAACGAGGTCCCGTTTGTCGCAAAATGAGCGTATCGTCGAGGAGACTGAAAGTAACAGCTTCACGATTAAACGGCCTTCCGAAATTTTAGATTCGCAAAAAAATGATGTTTGGACCTCCGTTTTAGCACTTTTGTCGTTCGTCCCGGTCTTTCCGAAATTTTTCGACGAGTTTTTGAAGATTTTTGAGGAGAAAACCTAGATTCGAAAGTGAGCAACGTATGGAAGAAGATGGAGTATTGAAACGTTTTTTTAAGAGCAGTTTTGTGGGTGTTTCCAATAAATTAAAAGGAAGGGCAAAAGGGTCATTTGGAACCCGCTTTGGATAAGTTTCTCTAATTCTGGGCACGCGATGAAAGTTTTTTTAGCGGTGGGTTTTACATAAAACTTTTTTAGTTTTTGGGCATTTCATAAATCTTCCCTAATTATTTTTATGTTTTACACGTATTACATAAATTATTCGTATTTTAAAACTAATTATACGGACCACCTCTATAGTTTATATTTTCTATAGAAATTTATAACACTGATCACTCCTATGTTTTATAAAATTTATAAATAAGAAGGACGGCCACTGTAATTATTTCCGGAATATAGATTGTTTCTGTAATACTCATAAAACATAGAAAAAAAGGATTACTGTATTTATTTCTTTAAATTATCATTGTTTAATTAGTCTTGGTAGGAACGCTACAACCACGGTCCACCACTTCTGCATAATGTTTCCACTAGTTCCAATCGAATACTTGAAGAAAATATTTCATCACAACCACTTGAACCCACTTGAACTTATTTGAATTTGGTATTTAATATATAGATCTGGATCTTTCGTACGTGGATGTGTTTTTCTCAAGTTATGTAAATAAAAAAATGATGACTTCGTCTGGATGACATGTACTGAACTCGGTCCGAATTCGGTTTGTGACCGAGTTTGGTCCGAATTCGGATATTTTATAATAAAATCTTTGGCAGGGTCCTGTCACGACCCGCACCCGCTAAAAGGGCACGTGACGTGACAACGCCCAGCCCTCACCGAAAAATCGGCGTGGAACGCTGTGGATTTTCTACTTCTAAACAGTTTATATATATAACAAAAACCTGTCGAGAATATGGTCAACTCCGAACGGAGGACAAGCAATGAATATATATACGAGTACTCAATCACGACTCTAAGATAACAAAGTAAAGACTGAAATGTAAAGACAACAAGACGATAAATAATAATAACCTGTCAAGTCCAGACACAAAGAATATATACAGTCCAAGTCTCTAGTACAGTCCAAAATGTAATACAGTCTCAAAAGTAGCTGGAGACAATGTCCAGTACAAAAGACCTACACTAACTAAGTAATGGGTAGGGTCTCGTCAGGCGGAGCTAACCCCTGCTGGACCAAAGTCTCCAAGTCTATTCCCACTACGTCATCCGGACCGTAGTAGGTACAGTAGTCTCCCTCATCTGCATCTGTAATATTTTCAACATATCCTGTCAGGATGGAACGAGTACAATCCACTAACAATATTTCACAAGATATGACAAAAGCGATAATCTGTAAATAGAGAGTATATACAAGAAAATCATGGAATGTACATGTGAGAATCATGGCAAGGTAAGCTGTAAAACTGAAGCTAGAACAAGGCAAGTAAACTGATCATGGCATGTACAAGAATCAAGAATCATATATCTAGGTGTGTGAATACTAGCTACAACATGTGGCCGGCTTGGGTCTTGCACAAGGTCTACTGGCCTGGTTAATCATACGTGGAGTGTATGATTAACACTCACAAGGTCTACAAGAGTAACAAGGTGGATAATGACCACATGTCTACACTAATACTCCCCGTCCCCGACTGGTAGAGTGGATCCAAACAAGACACGTCACGACGCGGAATTCTACGAGAAGGGAGCAAGTCTCCTCGAGAATCGGCGTCCATGTACTGCACAAGAACTACAAGGGAGCTTGCACAAGACATACCAAGACAACAAGGAATAACACCTCATGTCGGGATCCATGAATACCAACCCGTGTGACCAATGTATCGAGAACAAGCATATCTACACTAATTACATGGATTATATCAGTCAGCATAAATTGGAAAAGTGTCAGAGAATGTACTCGCCTGAAATATGATATGGTACGTCAATCGGAGCAAATGCAGCGTCTCGAGGACCTATAGAGAACAAGACGTATCAATACTAAGTTTAGGAAGTAAAGTTAAATCAAAATAAACCCTATTTAGTCATTCTAGGTCAAGACATGTCTAGTCGGGTCAATCTTAGTCATGGAAGAACATTAGAAGTTAAACCGGATCAATCTAGGTCGAAAACTGGTTTACCGTTGACTTTTGGTCAACGGGTCAATTCTGGTCAACTCGAGGTCAACACTAGGTCAACTCTAGGTCACTGGTGACTAATAGTTGACTTTTAGTCAACGGTCCAAGTTGGATGGAATTTGGGACCAAATTGGGTAAAGTGTTGACCCATAGTTGACTTTTAGCCTAAAAAGTCAACCGTGGTCAACCGGAGTCAAAACTAGGTTTAGACAGCTAATCCTACTCATTACCAACCTATATAACCTATGTCGAAGTCCATCTTGGACTTCAAACTCAATTTCTCGGCCGTAGGCCAAATTCCTATTTTTGCCTTAAAAGGGCAATTTTACCCTTCGGCGACTAGCTAGTTAACCCACCTACGCTCGTTATTTTGACCCGATCTCCCTAGGGTAGTATGGTACTATCCTATACATATAATATCTACCAAAATACTTGGGTAACGCGGGCATCCAGTCCACGATACGGCCCGTTGCAGATATCTCAAGTATTTTGAGATACGCGCTGACACGGCGCGATACCGGCGCCCTACGACCCCGATTTTCACCCGGGAGCTTACCCGCAAAATCTAAATCACGTATTCATACCCCACGCCAAGTTTCAACTCAATCGGATACTCCGAACTCCGTTTCGCCCTCTAACTCGGTTTTTCCCCTTTTCTATTCTAGCCTTTTTCCTATTCTTCCAACTTCTTTCAATCTTTCCTCCCAACCTCAAATCCTTTTCTAATTTCTCATTTCATAATCTTTTTCTACTCTTCTCTACGATTCCAACCATATATAATACTCATATATATATATATCTATATATATATATATATACTAGGTGAAAAGGGGGGGGGTTTAGGCTTAATGCCATAGAGAGGGAACTGTTGTGTCCCTGGCAGTCCTAGGACTGCCGCCCGTGTGGCAGTCCAAACCCTGCTTTGGCTGCCCCTACGCTGCTCCTGCTACTGCTTAAGCTGCTGCTGCTACTGCTTAAGACTGCTGCTGCTGCGGCAGTCCTGCAGCTGCTGCTGCTGGCACTACTTCTCCCCCTCTCGACCCTCTATGTATATACATATCAATCCTATATATATCTCTATCTATATATACATATATATATATATATCTATATATATATATATCTATCTACAAAATCCTATAGGTAATTAGATATCTATATATATATATATCTATCCATCCCTCTACCTATATATATAACACACACACACACGACCACGTATACATATAAACACACACACACATATAAATACATATATACACACAACCATATATATATATATATAAACTCCTATACTTATGTATATGTATATAACCACATACACACACACACACACATGACAACTCCACCACTACTCTCACTCGTACACCACACAAATACATATTATACATACATACATATATACACATATATATCTACATATATATTTATACATACCATTTAATATAAACCTCCTAATTAATCACTTAACCAAATTCTAGAGAAAACCTACAAGAATAGGGGCAAAGTGTAGAGAATGAGATTCTCTACACTTATTGTGAAGGACAAAAATGAAGAGAGGAATTTAATGAGGGTTTAATGTCTTACCTAAAGGAGAGAGAGAGCTTGGAGGAAGAAAGGAATTTTGAAGAAGGAAGGAGACTTAGGTGAGAAGTAAACAAAGAAGAGAGGGGGGGGGGGGGGGGGGGGGGGGGTTTAAAGCCATGGCCGGCCACCCTTGTGTGGGCTATTTGGGTTGGGATCCAATAGCCCACAACCCAATAACCTAAGTTTGGTTTAAATTTTGAAATCGGATTGGTTCGGTTCGTTTCTAAACCACTAATTAAGCCTCTAAATGACTAATTAAGTCATGGAAAATAGGTTAATAATTTCTAGCCTATTTTTGATGGTACATGGGCTAAGCCCAGCTAGTATGGGGGTCCCACTAGGGTCCAGGCTACCCGGGTCTCCAAATTGGGTCCGAATTGGATAAAATCCAAACCGACTCAAATAAATTCCTAAAAATCATATAAAATCACATAAAATTCCTAAAATATTATTAAACTTAAAAATGACAAAAATACCCCCAATTTGAAAAACTGGGGGTGACAAATCTACCCTCCTTAAAAAAAATTTCGTCCTCGAAATTCAAACGGTCATACTCTTCTCTAGGTCAAGCACCCCACAATCAAGGTCTACTAAATTTTATCCTAAGTTATATAATATGCAATCCAGGAAATCAGAACACATGCATGGTTTTAAATCTCTACAGTATCATGTTATTGCAGTCTTCATTGGGGTTTTCTATTTATCTAGCATGATCATCACATATGCAAACTAAAGGTACTAAGAAAGCAATCATCAATCATCGGGTAGAAGGAAACAGGTAAAAGGAAGGAACGAGACCTAACCTCCTAATCCAATGCGTGCAGGATCCTCAACTGCCATCGCAAAAAACCCTGTCCTGGCGGGGTATATCCCGCTGCTGGTGGAGGGCGTGATGCGGTGCCATAGGTGGCCTACCCGGTGCTCCTTGAGCTGCACGGCGATGGTTCGTAGGACAATCTCTCAACTGATGTCCAGCCTCCCCGCAGTAGAGGCATAAGCCCAGCCTCTTCCGGCAAACCTCCCAAACGTGACCAGGCCTTCTGCAGAAGTGGCAAGGAGCCCCATGCTGTGCCTGCCTCGGCTGAGTGTGCTGCACCTGCTGCTGAACTGGTGCTCGGGTCTGAACCTGCGGCTGGTGATGCTGGAAAGAACGATGCTGAAGCTGAGGGCGCTTAGCAGCCCCCGCGCTGCTAGAAGCTCCCGAGAAATGATCACGCTCCCTCTTGGGCTTCAAGCCCCACTCCCGCTCTACCTTGCGGGCCTCCGTATAGATCTGGGTGTACGTCTCATAGAAAGAGGGAATGAGGTGCTTGACCTCCCAAGAAAGTCCCTCCCTGAACCGGCTCGCCCTGATCTCCGGGTCTCGAACCATGTACTCTGCGTATCGGCTCAGACGACCGAACTCCGCCGCGTACTCCTCCACAGATAGACTGCCCTGCTGCAGATCCTGGAACTGCCGTACCAGGTCAATCTTGTCCGTGGGGGAAAAGAACTTCTCCCTGAAGAGGAGCGTGAACTCTGCCCAAGTATGGCCCTCTCCAGCTAGGGCTGGCTCGTTTCTGAACCAAGTGCGCGCAATGTCTAGCAACTGCAAACCTACCGCCTCGACCCTCAGGTCGTCTGCCAGACGGCAGGCCCTCATCTGCCGCTCGATATCATCGAGCCAATCGTCTGCATAGACCACGCCCTCGGTCCCGCTAAAGTCACGGGGCCCGAGCTTCCTGAAGTCCTGGATATCCCCGTACCTCGGTCGCGTCCCCGGATGAGGAGCCCTCTGCTCCACGGCTGCAAGGGCCAACTGATGGGCATCCTCCATGCCCTGACGCACCGCGTCTGTCTGCCTCTGCTGAGCCTCGGTCTGGGCTCTCTGAGTCTCCAGTATCTGCTGGAGGAAGGTAAGCATCTGCCCCATATCCGTAGGCAGAGGAGGTGGAGGTGGAAGTACGCCTGCAACT
The DNA here is from genome assembly GCA_029216955.1 of Iris pallida. Taxonomy (NCBI): domain Eukaryota; kingdom Viridiplantae; phylum Streptophyta; class Magnoliopsida; order Asparagales; family Iridaceae; genus Iris; species Iris pallida. The sequence goes on along the minus strand of JANAVB010017200.1, from coordinate 784,499 downwards.
GGCGGAGGAATCCGCTGCGCAGGAGGAGGAAGAGCGCCCCCGACTGCTCCCGTCGTGGCCCCGGGCTCTGCGGGAAGAGTACCCGCAATGACCCCAGGAACTGTCATCGAGGTAGCTGGAGGAGTACCTCCGAGAGCTCCAACAGAAGTCCCGTCTGCAGGGGAGGTGACCGGAGCCTGTCCGCCAGAGGTGGCAGACCTCTCCGTCTCCCCGTGCTCCTCGCCAGGAGAGTGAGTCATAACTATCCTGGAGACAAATTGAAAAGAAGATATCAATATGGCACATGAAGGCAATATCAAGGGAGGACAGCTAGAATGCAGTAAATCAATATCAAAGACGATAAGCAAGATAAGCAAGGAAAGATCCTACTGTGATTGAGCACTCTTAGCCTACTACCACCTATGTGTAACACAGGCTCGTAGTCAACACTCTAAGACGAGTGCCGCTACGACATCGCTCTAATTGCGACTTCTGACCTGCGTGGGCCACCACTAAAACGTGTCACGACCCGCACCCGCTAAAAGGGCACGTGACGTGACAACGCCCAGCCCTCACCGAAAAATCGGCGTGGAACGCTGTGGATTTTCTACTTCTAAACAGTTTATATATATAACAAAAACCTGTCGAGAATATGGTCAACTCCGAACGGAGGACAAGCAATGAATATATATACGAGTACTCAATCACGACTCTAAGATAACAAAGTAAAGACTGAAATGTAAAGACAACAAGACGATAAATAATAATAACCTGTCAAGTCCAGACACAAAGAATATATACAGTCCAAGTCTCTAGTACAGTCCAAAATGTAATACAGTCTCAAAAGTAGCTGGAGACAATGTCCAGTACAAAAGACCTACACTAACTAAGTAATGGGTAGGGTCTCGTCAGGCGGAGCTAACCCCTGCTGGACCAAAGTCTCCAAGTCTATTCCCACTACGTCATCCGGACCGTAGTAGGTACAGTAGTCTCCCTCATCTGCATCTGTAATATTTTCAACATATCCTGTCAGGATGGAACGAGTACAATCCACTAACAACATTTCACAAGATATGACAAAAGCGATAATCTGTAAATAGAGAGTATATACAAGAAAATCATGGAATGTACATGTGAGAATCATGGCAAGGTAAGCTGTAAAACTGAAGCTAGAACAAGGCAAGTAAACTGATCATGGCATGTACAAGAATCAAGAATCATATATCTAGGTGTGTGAATACTAGCTACAACATGTGGCCGGCTTGGGTCTTGCACAAGGTCTACTGGCCTGGTTAATCATACGTGGAGTGTATGATTAACACTCACAAGGTCTACAAGAGTAACAAGGTGGATAATGACCACATGTCTACACTAATACTCCCCGTCCCCGACTGGTAGAGTGGATCCAAACAAGACACGTCACGACGCGGGATTCTACGAGAAGGGAGCAAGTCTCCTCGAGAATCGGCGTCCATGTACTGCACAAGAACTACAAGGGAGCTTGCACAAGACATACCAAGACAACAAGGAATAACACCTCATGTCGGGATCCATGAATACCAACCCGTGTGACCAATGTATCGAGAACAAGCATATCTACACTAATTACATGGATTATATCAGTCAGCATAAATTGGAAAAGTGTCAGAGAATGTACTCGCCTGAAATATGATATGGTACGTCAATCGGAGCAAATGCAGCGTCTCGAGGACCTATAGAGAACAAGACGTATCAATACTAAGTTTAGGAAGTAAAGTTAAATCAAAATAAACCCTATTTAGTCATTCTAGGTCAAGACATGTCTAGTCGGGTCAATCTTAGTCATGGAAGAACATTAGAAGTTAAACCGGATCAATCTAGGTCGAAAACTGGTTTACCGTTGACTTTTGGTCAACGGGTCAATTCTGGTCAACTCGAGGTCAACACTAGGTCAACTCTAGGTCACTGGTGACTAATAGTTGACTTTTAGTCAACGGTCCAAGTTGGATGGAATTTGGGACCAAATTGGGTAAAGTGTTGACCCATAGTTGACTTTTAGCCTAAAAAGTCAACCGTGGTCAACCGGAGTCAAAACTAGGTTTAGACAGCTAATCCTACTCATTACCAACCTATATAACCTATGTCGAAGTCCATCTTGGACTTCAAACTCAATTTCTCGGCCGTAGGCCAAATTCCTATTTTTGCCTTAAAAGGGCAATTTTACCCTTCGGCGACTAGCTAGTTAACCCACCTACGCTCGTTATTTTGACCCGATCTCCCTAGGGTAGTATGGTACTATCCTATACATATAATATCTACCAAAATACTTGGGTAACGCGGGCATCCAGTCCACGATACGGCCCGTTGCAGATATCTCAAGTATTTTGAGATACGCGCTGACACGGCGCGATACCGGCGCCCTACGACCCCGATTTTCACCCGGGAGCTTACCCGCAAAATCTAAATCACGTATTCATACCCCACGCCAAGTTTCAACTCAATCGGATACTCCGAACTCCGTTTCGCCCTCTAACTCGGTTTTTCCCCTTTTCTATTCTAGCATTTTTCCTATTCTTCCAACTTCTTTCAATCTTTCCTCCCAACCTCAAATCCTTTTCTAATTTCTCATTTCATAATCTTTTTCTACTCTTCTCTACGATTCCAACCATATATAATACTCATATATATATATCTATATATATATATATATACTAGGTGAAAAGGGGGGGGGGGGTTTAGGCTTAATGCCATAGAGAGGGGACTGTTGTGTCCCTGGCAGTCCTAGGACTGCCGCCCGTGTGGCAGTCCAAACCCTGCTTTGGCTGCCCCTACGCTGCTCCTGCTACTGCTTAAGCTGCTGCTGCTACTGCTTAAGACTGCTGCTGCTGCGGCAGTCCTGCAGCTGCTGCTGCTGGCACTACTTCTCTCCCTCTCGACCCTCTATGTATATACATATCAATCCTATATATATCTCTATCTATATATACATATATATATATATATCTATATATATATATATATCTATCTACAAAATCCTATAGGTAATTAGATATCTATATATATATATATATCTATCCATCCCTCTACCTATATATATAACACACACACACGACCACGTATACATATAAACACACACACACATATAAATACATATATATACACACAACCATATATATATATATATAAACTCCTATACTTATGTATATGTATATAACCACATACACACACACACACACATGACAACTCCACCACTACTCTCACTCGTACACCACACAAATACATATTATACATACATACATATATACACATATATATCTACATATATATTTATACATACCATTTAATATAAACCTCCTAATTAATCACTTAACCAAATTCTAGAGAAAACCTACAAGAATAGGGGCAAAGTGTAGAGAATGAGATTCTCTACACTTATTGTGAAGGACAAAAATGAAGAGAGGAATTTAATGAGGGTTTAATGTCTTACCTAAAGGAGAGAGAGAGCTTGGAGGAAGAAAGGAATTTTGAAGAAGGAAGGAGACTTAGGTGAGAAGTAAACAAAGAAGAGAGGGGGGGGGGGGGGGGGGGGGGGGGGGGGTTTAAAGCCATGGCCGGCCACCCTTGTGTGGGCTATTTGGGTTGGGATCCAATAGCCCACAACCCAATAACCTAAGTTTGGTTTAAATTTTGAAATCGGATTGGTTCGGTTCGTTTCTAAACCACTAATTAAGCCTCTAAATGACTAATTAAGTCATGGAAAATAGGTTAATAATTTCTAGCCTATTTTTGATGGTACATGGGCTAAGCCCAGCTAGTATGGGGGACCCACTAGGGTCCAGGCTACCCGGGTCTCCAAATTGGGTCCGAATTGGATAAAATCCAAACCGACTCAAATAAATTCCTAAAAATCATATAAAATCACATAAAATTCCTAAAATATTATTAAACTTAAAAATGACAAAAATACCCCCAATTTGAAAAACTGGGGGTGACAGGTCCAAATCGAACTCTAGCATATTTCGGTCAGATCGGACTGACGTGTTTTAGGTTTTAATCAGCACTGTTAGTTTCGTGAGGATGACCATGATTTGTGCTGGACTATTTTAGAATTTTCTATGACCTAAATAGGATTTCTTAATCTTTATATGCGTTAAGGGTGAAGACATAGGAAGAACACACACGAAAGATTCGAGAGTACTTGTTCACAAAAAACTAAAAGAAATTTTACACTATGTTCTTAGGGCTTGCCGTTCGAGAGAGCATAAAGAGGAGTTCTGTACGGGAAGTCATCGTCTTCATACATGGAGATCGTTATGGACATGAGTGATTTTATTGTAATATTCTGCTTCCTTCTTGAGTTAATTCGGTGATGGGGTTGAACCTTAATTTGGACAAAGGATTCGACAAGTTTTTATTCAATATTGTCATTTGAGGTTATAAAAATTGAGATTTGTAGAGGTGACACGGTCACCGAAAATACTGTATTATTATCTGTGCTACTTGGTATTTGTATTAGACGGATGATTGGTTATCTCAAGTGGGTTGACCTAAGTTTTGTTACGATCAGTTTTAGGATATCAAGTTAAAAAATTTAATAGTTGAGAGTGTCAAATTATAGTTTAGCCAAACAAAATCCAGAAGAAGAAAAAAAAAAAAACAATGGTAGTCTTGTTGTGGAATGTGGATGACAGAAACCAAAACTTAACGAGTTGTTTTCCTGCAATATACACTATTCCTAAAGTTCTTAATTATTTTATAGTATGTCTCTCTATATATATATTATTCAAAATTTGATGTTAACTTGTCAAAAGATAATACTTAAGCATGTATTTTACAGTCCACTTTGCAAAATATAGAGGGAGAGAATTTCAGGTGAGCTGCAACATTGACCGACAATCATGACAGAGTTGGTGGTTGCAGTTGGCTTCTCTCACCCATCTCCCCTAATTATTTTCACTCAGGCCTAATGGTGTTGAGATGACCTCCTCCTCCAATTGATCCATTGTCAACTCTAACGAGTATGACAAATATATGTTCGGCTATATGTATTCATACTGTTCACTGACGGTCTGTTTGGATTGAGAAGAAAAAAAAAATAAGCAGAGTTAAGTGGGGTTAAATAAGAAAAAGTTAAGTAAGAGGGAGTAGAATTAATACATAGAATTTTGTTTGGATTGGAGAGAGAGTTAAGTAGGATGTAGGGAGGTTTCGAGGGAGATAAGGATTAATAAAAATATGATAGTTACCAAAATAACCTTATTACGTATGTTATAAAATTAAATTTGATTAATTTTTTTAATTAGAACTTGTCAAAATATCTTCACAAATTAGGAAGATATGTACCAACATGTTGAAAACAATAAAAAGTAGAGAAAAAAATCATGATATTTTATGGAACAAATAAAAGATATTTATGACTTTTTAATCAAAACTCCCAATCCCTCTCGTTAATCCTACGATTTGGCGGTTTTAAAAAATGGACAAAGGAGGGTGAAATAAACTCTCACTTAATTCTCTATAACCCTCCCTCCTCTACCCTCAAACCAAGCATGATTTTATTTTTCCCTCACTTGACTTTTTCTCACTTAACTCTCTTAATTCTCAATCCAAGCAGACCATGAGTGATATATCCACAGTAGCTGAGTATCTGTTAAATGACTTGCGGTTCCAAGGACTTGCTTAGTTGCATAACTCATACATAGGGTGAACGTTTGGTTTATTCGTTTTCAACAGAATCGGATTAGTCAAAATCGAATAAATTAAAATTTTAAAAAACTAAAATCGAAATCGAACCAGAATTAGTTGAAATTGAATATGAACCGAACCAAATAATCAATCCGTTTTATTCGTTTTGCTCAGTTGGAATATTCTATTGTTTAATGCATAGAATCTAAAGTTGTGAAAGTGAGTAAATTATATGAAAATATATACACATTTTCAAAGTTGTGCACAAATATGGACTAGTAGTTAAAATTATCATAGTTAGATTTTAAAACATATATATATATATATATATATATATATATATATATATATATATATAAAATTATTGTTTTCAAACTATACATATTTTAATTTAATCACAAAATATGCATAAAATTGAGAGTATTTACATAATTGTATAAGTTTTATTTGATTTTTGAATTTTGATCTAATCCGAAAGCCAAATAGAATAAAAAATTATAATATTTTTAAAATCGAAACCGAACCGAAACTCGGGTTCGAATTTGGGTCCAAAACCAATAATGATCACCCCTACTCATGCACCCGTAATCCACTTCCAGCATGCAACATGTCACGTGTAAGTGAGAATCCGCGGACAGGAACTCGTGGCTGCATCGAGAGAAGCCAGCAACAGAGAGAGTCTGGTCTCCAATCACCAGCAAAATGCAACGGTAGATAAGCGAGGAAGCAACCAACCCCTACCCACCAATGGAAATGGAAATGGAAATGGAAATGGAAATGGAGACAAGACTTTGGAAATGTTAGAAATGTTATGTGCCATGTAAATAGCAACCAACAGAGAGAGTCTGGTCTCCAATCACCAGCAAAGTGCAACAGTAGCTGCAGTGATTTATAAATGTTAGAAATGGAAATGGAAATGTACTTGATTGATTGAGAAAGTTAACTATCATATTGTTTTAACATGTTATTATCAACTATTTTTATTCACAGTATGTTACTATAAATTTTAAAAAAACACGCACTTATATATAATTTTTTTTTTTTTAAAAAGCACTTAATATATCTTCGATCAACCTGTTATAGTTAAATGTTATGTGCCATGTATATAACTGCTTTTCAACTTTTTATCCGGAAAAAATAAAATTCCAAAGTTGGTCAATTTATCTTCTTCTCCAAGGTCTTCCCCTAATGTATCCAACAACTAGAAAATACAACAAATTACAGACAAAAATATCCGGAAAAAAAAATCACTAAATCCGTTGGTAAACAATAATAGCGACAGAAATTCAATAAATTAAAATTTGTCGATAATTAAAATATGTTGCTAAGTATTTGTTCAACAACGAAAATATTAGCAACGAATCATGTTAGACACGTTGCAACAAAATCAATGACAAACAGCTACGACAATATTTATATTTATAGCGACAACTCAACAACGTTTCAATGACATTTCGTGCCGTCAGTGGGGAGATATACATCCTTCGTAGGTCGTTGGACGACAACGACGGATATGTCTGTTGGTATTAATTTTGTTGCCGGAGATAAAAATTATCTCCAGCGATGGATATTTCCTTTGGTAAACGTAAGTAATTTTCCTATTTTGTATATTGTATTAATGTAACATAGAACAATCATTGTATTAATGTAACATAGAACAATCACAAATATGCAGTATATTCACATCACAACCAATATATACAAATATATATAAAATACAACTGACAACAATATATCGATACATATATAAGATATATTACACAGTCTAAAACATTGGTGTCCCAATAAAGTAATATATTATAGTCCAAATAAAGTCTAGTACAACTGTACAACGAAGTCCAGATAACATCCGGTACACTAAAGTCTAGTCATATATACAACAACGTCTAACGAAAAGTAGTAATGTTATCAGAAAATTTACTGTACCGAAATATATTTGTAGAAAATTAGTCAAAACGAAAGAAGTTTAGGGAAATTCGTGTAAACGAAACTTGTAGCCATCCAAGATGGCGGAATATGAAAAGCAGCAGAAAGTAAAAAAAAAAAAAAAAAAAATAGAAATCCTGCCAACCAAGTTGGCGGAATTTGGGCAAATTCTAATTAAAAAATGAAAAAAAAATTCATGCCAACTTGGTTGGCGGAATTTGTGAATTCCAAAAAAAAAAAAAAAAAAAAAAATTGGAATGGTGCCAACTATGTTGGCGGAATTATAGGACCGGTTTATTTTTTGGGTCCGGTTTTTTTTTTGTTGGTTCGAATGTGGGTTTGTGTGTTTATTTGATTCATGGTTCACAGGTTATTAATTCATGGTTCACGGGTTCAATTGATTCATGGTTCACGGGTTGCACTTGCTCCCCTTTTCTTAGTTCACATGTTGCATAGAGACAAGAGATTTGATCTGATTTGATTCGCATTACTTCACATGTTGCATAGAGACAAGAAATTTGATCTGATTTGATTCGCAACGGTTGTTTTTTTATAACGTATACTTACTTTTTCAACGGTTCATTGTTTGAAAATTTCTATAAAAGAAAATTTCATCAAATACTTGTACACACCACTTTCTTTCTAATTTTCTTATCCTCTTCTCACTTCTCACCTCCAGCATTTTTTTCACAGAAGAAGTCATCAACTCAATATTCGCAATGGATAGAAGTCTAACGATACTATGCTCGATTGGTGGTATATTAAATGGGTTAGCCTACGAAGGAGGTTTGACTGAAGTTATTTTAATTGATCCAAATCTTTCATTTGAGAGTTTACGTAATCTAATTATTGATCGGTTTTCTGTTAATTATGAGTTTTTATTGGTACATATCTTTCAGTCTAATTGTATAAATTTAGCTAGTGAAGAAGCATGAAAATTTATTCTTGCAGTTAATATGCAATCACAGTATATTAGTATTTTTGTGACTGCACCACCACCACAAAATATTAGTAGTGCTCCTAGTTCTTCTCATCAAGTTATTCATGTTGCTGAAGAAGAACATGTATTAGATGATAGTAACAATGACGATGAAAATAGTGATGATTTAATTGAAAATTTAGATAATGAATTTGATGATAATGTTGAAAGTGTGACCACTCCTGGATTATTTATTGGAAAAGAATTTGAGAATCGTTCTAAATTTAGAAGTTTTATTAGTGATATAGCAATTGAGCATAATTTTACTTGTTCGGCTACTAGACACAATGCCACCGAAATTGTATATAAATGTAACGTTTCAAGTTGTAACTGGAGAGTGTATGCTAAAGCCATTGGTAACGGCGAAAGTTTTGTTATTGCTACGTTAGAAAATGTGCATTCTTGTTTAAGTGGACTTACAACAGGGTGTCATCCATTAGCTACTACTATATGGGTTAAGAACAAGATTATTGATAAAATTCGAGACAATCAGTCGTATAGTCCATCTCATATTGTAAAGGATATATATAGGGAACACCGAATACATATTAAATATTGTAAAGCATGGAAAGCTAGAGAAATTGCTCTATCTGAAATAAATGGTAGTTATGTTGATGCATATAATAGTCTCGAAGAGTATGCTCTTACAATTATCGAGACGAATCCAGGTAGTAGATGTTGTATAAAGACTACAGAAAATGGTAGTTTTCAAAGAATTTTTATTTGTTTCAAGGCATGCGTTGACGGTTTTTTTAAGGGGATGTTTACCTGTGATTAGTACTGATGCCACATTTCTTTCCTCTAGATATCGAGGTATTTTATTTATTGCTTGTGCTCATGATCCTAACTATCAGTTATATCCAGTTGCTTATGCCATTGCTGAAAGTGAAAACACGGATTCTTGGAATTGGTTTTTAAATGGATTGAAAACTGCTTTTGAAGGTTCTTTTAATGCTTGGAACACAATTTCTTTTATATCAGATAAACAGAAAGGATTGATAAATGCCATGCATGCTACTTTTCCAGAATCTCCTCATTTTTTTTGTATTCAACATTTTAAACAAAATTTAAAATCGGTATGTAGATTGCCTATTTATCAACGTAGATTAGACTATCTTGCAAGATGTTATAATGAAGTAGATGCGAACATTTGTTTTGAAATGATTAAAGCTGAAAATATTGATGTTTACAATTGGCTCATTGGGGTAAATGATGAAACACGTATTTTATCACACTGGATAACAGCTTATTCTCCTTGTCCTAGATTAGATATTAACACGTCGAACCTTGCTGAATGCTTCAATAATTGGATTAAAAATCTACGCGATAAACCAATAACAACACTACTTGATGGTATTCGAGCCAAAATTATAACACTTCAGGACAAGAACCGGCAAAAAGCCGAAAATCTTGAAACCGACTATTGTCCAAAAATGTTAAAAACTATGGCCCGAATCACCAATGAAAAACACCAGTTGCAAATATTGAGTATAGTTGGTTATTTATTTGAAATATTAGATCGTAAAACAAATAGAACATATGTTGTTCGCTTATATGAAAATTATTGTTCATGTTTAAAGTGGTATCATACTTGTCTTCCATGTATACATGCATGTTATGCGTCTAATTCTAAAAAAATTAGCATCGAGAGTTTTTATCCAGGTTTTTTTTTCTAAACAAATATTATAGGTTCACCCGTAATAGGCAACCCTAAAATATTTGCCACATCTGCTAAAATGATAGACATTTCACCAAATGGGAGTTGAAAAGTATTTCGTTCTGGCCACCAACGCTCAACTAAACTGAAGATCAAGTCTCTATTGTGTTGTAGAAAATATATTTGGTCAATATACTGAAAGCCAAATACTCTGATCAATGCCACTTGCTCGGCACTCAACTTCCAATAACCTAGGCCGTTCTCATAACGCCATGAGGGATGCTCTCGTAATCGTTCACCAGCATTATAATCATATAACTATATATGAAATACATAGACAAAGTTATTACTAGACATGTAAAACATATCAATTATATTGACTCACACGGTTAAATTTTAATATACCTTTCCGGAAAATATTAAACTACATATATGCGAATCACGCTTCTGCTTTATCAAATCAGTAGTAGGTCCTCCGGGAATAAGTCCATCATTTTGATTAGCCATCTGTAAAACAATGATCATGAAAACAAATATTTGTAAGGATGAAGATTATGATTTAAACTATAAAAAATAATTACTTGTGTTCTTCTATCTCTTACTTTTCTTTCTGCCCAGACTCTAATTATTCCTCGGATTACTTCTTCTTCCTCAAACTCTAATTCTCTCGGACTTGTTTCTTTTTCTTCTTTCTGGTGTTTTCCTGTTTTCTTGTGTGATGTTCAGAGTTGTTGTGCTTCTCTCCTCTTATAGCAAAATTGTCTACGTCCCATCTTTCTTTCTCTCATCTCACCCGTGAACTAGAAAAATCGTAGAATCCGTGAAGGAAGAAGGAATGTGAACCACATGAATTATGAATCAATGTGAACCACAAAATGTAGCCATGAATTAAAACCAACTAACTAAATCCATGAAGAAAACCCAAGCCAAGAAAAATCGAACCACTAAAAAAACCAACTTAAAAAATCTAAAAAAAAAACCAACTTAAAAAAACCGGAAAAAAAAACCAACTTTTAAATTTCCGCCAACTATGTTGGCACCATTTCAACTTTTTCCTTTTTTTTTTTTTTTTTTTTTTCGGATCACCAATTCCGCCAACTTCGTTGGCATAAATTTTTTTTTTTTTTTTTAATACGAAATGGTCAAATTCCGCCAACTTCGTTGGCAGGAATTCATTTTTTTTTTTTTTTTTTTTACTTTCTTTTACTTTTCTTATTCCGCCATCTTGGATGGCAAAATGTTTCGTTTAAACTAATTTTTCAAAACTTGTTTCGTTTCGGGTAATTTTTAATAAATTTATTTCGGTACAGTAAATTTTCTGTAATGTTATTCGTACCTTTAAATTATTCTTCTAAACTATTCCTCCTTATGTGACAGCTGACGTAAAATATTAAATAATATTATGTATCATATGACACGGCATATGACATGAAACATTTTAACTCAAAAAATTAATTACCCAATGTTAATGTTAATATACATATTAATATTAATATTAATGTTAATATTAATATTATTGTTAATATTAATATCAATATTAATTTTAATGTTAAGGTTAACATTAATGTTAACGTTAATTTTAATTTTAATTTTTATTTTAAGTTTAAATTTAAAATTTACCATGTCAGCTGCCATCAGGGGCGGGGCTACCCTTGGGCATGGGTGGGCTGTAGCCCGCCCCAAATTTCTGGGATTTTTTTTGTGTATTTTTTTTTTTGTAATATTTTCTTAGCTGTGTTTTATACTTTTGTTTGAATTTGAAGTATACAACAATTAAATATAAATAAATTCTCAAAAATTTAATATTTTGGACGGTGCGATACTAGTACTCGTGTCGTTCAATCTATACCTAAAGTTTGACCCTCCCTAACTCTACATGCTAGCTCCGCCACTGACTGCTATATTAATTGTCACCCCCATTTTCTATATTTCGTATTTGTACTCGTAATTTGATTTTGGCACGTATTTTATTTTCTTGACTTGCAGATTTTGGTTTCTCGTAAATGGGTTTTGGACCATGACTTGGTTTTACTTTGTGGAGTTGGTTTGATTTGGTTTGGTTCATTATGAGTGGAACACTTTAACCTACACTCTACCCTCAACACACCACAACCACCCTCATTATATCTCCACCAAACTTTCTCTCTCCTCTTTACTCTCCATTAACTTCTTCTTCTTCCTTCTTCCACACAACTCCCCAACCCATAGGCAAGTGCACCTTGCCAACAAATAAGCACCCAATTTTATTTGTCCATTTGATAGATTAGGACATGTAGATCAACATTAGAACTTGAAATTTTGTGATTTGGAGTCTCCATTGTTCTAGATCTAAGTTTTGATTATCTTCGAAATTCTTTGGTTTTGATCTATTAAACTTTAATTTTTGCATATTTTGATGCTTCCATGTGGAAGAGAATTCGATTTTACTCAAGTTAGAACTTTGAAAATCTAGATTTGGTTTTGATTTGATCAAGTTATGAAGAATTGAAGTTTTGAAGTTCTTGGAGTTCTTCTCGGGTTGGAGAAGCAGCCCTCTCGGCCTGCGCTCTTTAGCGCAAAGCCGATTGCGCAGCTCACCCTTTGGTGAACTGCGCACCTTCCTTCTCGGCCAGCGCCTTCATTGCGCATAGCCGATTGCGCCCGGCCTCTTGGGCTGGACCGCGCATCTCCCTTGGCGCACCAACCCCTGCGCAGTTGGCCCCTGCGCAACCTGACTCATGCGCAATCCACCCTGCGCAAGCCAGCCATGCACAATCCACCTTCTGCGCAATCCATCTCTGCGCAACCAACTCCTGCGCAGTTCACTCCTGCGCAGTCTACCTTCTGCGCAATCCATCCATGCGCCATCTGCCCCTGCGCACTTGGCACCCTGCACAACTGACACCCTACACAATCCAACCCCTGATCCCTTGCGCAAACCTTTTGTCATGAACTTGATTTTACTTAATATACTTGGAATGACCATTGTACATGGCATGGCATGACAAGGAACTAGCATAACACGATAGTGACCCGTAGTGGTGCACTCCTGACATGACCAACTTGACTTGATAGTGGCCCGTGGCGGCGCACTCCTGACTTGACTTGTAACTTGTAACTTGACTCATATAATGAACTTGATACCGTGGGTGTTCCTGCTTGCTTGCTTGTACAATCCACTTGTCTTGTATTGCATCATGTCTAGGACGTGACTTCCTGGGTACCACGGCCAGGGACTCGCGCTAAATTGGATTAGGCTAATGATTAGATCAAACTAGAACATGGAGAATTTCCAGTCACAGGCAATCTCGTTATCTGGGCGCTTTAATGGACTTGTAGCTTGCCGACGAGTAGAGCACATTTCCAGCACACTGTCATGTGTTGCACCCTCTAAGTCACCTAAGGGTACATTTGTCTCCCGGGCAATGTACCCACCTATAACTCTCAACCCGCGGAAGGATAACTGGATAGTCTGCAGGGCTTGGGACTGGAAGTTTCTCACTTGCATCTTGATTAGTAATTAAGGCTTGTGATAACCCTAGTTAGTTAAAGTAGTAAGCCGTAGTAATTGCTTGGCCGATTGCGAATGGATGGTGTCCAGCCTTGTCTAAGTCTTGTCTAGCTCCAGTACCTGCTATCTCCTGAGCATGTTTGTTTTACTTATCTTAACGATAAATGAGTAGAGGCAGTGAGCTATTCAGGCGAAGGGTTACAACCCCGGTCCTTGTCTGGTTTAAGGATTGTAACCTGGCTCCCGGAATGGTTCCACGTCCCTAGTCGTTTATCGCCCTGTGTACTTTACTACTTGTACTTCTTTTATTCTTATGTTCTGATATGCTGGCTTTTGTTCTTATTTGTGGCCTCCTTGTGGCACTTGCTCTTTCTGGGGTTTGACCCAGCTGGTTTTGTGTGGCCAGATTTTGGAGCAGCTCCCGAGAATCTACCGAGCTTCCAGCCCAATGGTGACAACTAGACGGAACCCGGGCCAAGAGTGGGTTTTCCTTTTTGTTTCACCCACTTATATGTAAATTTATTCTTTTGAGGCGTTTAGCCGACGAGCACCTGTTAGCTCGATGCACATTTACTTACTGTCTGCCTACGGGCTGTAAACATGATTAACAAATCCTAGGGTTGATCATGTATGACTGAACTCTTGCTAGTCCCATCATTTTGTACGACTAGCTTCATGATCATCCAATATGTAATATTTGGGATGCCTTATATATATATATATTTGATGCTCTAATATCTTGTAACTCTGTTAATTGCTTGAGATTGAGACAATAGGCTTGACCTTAAGAGACTGCTGGCTTGTAGTAAACCCTCATATCTAGACAGCCGTGACCGTATAGTTGAGATGTATTCTATTTCAATATACGTAGCTAGCTATGTCTGCCCCAGCTCTCCAGTATTCTGGTTCTGGGGCGTGATATTAATATGTCATGTTAGTTGCCACATAAAAAGAGATGATTGAAGGAACAATTTGAAGGAAGAAATAGCATTATTCAATAATATAATAACCATAACACAACAAAAGAATAAAGACCATCACTGAGTATTGGTCTTATCGATTTGGTATCGGTCATATACGATAGGTATCGGCTGTGTTGGATTAGTATAGACTATTTCGGATTAGTATCGTGGAAGGTTTAGTAACAACTGTACTTGGATTTCTCTCTTCTCGAGCTAGAATATCATTGTAAGAGAATCACCAGATCGTGATTGGCCAGTTACAGTAACATACATACTTCATTTTCCATCAGGAAAAGCGAGATTGAAAAGGAAGTATGTATGTTCTGTAACTGGCCATCTACGCTCTCGTGACTCTCTTGCAATGGTAATCTAGCTCTAGAAGAGAGAAATCTAAGTACAGTTGTTACTAAACCTTCCACGATACTAATCCGAAATAGTCTATACTAATCCAACACGGCCGATACCTATCGGATATGACCGATACCAAATCGATAAGGCCAATATGACTTAATGGCTATACGGCCGATACATATCGGATAGGACAATACCAATTCGCTAAGACCAATACCAACCGATACGGTCCATACCAAAACGATAGATCGATACTAATCCGACACGGTCAATACTTATAAGTACCTACGGTCCAGGAGGTTGATCCGCTAGTACATCCATGTACGAACAACGAAGTAACGATCTATTTCAATTTGGATGTGAAAATCTGTATCGTAAGACAAACTAAACATAATCAGTTCTATTTCACATGCTTAATTGCCAAGTATGGGAACGAATAGCTGAGAACACAACCCAAAATTCATTCTAGCATACAATAGTGTGAATCATCTACGTTCTGTACATATAGTGTAGTATATGTTCTTATCGTATCAAGTATCTGAAGGATGTAACAGAATCAAGATGAACTCACATAATGTTTACAGTCTTGGTCTCAACTGTCTTCGATTCTATGATCCCATGTCTTAGGTTAAATAAATCACTAACCTCATCACGGTGAGTCTTGGTGTAGCACTCAAATGTGGGGCACCCGTAAATTCACCGAGGTTTTAAATCATCGACATTGAGTTTTAAACCCTCACGTAGCCTTTCTGCTTCACTTCTAGGGTCGAGCAGCATCTTCTTGTAAGCTTTGGTCTCCAGATACTTAGTGTCAAGATTCTGGACGCTTTCGTAGAGCATGTCAACGCATCCTAGCGTCAATTTACTCGGCAGGAAATTGATGCTAGGATGCGTTGACATGCTCTACGAAAGCGTCCAGAATCTTGACACTAAGTATCTGGAGACCGAAGCTTGCAAGAAGATGCTGCTCGACCCTAGAAGTGAAGCAGAAAGGCTACGTGAGGGTTTAAAACTCAATGTCGATGATTTAAAACCTCGACGAATTTACGGATACCCCACATTTGAGTGCTACACCAAGACTCACCGTCTGTATAGTTCGGTTATTGGCGCTCGATGTCCCTGTGGTAAGGCAATGGATGAGGATATTGCGTGGGAGGGGGTTGCATGGAGGCAACAAGGATGGCGTGTTTGTGAAAGGAGGGAAAAGATACATAATCACAGACGATTTGCATGTAAGGCCATTCTATTCCATGGAGTCTGCGTTGTCTATTTTCCGAAAGCATGGGATCATAGAATCGAAGACAGTTGAGACCAAGACTGTAAACATTGGCCGCGTTGAGGTTAGTGATTTATGTAACCAAATGTAGTAATCTTGTAATTTAAAGTTGGAAGAACATGCAAGTAGCCTTATAGTTGCTGCCTCACCAGTCGAATGACTTAATTGCCAAGTATCGGAACGAATGGCTCAGAACACAACCCAAGATTCATTCTAGCATACATTAGTGAGTTCATCTTGATTCTGTTACGTCCTTCAGATACTATATACGATAAGAACATAGATGATTCACACTAATGTATGCTAGAATGAATCTTGGCTTGTGTTCTGAGCCATCCGTTCTGATCAAGCATCTTCCTTCTCCTCTCCTCCACCATGGCTCTGAACCAATCTGCTCCTCCCTACTTTCCTTCTTTTTATTTGACTCTCTCAGCCACATATGACATCCAGCTCAAGTATAGAGTCGGGGGAGAAGAAGTGGGCAGGAAGAGGAGGGGGAAGCAGCACAGTCGGCAGCATGACCCGGAGGAAGTACAGAGGTTCTCCTACGGCTGTTGAAGAAAACCTCTGTACTTCCTCCGGGTCATGCCACCGGCTGTGCTGCTTCCCCCTCCTCTTCCTGCCCACTTCTTCTCCCCCGACTCTACACTTGAGCTGGATATCAAATATGGCTGAGAGAGTCAAATAAAAAGAAGGGAAGTAGGGAGGAGCAGATTGGTTCAGAGCCATGGTGGAGGAGAGGAGAAGGAAGATGCTTGATCAGAACGGATGGCTCAGAACACAAGCCAAGATTCATTCTAACATACATTAGTGTGAATCATCTATGTTCTTATCGTATATAGTATCTGAAGGACGTAACAGAATCAAGATGAACTCACTAATGTAATACTAAGACATCATCTACTACTATATAAGATATAGTGATAGGTTGTCATATCATCATTGCCGAGGGATGAGGGTCGGAGGACAGGCAACTTTATCTACGGCTACATAGTTTCTGCCTCGCCAGTCGAATGGCTGCAGGGACTATGTCCTGATCACCATGTCGTACCGTAGACTAATACAAATAGAGCACTTTCCCTGTTCACAAAAATATGCATAAACCAAACCAATATATAATGCACACCAATTATCCAAGAATCACATAGACCAAATATGCACATACGAATTTAATACACGCCAATTATCCAAGAATCATATAGACCAAACCAAATTAATATAAAATAGACATTAATTATCCTGAAGAGTAACCTAATATCCGTCGTTATAATTCGATTTATCTTCAAGTGTGAGAACGGATGGCTCGGAAGACAACCCAAGATTCATTCAAGTATACATTAGTGTGAATCATCTATGTTCTGTACATATGGTGTAGTATATGTTCTTATCGTATCTAGTATCTGAAGAACGTAACAGAATCAAGATGAACTCACTAATGTAATACTAAGACATCATCTACTACTATATAAGATATAGTGATAGGTTGTCGTATCATCATTGCCGAGGGATGAGGGTCGGAAGACAGTCAACTTTATCTACGGCTACATAGTTTCTGCCTCGCCAGTCGAATGGCTGCAGGGACTATGTCCTGATCACCATGTCGTACCGTAGATCAAATGCAAATGGAGCTGGAGCCAAAATACAGAAACCAAAATACAGAATCAAATCCCTGAGACGGATGGCTCAGAACACAACCAACCGGAGAGGATACTCTGAGAGATCCATCTGAGTAGGACGTATACTCTGAGAGATCACCTTTACAAGAATGATATCAGTAGTGGGATTGAGTGCTGGAGGAGATATTATCAGAGTATACGTCCTACTCAGATGGGACTCTCACCGTTACTATTTTTTTCTGACAGCATGGTGGATGTGCTCCGTCAACAAAATCTGGCTCCGAGCCAAAACTTTGCCCCGGAGCTCAAGTGGACATCCTTCGTGTAGAGCTCGAGTGAGAGGTTCCTGACAGCATGGTGGTCTCCTTTGTCAAAGTATCCGTGCTCGTCCCACAACCAATGTGGGATGAGCACGAATACTTTGACAAATGAGACCACCATGCTGTCAGGAACCTCTCACTCGAGTTCTACACGAAGGATGTCTACTTGAGCTCCGGGGCAAAATTTTGGCTCGGAGCAAGATTCTGTTGACGGAGCACATCCACCATGCTGTCAGAAAAAATTAGTAACGGTGGGAGACCCATCTGAGTAGGACGTATACTCTGATAATATCTCCTTCAGCACTCAATCCCACTACTGATATCATTCTTGTAATTGTGATCTCTCAGAGTATACGTCATACTGAGATGGATCTAGTATTCTCTCTTGTTGGTTGTCGTATCATCATTGCCGAGGGATGAGGGTCGGAGGACAGTACAAATAGTCTAATACAAAAACAACTCAATATGTAGTCCAATACAAATAGTCTAATACAAAAACAACCCAATACAAATAGTCCAATACAAATAAGTACTAATAGCTAATGAGAACCACGCTGCTCACGCAAACGCTCAGTGATACGTTCACGCAACCACCTCGAAAAAACGAGATTTTTGGCGCGAGGAGAGCTGTCGTCCATTGCAAGGATTGCATGAAGAGTCCTCTCGGTCTCACTAGCTACCGGTGCTGGATGAATAGAACTTCCGGTCTCACTAGCAACCGGTGCCACTTCCTCCTTAACTGTAGGAGGAGCCACCTCAGCATTCACTGTTTTCCTCAAACGACGTGCCGCTCCTCGGGTCATGGGTGCCATCTGGTAAGATCGATAGTCACAAATAATATAATTGTAACATAAGCAAGCTAACTAAAGGAACCATCATGTAATTTGAGTACATTTTCGAAAGCCGATAAAGTATAAAAAATTTGATTTTTTGTCAAGTGTGAGAACGGATGGCTCAGAAGACAACCCAAGATTCATTCAAGCATAGTGTGAATCATCTATGTTCTGTACATATGGTGTAGTATATGTTCTTATCGTATCTAGTATCTGAAGAACGTAACAGAATCAAGATGAACTCACATAATGTAATACTAAGACATCATCTACTACTATATAAGATATAGTGATAGGTTGTCGTATCATCATTGCCGAGGGATGAGGGTCGGAAGACAATCAACTTTATCTACGGCTACATAGTTTCTGCCTCGCCAGTCGAATGGCTGCAGGTACTATGTTCGGATCACCATGTCGTACCGTAGTTCAAATGGAGCTGGAACTGGAGCCAAAATACAGTACTACTTCACCATGTCGTACCATTTTACTCTCTCTCTCTCCTCCCCCCTCCGGCACTCTCACTCTCTCCGGCGCTCTCACACTACTAATTCCTGTGTTTTAAGTGTGAGAACGGATGGCTCAGAACACAACCCAAGATTCATTCTAGCATACATTAGTGTGAATCATCTATATTCTGTATACATATCGTGTAGTATATGTTAACCTTATCGTATCTAGTATCTGAAGGACGTACGTAACAGAATCAAGATGAACTCACTAATGTAATACTAAGACATCATCTACTACTATATAAGATATAGTGATAGGTTGTCGTATCATCATTGCCGAGGGATGAGGGTCGGAGGACAGGCAACTTTATCTACGGCAACATAGTTTCTGCCTCGCCAGTCGAATGGCTGCAGGGAATATCCGTCACCATGTCGTACCGTAGATTAATGCAATTAATGGAGCTGGAAATATTCGTCGCTAACCGGTAACTAGTCCGTCGCTAACTGAGATTGTCACATACACATATGTATATCACAGCTAGATGTATAGATATATACATCTATACAGAAGCACACAACTGATAGAACTCGTACTGTCCTTGAGACAATGAACATATACACCATGAATCCAAACCCCATATATATTCACATTTACTAATCCAAACAACACCAAACTAATGGAACACCCAATATGGATAACACATTATTTAGCCAATATATAAACTCAGATGAATTTGAGAAGCAAAGCCACCCGCCGCCCCCGACCAAATCCTGCCGCCCCAAGCCCGCCGTCCAGTAGTTCGGTTGCATATATATATGAAGAGTGCTTATGGGTGTACGTCGGTTGCAAATAGCCCCGACGCACCCGCCCCAAGCCAGCCGCCCAGCGCCTGACGCCGCCGCCCCAAGCCCACCGCCCAGCCCCCGACCCAAGCCAGCCGCCCAACCCACGACGCCCCCGCCCCAAGCCAGCCGCCCAGCCCCCGACGCCGCCGCCCCAAGCCCACCGCCCAGCCCCCGACCCAAGCCAGCCGCCCAGCCCCCGACGCCGCCGCCCCAAGCCCACCGCCCAGACCCCGACGCCCCCACCCCAAGCAACCGCCCAGACCCCGACCCAAGTAAGCCGTCCAGCCCCCGACGCCCCAACCCCAAGCCCGCCTCCCAGACCCCGACGCCCCCGCCCCAAGCCCACCGCCCAGACCCCGACCCAAGCCAGCCGCCCAGCCCCCGACGCCCCAGCCCCAAGCCCGTCGCCCAGCCCCCGACGCCCCAGCCCCAAGCCCGCCGCCCAGCCCCCGACGCCACCGCCCCAAGCCCACCGCCCAGCCCCCGACCCAAGCCAGCCGCCAAGCCCCGGACGGCCCAGCCCCAAGCGCATCGTCCAGCCCCTATACGACACCGCGAGAGAGAGAGAGAGAGAGATTGAGAGAGAGAGAGAGAGGGTAACCTTCGGGAGAGAGAGAGGAGAGGATGCCGACGTCGACGACGACACCGACGTCGATCACCGAAGCCGACACCGGCGAGAGAGAGAGAGAGAGAGAGAGAGAGAGAGAGAGAAAGGAGAGAGAGTGAATTTGGGGGGAATGCGAAAAGTTCCCCCCGCCGTTCCATTTAAAGTCTGGAACGTTCATATAGCAACGGACGAGCGACTGGTAATAAGCCGTCGCCCATCAGTCGCCTTTTTTGATAAGTGCCGACTGAAGTTCCGTCGCTAAGTCGTCGCAAAAATGTCCCGCCAATTTCCTACACAATTCCCGCCAAATAATCGACTGTGTAGCGACGAAGGTAAATCCGTCGCTATAACACCGACAGTCTAGCGACGGATGTGCGACCTTTCCTCCCCCTAAAATTAAAATAAAAATGGCAAAGGCTTGTAGTCGAAAATCAGTCGCTGAGCGGCCACGAAACCGTCGCTAATACCGACGAAAAAATTCCGTCGCTAAAAAGCCGTCGCTAAATGAGTGTATTTTGGTAGTGTGTCTTTTTAAACGAAATTCCTCAATCTCCCTCGTTGATCCTCCGATTTGGAGATCCTCCGATTTGGAGGTTAGAAAAATAGACAAAAGAGGGTTAAACAAACCCCCACTTAACCTTCTATAACTCTCATCCTAAATTCCCATCATCAAATCTTATTTTTCCTCATTTAACTTTCTCTCACTTCACCCTCTTAACCCTCAATCCAAGCAGACCCTTAGTGCTAGTTTGGTCCCATATGAATGGGAGGGACTGTGTGGAAATTGTGTGAGATATTTCATTGAGACTTCCCTAGCACAATGTTAGGTCGACAATATTCAAATCTTGAAGATGAAGGTAACGGTAACTCAAAATAACTCTAATCAGAATTTGCAATGGTTCATACTACATTGTCTAGTGATGCTAATAAAGATTAACCAACTTGATAGTCGAATGAAATTGAAATCCTTATACTACTGCTTAGAGTACATTATTAATCTACAATCGGTGGACGTGGACTTGCATGGGTTGCCTACTTTTACATACAATCCTTTCAAGAACCAACATATGATAACAGAAGTGTTGGGTATATATAAATATGAGCAAATATATTGAAACATTTTAGTATTTGTTAAATGGGGATGCAATGATGTCAGATGTTTTCCCCCTTCTTGTGGGTGTTTAATGATCACGCAAATACATATACAGATAAACAGAACAAATTTTATCACGACAAGTGTCTTGTATGTCGTAGTTGCAAATTCATATCTAATTAATAGTACAGGTTTTTTTTTTCCAGGCATGAAATTCTATAAGCATCTCTTAAAGAGTAAAAGAGGATATATTATCCTTAGTCTATCAATTTGTCTTTATAAGTCACCTTGACGTAGACACAAAATTCAATATAAAAAAGGATTAATTACGTAAACATGAATTATGATCAATCGGTTATTTCCTTGCCAAACCAATGTACAATGCATCAAATTTTTAACCACCAATATGGATATCTTCTACTATATAAAGAGGTTTCAAAACGGCTCAAAAGTGAGCCGTCTAAACCGTGTAAATATCATCAACCATTTAAATAAATATAAATAATAATAATAAATAACTACCTAAATACTCCAGTAATTATTTAAAAAAAGTTAACTAAGTATTTAACTATCTAATATGATATATTTAAAACTAAATAGTCTAACTCAAGTGGTTAAGGTAGGAGGTGTTTTTCTTGGTTGCTTGAGTTCAAATCCAAGGTTTGATAATTTATAATAATAAATTTATATTTAATTTTTAATAATATATTTTTTCGCACATGCATTTGCACGTGCACATTACTAGTTTTATATAATTACTCTTATCCATTTAAGAGCATGTTAATGGCATATTTTGTGAAAGAGATTACAAATTACTTAATGAGCTTGGATATCTCACTACCAAAATAAGTCAATTTAGTGACGTCATTTAGCGACGTCTAATTGTAACGTCGCAAAATATTAAAGTTAGCGACGTACAAGAAAATACGTCGCCGTACGTCGGTAATCAGCGACGACGTGCGACGTCTTTTGTTACACGTAGCAAATATGTGAAAATTAGCGACAATTAGCGACGTAGGTAAGACTATGTCGCTTAATAGCGATGATCAGCGACGTATTTCTAAGACGTTGCTAATTTTTTTACATATCGATTCAGAAATTTTATTTTCCCCCATTCTCGATCTCTCCTCCCAAATAGTCGAGGCCTCCTCTGCCCGTGGCCCACTCCTCCACCCAACGCCCCATCTTCCGCCGCCGAGAGCCGCCGTTCGTCGAGCCCCTCCCCCAGGTAATTTATATCCCTAACCCTAGCTCTAAACACGGACACATACACAGGGACACGATGAGTTCGAGCCCCATCCTCCCCTAACCCCTCCTCCCTTAATACGATGAGTTCACGGACACATTCCTAACCCTAAATCTAAACGGATGCCTACGAGAATGGACACAAGCATGAGTTCTCCGTCGACAGAGCGCCTCCTCACCGGTCCCATCCGACCACACCCCAAGACCCACTACGGGGAGGGGTTTGTGCACAGGGTGAGGTGTGTGTGTGTGTGTGTGTGTGTGTGTGTGTGTGTGTGTGAATTTCAAGTTAGATGTTAAAGTGTGTTAGATCATTAGCTAGTATTAGAGAGAGAATTGTTGTAATTGCCAAGTGTAGGTAAGGATTGGGTATCTCAAGATACTAAGTTATGAGGTAAATATAGCTACACATATGTGTGTGTATGTGTGTGTGTGTGTGTGTAGAGTTGAGAGTAATTGATTAGTGTGTGATACTAAATGTATATGGAGATATAGATATTAGTGTGTGTATGCATTAGCTATAGGTTTGTGTAGTGTTTGAGAGTGTGTGTAATATCAAGGTATATATATATATATATATATATATATATATATATATATATATATATATGTATATATATATATATATATAATAAGGTAACAATTATGTGTGTCTATGTGAGTATAGTAGAGTGATGTGTGAGTGTGTAGTATAAGCTTGAGTGTGTATCCAAAGGGTGTTCAGTCGAGTGTCAGTCAATCTAGTATACTATTTATTTACCTTTATATCATACTATGAGACTTATTCAGTACTAGTTGTGGTTGTAATTAGTTGATATTATATTCAAGTCGTCAATAATGTCTTTGACTTTGTCATGGGGTCATATATATCGGTTGTAGGTGACATTATATATATATGGTCATTCCATATATACTATTTACCTTCATCTCGATGGCCATTCCATAAAGGAAAAAATACGAGTCAAATTAATGTTAAGACAATTTTCAACTTGACCCTGGCGATATCGAAACGAATCTAGTGTGTCTGAATGAGATTGGCATCAGTAAGAATCGATAGCGTATGTATACACGTTGGATGCACAAGAACTTATGTGCGATATAGCATGGTTATTAGTAACTGTCCGCTACTAATGTGTGTCCCATAATAAGATATAATATATGAATTTGTGCCTATTGGATAATGTGTGTCCATCTTTGCAGAATTATTTCCAAATGGATATGAATTACTACTTGCGGAATCGTTCATGGATGTACAATCGTCGTCCTGATGATATGTGTGGTGTACGGGATGAATACATAGCGGGAGTAGAGCAGTTTCTGCAGTTTGCTAAGACGTTCTCTCAGTACATGGACAACACCAAAATTAAGTGTCCGTGTGTGAAATGTCATAACATAAAATATTATCCAGAAGTGGAAGTGACATATCATTTGTACTCGAGGGGTTTCACGCCTAATTACTATCAGTGGACCACACACGGAGAACTTGTGTCTTTAGCATCAGAGCCGGAGCCTTACGTTGAGCCGTATATGCATACGGGACCTAATTTTGTTTTAGATAATCATGCATACGACGACGGGTGCGTGAACATGGTTTTCGATGCTGCGGGGCCTAATTTCGTTCATGATGCAACTGAGGAGGCACTGAATGTCGATGCTGCAAAGTTCATGGAGTTGCTGGAGAATGCAAGGACTATATTGTATCCTGGTTGTGAGGATCATTCACCGTTGGAGGTGGTTACAAGACTGTTGAGTATTAAGTCAGATTTTAATATGTCGCAAGAATGCTACAACCGAGTGTTGGAGTTGATTATAGAGATCTTGCCGACGGGTGCTAAGTTACCTAAAGACTTCTACTGGTCTTAGAGGATGGTGAGATCGCTCTGGATGGGATACAAAAAAATTGATTCTTGTCGCAATGGGTGCATGTTGTACTACAAAGACGACAAGGACGCAGATGTGTGCAGATTTTGTGGTGCTGATCGCTATAAGACAACTAGTACAGGAAGGTCTATCGGTACAAGAAGATCGACCGATTAAATGCACTACTTGCCTTTAACGCCGCGGTTACAAAGATTATTTATGGTGAAAGAGACGGCCGAAAATATGAGTTGGCACATGCGAGAACAGATTGAACGAGTGTTGGATCACCCATCCAATGGAGAAGCGTGGAAGCACTTTGATCGAGTGTATCCTGATTTTGCTTCAGATCCGCGTAATGTCAGGTTGGGGCTATCTTCTGATGGTTTTACTCCTTTTGGTCTTTCGGGATCTGTGATTGTCACTCTGTATAACCTACCGCCTTGGATGTGCATGAAGACTCAGTACATGTTTCTAACCGTTATAATTTTTGGTCTGAACAATTCCAAGAGGAACATTGATGTGTACTTACAGTCTTTGATAGATTAGTTGAATCAGTTATGGAAAGTAGGCGCTAACACGTACGATGTTTCCAGGAAGCAGAATTTTCAGATGAAGGCAATCCTTATGTAGACCATCAACGACTTTTCGGCCTATAGAATGTTATCTCGATGGAGCACTCATGGCCGTCTCTCATGTCCGTATTGTATGGACCGTACTAAGGCTTTCCGCTTGAAACACAGAAGAAAACCGTGCTTCTTTGATTGTCATCGACAATTTCTGCCAAAAGATCATCCGTTCAGAAGGAATATGAATGTATTCCGTACCGACGTTGTAGAAAAGGGTGATCCACCGCCAAGGTGGTGCGGAGCCACGATATAGGAGGAGGTTAGAGATTTTTCTAGTGCTATCGAAGATCCTACAACTGGGTACAAGTGCGATGGATTTGGTAGAGATCATAACTGGACAAAGAGGAGCATATTCTGTGATCTGCCATATTGGAGTACCAATCTGATCAGACATAATCTTGATGTCATACATATTGAGAAGAATGTGTTTGATAACATAATTAATACTGTGATGGACATAAAGGAAAAAACGAAAGACAATCCCAAGACCAGGTTGGACTTAGAAGAAATATGCAAACGCCCTGCGTTGCATTTGATAGAGGAGAATGGAAAACAGTTCCTGCCGAAGTCAATTTTTTTACTGGACAAGGAGGATAAAGTGAGACTTTGTCGGTGGATCCAGGGCCTAAAATTTTCAGACGGATATGTGTCAAATCTGAGAAGATGTGTCGATCCGAAGGAAAACAAATTGACGGGTATGAAGAGCCACGATTGTCACGTACTATTCATGGAGAGGTTAATTCCGATTGTATTTCGGAAATTCTTACCGCAGGCAGTTTGGGATCCATTAACGGTGCTTAGCATATTCTTCAGGGATCTTTGTTCTAAGAAATTGCTAGTTGATCGTCTAGAAAAGTAAGAGAAGGACATTGCGGTAACACTGTGCAAGCTAGAGAGGGTGTTTCCTCCTGGATTCTTCGACTCTATGGAACATTTACCGATTCATCTTTCCTATGAGGCACGTGTTGGTGGACCCGTCGAATATCAATGGATGTACCCGTTCGAGCGACATTTGAATCACCTAAAAAGAAAGGTAAAAAATAAGGCACGGGTCGAGGGTTCTATTTGTGAAGCCTATGTTCTAGAGGAGATTACAAACTTTTATTCGATATATTTCAAGCCTCATGTTGCAACTAATAGAACGAGAGCTTCCAGAAATGACGACGGAGATCATGAATGTAATGATACAATACTGAAGGTATTCAATGCTCCAAGAAAGCCATCGGGTAAAATAAAGAAGAGATATCTGAACGATGATGAGCGAAGGGCTGCTCAGGTGTATGTATTACTCAACTGCGACGAGGATGAAGTAGAGAAGCTGGAGGGGTAAGTAATTAATACATCTACATTATTTTAATAGTATTGATTATTATACTATTACATTAATTGAACGATGTTGTTTTCAGCATATTTAATGATGATGTGAGGTCAGGTAGGCCATACATAACAGAAGAAGAACTAGAACAAGAAATGAGGCGTTATTTTCCATCATGGTTGAGTGTATATGTAAGACTTGAGAATTTTGTAATTATCTTTCTGTATATGTACTTGAGAATGAGCTTAATTTCTTTTTTCGTGGTATTTAGGTCGATCGTCCATACGCAAGACTTGAGAATAAGTCTATTAGAATGCTAGCCAAGGGGCCAATTTATGCTGCAAAAATATGGCCAAGCTACTGTGTGAATGGGTTTAGGTTTAAGTCAACAACTTGCCCGATCAGAAACAACTTTGTGGATCTCGATTCCACCAAAAACAGTTGTTTGTGTATCAGATCTTCGAACTACAAAGATGTTGATACGGGCAACGATTTCTATGGCGTCCTACAGGAGATTGTGGAGCTGACATATATTTATGGAATAGAGCCTGCTAAGATTGTGTTATTCAGGTGTGATTGGTTCGATCCGATTGAAGGTCAAGGTTGGAAATTAGACAAGCACGATCTTGTGGATATAAACTATCGGCGTCGATATCAAGCCTATGAACTATTTGCCCTATCAAGTAAGGCTCACTACTAAAATACCCCACTTTACCGACGGAAGTTTAGCGACGGACGGATTCCGTCGCTAATAGCGACCAGTTTCCGACATCTTAGCGACGGATTAGCGACAGACAACATAACATAATTTTTTCCAATTTTAAATGTAAAAATTTGTCGGGTTTCCGTCGCTAAGTCGACGAACGTTAGCGACGGATTCTTTTTCGTCGCTTATTCGTCGCAAATGTTGGCGGCAAAATCTTTAAAACATTGGCGGGAACTTTAGCGACTAACTGGCGACGGATATATCCGTCGGAAAACACCTTTTAATTGGCGACGGTTTAGCGACTAATTTATTCCGTCGCTATTCCGTCGCTAGGTTCTGTGTCCTAACTTAAATTGAACCGACGGGGGGGAATTTTTCATTCCCCCCAAAACTCTCTCTCTCTCTCTCGCGGCTCTCTCTCTCTCTCGCGCACAGCTCTCTCTCTCTCTCTCGCGGCTCTCTCTCTCTACCAGGTATCTCTCTCTCTCTCTCTCTCTCTCTCTCTTTCTCTAATTTTGGGTTTTGGGGCCGGGGGGGGAGTGGGGGGGGTCGGCTTCTCGGGGGGTGGAGAGGGCGGGGGGGGTGGTGAATGGGGTCAGGGGGTCGGGGGGGTGTGGGGAATGGGGGCAGGGGTGGGGGGGTGGGGAATGAGGGTCGGGGGGTCGGGGGGTGGGGAATGGGGGCAGGGGGGTCGGGGGGTGGGGGGTGGAGAGGGCAGGGGGGTCGGAGGGGGGTCGGGAATGGGGGCAGGGGGGTCGGGGGGCGGGGGGTGGGGGGTGGAGAGGGCAGGGGGGTCGGGGGGGTGGGGAATGGGGGCAGGGGGGTCGGGGGAGGGGGGGTGGGTAATGGAGAGGGCAGGGGGGTCGGGGGGGGGGGTGTTGAATGGGGGCAGGGGGGTCGGGGGGGTGGGGAATGGGTTGCATTCCCCGATACGGATACGGTTTGGCATGTCCCGATCCTAAGAAATAATACTATTTCATTTAATTTAATTTCATTTAATTTCAAAACTACTAAGAAATAATACTTAAAACACTTAAAATTATGCCTAAATGTATAAATTATATGTTTTTAAATATAAATAATTTATTAATAATTATTTGTTTTCCAATACCAAAAAAATCCGATACTTCGATCCGATACCGCCGATACTACCGATATCGCCGATACCAATACTAGATTGCTTAGACTTATATTGCAAGGTAACTAGATACAAGTTATGATACAATGTAAATACAAGTATACATGTTAGCTAGATAGCTTAGACTTATATTGCAATCTCCTATTCACACGAGTATTGATATCGCCGATGCCAATACTCGTAGGAATATATAGTCCGATACCGATTCCGATACCGATACTTTGAACCTTGATTTAAATACATGTTAGTATAGTATCTTCACATATATGTTAAGAGTATATACATGATTAGCAAGGTAACTAGATACAAGTTATGATACAATATAAATGCAAGTATACATGTTAGCTAGATAGCTTAGACTTATATTGCAATCTCCTATTCACACGAGTATTGATATCGCCGATGCCAATACTCGTAGGAATATATAGTCCGATACCGATTCCGATACCGATACTTTGAACCTTGATTTAAATACATGTTAGTATAGTGTCTTCACATATATGTTAAGAGTATATACATGATTAGCAAGGTAACTAGATACAAGTTATGATACAATGTAAATACAAGTATACATGTTAGCTAGATAGCTTAGACTTATATTGCAATCTCCTATTCACACGAGTATTGATATCGCCGATGCCAATACTCGTAGGAATATATAGTCCGATACCGATTCCGATACCGATACTTTGAACCTTGATTTAAATACATGTTAGTATAGTGTCTTCACATATATGTTAAGAGTATATACATGATTAGCAAGGTAACTAGATGCAAGTTATGATACAATGTAAATGCAAGTATACATGTTAGCTAGATAGCTTAGACTTATATTGCAATCTCCTATTCACACGAGTATTGATATCGCCGATACCAATACTCGTAGGAATAGTCCGATACCGATATACATTGTAGAGCTCTGTTTTGCTATTCTGGACATGTTGTGACCTGTGCTGTTCTAAATAGGAGCCAGACACACTCCTGAGACGGGGGAGTATGTATAGTGATGTGGATTCTTACTAACTTATCATGTGAACCCATTTATGGGCCCTTCATTGAACCTTCTCATGTACAACTTTCAGTCCATTCACAGTTCCCTATATTGTACTCTACATCACCTAGTTCACTTATATCTAACATCCTAACCCTAATCCAAATTTATGAGTATCGGTATCGGGCTATTCTTATGTTTAGTTTGTCTTACGATACAGATTTTCACATCCAAATTGAGGATGAGTCGTTATTTTGTTGATCGTACATGGATGTACAAACGGCAACACGAGAGTAGAATTGGTGTGAGTGACGATTTTCAGGCAGGCGTGGAAGTATTTCTTAATTATGCAATGAGCAAAGCTCAGTACATGGACGGTAACAAAATTAAGTGTCCATGTGTTAAATGTCACAATAGACGTTACGAAGAAGTGGTGACTGTGAGAGATCATTTGACCCGTAAGGGTTTCGTACGTAATTACGGCCTGTGGTCATCGCAAGGTGAACTATATTCGGAAAGACAGGCTGCGGAAGCTGCTACTTATGCTTTTGATGATAATGCTGCAACGGATGTCATCGAAGACCACGGATGCTCTGTTGATTATGGAGATCTGCAGAACCTTGCACGAGATATGGTGTATGATGCGGCAGGGCCTAATTTTGATCCGGAGGATCCTAATCCCGAGGCGAAGGAGTTCTATGACATGTTTCAGGACGCAGATACTTCTCTATATCCTGGTTGTGAGACTCATTCCGCACTGTCAGTGACGATGCGGTTGTTGAACATAAAGTCTGATTTTAACTTGCCACAAGCTTGCTATAATCGGATCACAGAAGTAATCAAGGAGGTGTTACCGAAGGAATCAAAAGAGCTACCAAAAAACTTCTACAAGTCAAAGATGATGGTCCGACAACTGGGACTGGGGTACGAGAAGATAGATTGTTGTCGCAACGGATGCATATTGTACTACAAAGAGAATTGCGTATCAGAAAGTTGCAGCTTCTGTAATGCGGATCGTTACAAGCCAGTACAGGGAAAAGGAAAGTCGACTAGAAAACGACGTCCTTACAAGTATATGCATTACTTGTCGATCACGAAGCGCTTGCAGAGGATGTATATGTCTCTAAATACAGCAGAACACATGACGTGGCACAGCGAAGAACGCATAAAGGACGAAGGAGAATTGTCACATCCTTCGGATGGAGAGGCGTGGAAATATTTTGATTTGTGTCATCCAGATTTTGCTGCAGAGCCTAGAAATGTACGCCTGGCGCTATGTGCTGATGGCTTCGCCCCTTTCGGACAGTCGGGATCTCAGTACTCATGCTGGCCGGTCATTCTTACCCCTTACAATCTGCCACCATGGATGTGTATGAAGACTCCTTATATGTTTCTGACAGCTATCATACCCGGTCCTAAAAATCCGACGAAGAACATCGATATATATTTACAGCCGTTGGTGGATGAGCTGAAACAGCTGTGGGAGATCGGCGTCACGACCTATGATATTTCCAGGAAACAGAACTTTCAGATGAGAGCTTCACTCATGTGGACAATCAATGATTTTCCAGCATACGGTATGCTGTCGGGATGGAGTACGCACGGCAACATGTCTTGTCCGATATGCATGGAAAATAGTAAGGCGTTCCGCCTTAGGCATGGAAGAAAAACTTCTTTCTTTGACTGTCACCGTCAATTTCTGCCCGCGACCCATCCTTGGAGAAAGAATAAGGACGCATTCAGATATGGAAAACAAGAATTTTCTCAACCTCCTGCCAGATTTTCGGGATACGATATTTGGGAAGCTGTAAAGGAATTGCCCACCGCAATGGAAGATCCATCGAACCATCGTGTCGAGGGGTTCGGACAAAGCCATAACTGGACCAAACAGAGTATCTTCTGGGACTTGCCTTATTGGAAAGATAATCTTATAAGGCATAATCTTGATGTCATGCATATCGAAAAGAACGTGTTCGATAATGTCTTCAATACCGTCATGGATATTAAAGGAAAGACGAAGGACAATCCAAAAGCAAGACAAGACATAGCCGAGATATGCAAGCGTCCTCATCTGAACTTGATACAAAGGGGTGCTGGTGGACAATTAAGTAAGCCTATAGCGCCATACACATTGAGCAAGGAAGATAGATTAATAATCTGCAAGTGGATATCTAATTTAAGATTTCCCGACGGCTATGTTTCGAATTTGTCTAGATGCGTTGATCTCAATGAACGCAAGCTAACAGGAATGAAGAGTCACGACTGCCACGTGTTTATGAAAAGATTACTGCCCATTGCTTTGAGAGAGTTGTTGTCTTCTGCTGTATGGGTTCCGTTGGCCGAGCTGTCTACATTCTTCAGGGATATCTGTTCAACTAAGCTGACGGTGCAACATATGGTACAACTTGAGGAGAAGATTGTCTTAACAATCTGCAAGTTAGAGAAAATATTTCCACCGGACTTTTTCGACAGCATGGAGCATCTACCGATTCATCTAGCATACGAAGCCCGTGTCGGTGCATCTGTTCATTATCGATGGATGTACCCCTTTGAAAGGTAAATAAAAATCGATATAATTTAAGTGAAATTTAAGTGGATTTTACAATTCATTGTTAATTCTCAAGATAATTTGTCTCTTTAGGTACCTACACCATCTAAAGAAGAAAGTTGGCAACAAGGCTCATATAGAGGCTTCGATATGCGAATCATATCTTATCGAGGAGGTGTCAAATTTCTGCTCCATTTATTTCGATACTCATGTCGAGACAAATCGAAATAGACCTCAAAGGAATGAAGAAGACGTTGAGGATGGAGGTATATTCAATTTAAGGGGCAAGCCTATTGGGGCTAGTAAGAAACGGTGGTTGACCGACGATGAGTATGATACCGCTCACCGATATGTCTTGTTAAATTGTGACATACAAGAAGTGAGAGATTTGGAGAAGTAAGTGACTACGCCTCGTTATAATCTCTAATTTGGTGAATTAAGTGACTACACTTATTTTTATTCTCTCTAACAGTGTATTTAGAGGTGAAGTCAAAATAAGGACACCATATATTACAGATGAGGGACTTCAAAGAGAGGTTGATTGTACCTTTCCGTCCTGGTTTCGTAAATACGTAAGTAACCGAGATAATATGTTATGCGGCTACCATTAAAATATATGCAGCTAAAATATTTAAATTATCAATACATGTTTACAGGTTTTATTGCCTGAAACAACACTCATAAATGAGAGCATTCGTTATTTGGCATTGGGACCGAAGAAGCATGCAAAGACTTTGTCAGGCTATGTCGTTAATGGCTTCAAGTTTAGTCAACTCAGCATGCTATAAATGCCGAATTTCTCAATGACGGCTTCGATACCAAGAATTCTGGTGTTTGCATAAGAGGCACCATCTATGACGACGAGCCGGACTTTGACTATTATGGAGTACTTCGGGAGATTGTAGATTTACAATATAGTGCCCCATATGATATGCATATTGTGATGTTCAAATGTGAGTGGTTCGATACGAGACCAAATATCGGTTGGAGAATCGATAAACAATTTGGATTCGTCGATATAAATCATCGCAGGAGGTATAGAGGGTCCGACACGTTTGCGATAGCAAGTCAGGCTGTTCAAGTCTACTATACAAGCTACCCAAGGCGTCGTAGAGATCGATTTGACTGGTGGGCAGTATGCAAGATTAAATCTAGAAATACATTCAACGTTGGAGACCCAGCATACCAAGAGGACCAGATCGAGAAGCCCCAATACATGGGACAACAGTCGGATACCATGGACGTGGAAGATGTCGATATACCTCATGCTGAGGAAAATAGAGGGGAGGAAGAGGTTGATATACAAGACTTAGCTGTCAACCAGGGGAGAAAGAGGCGTCTTGTCCCAAGTATTGAGCCTGAAGAAGAAGTAGAAGAAGAAGAAGAAGAAGAAGAAGAGGATGAGGATGAGGATGAGGATGATGATACAGATGAAGTCGACGATGAGGATGATGATATAGATGAAGTCGACGATGAGAATGAGGATGAGAACGATGACGATGACGATGAGGACGAGGACGATAACGATGATTAGATTAAATATCGGTATATATTAGAAGCACTTACAACTAACTTAGTGAATTCAGTTTAGACGGACACATTCTTATTTCAGTTTATGTTTTTGTCGTTCGATCATCTACTTATTGTATGATTTTCTTTTTACAGATGGCACTCTTAGTTCTCATTGTCTTGACGGTACTCGCCGCCCTGCTGCTGGTATATATATTTTAGTTCAGTTTTATATTCATTTATACTTCTATATTGTTAATTATATTTATGTGTTCTATTTACAGGTCATGGTCACTACCACTCGTGCTGCTGGTAGCGGCAGTGGCCGTGGCCGTGGTGGTGCTGGTGGCGGGTACTGGCCGTGGTGGGCGTGGTGGTAGCGGCACTGACCGTGGACGTGGTGGTAGCGGTCGTGGTGGTAGCGGTCGTGGTCGCCTTCCACATTCCCCGGATATAGAGTCCTCCGATCCCGACCTGGAGAGCCCGGCCACAGACTCTTTCCGCCGTCGATCTATCTCTGCGCTACCTTCATCTTCATCGAGGCCTGAGACTCCATCCGCTAGCGGATCCGTTCCGCCCCCGGATGCACCAGCGGGTACACCATCAGTTACTGCAGGGTGGGCTCCGGAGTACCCCCGGATTCAGCTTCATCCTGCTACCGGTGAGTACATCCGCGGACCCGCGGATCCTCCGACGCCTCCAGAGAGGCCGATAGGCGAGAACCGACGAGAGCTATGGCCCGCGGGTGATACGTAAGTAAATTTAAGTTAATTTATTAAATTTGTTTCATTTATTCAAGTTAATAATCCAGTCTTTGCTTCTTTGTAGGTTTTTCCCGTATGATGCTGCCCGGATACTCGGGCAAATTATCCGGGAAAACTACCATGGCCCCTACCTCAATTTTTCTGAGGTGCCTCAGAACATGCAGTACGTCTGGCTCGAGGAGATGAAGGTATATATATATCTTTTGGTTAATTAATTATTCTTAATCCACTAATTTTTTAATTACGTGATAATTTAATTGTATGTCAGACGACGTTCTGGTGGCCCCCCCATCGCGAGGAGTTGATTCGCAAGGCCTACAAAGCCGCCGCCGGGAAGAAGATACGGGATGCGGTGTACGACGTTCGTACGGCGCATTCGAGGAAGAAGTGGCTCCGGGAGGAGTACTACGAGCAGATTGGATAAGATGAATACTGCTCAGTACAGGGAGAAATGAGAGAAAGCGAAGGCGAGCAGACAGGCCGCTGGTCCATACGGGAGGTTCAAAGCCCCACGCAGCGACGCGTGCAGATTTGGTGAGATACCGCAAATTCATTTCACTATTAAATTCGGTACTATTAATATACGTAGTTAATTAAATTCGACGTATATTTCGTATGCAGGCACAACGGGCGGTAAAGGAGGGAGAGAGCCGGAGTCGGTCACCGCCTACGATGTATTCCTGCATACACAAGAGGCGGGCAGACGGGAGCTTCGTCGACGCGAGGGCCCAAGCGACTGATGTAAGTAATTACGTTATGAGATTTATATTAAATAATTATTGTTAACTTAATTAGGTGAACGTAGGATTCAAATTATAACTTAGGAAAACATAGGATTTAGATTATAACTTAGGAAAACTTATAGTATAAACACATTCATTGGATAGGCTGCATATCGTGAGGCCCTTAGTCAGATTGAGCCCCCTGCCGAGGTTGTCGGCGAAATGATGCCCCCCAGACGCCCTCTTCTATGGCCGCTCACTACGACGACGTGTTCGTAGAGTCTGTCGGCGGCTTTAATAAAGGGCGCGTCTACAGCGTAGGTTCCATGGCGGCGTCGTTGCAGGGCGTGACTCCGAGATATCCACCGCCCCCGCCTCCTCCCGCGCCCCCGTCGGACGATATGAGGGAGCAGCTTGCGACTCTCACCTCCGATATGTCAGAAATGCGGAGTCTAATGTCGGATGTGCTGGAGCGCCTTCCGCGTCCTTCTTCTGCTCCCGGTCCAGATAGTCTGCTCCCGGTACGTCTAGTGCGGTTGCCGGTCCTTTCGACCCTGGACGTTATTCATTTGACCGTTCTGCCGAGGTCCGCCTGGTACCGGATACTGCGCTCATGGGGCTCATGGACTTGATGTCGCCAGAGCAGCTCCGCACGCTTCCAGAGCATGTTGTCCCAGGTGCCGGCGTACATGGTGGAAGAGTACATCCGCAGAGCCGAGGCGGCGCCGAGACGACGACACGATCCATCTCACTGATATTTGTACTATTTTTGGATATTTGTACGTTTTTTGGATTTTGAATTCTGGATATTTTGGAAGCGTACATGAATGTTTGGATATTATGAATTTGTGTATTGTGTTTGGATATTTGTACTAGATGTTTGGATTTTCTGTTTGATATTGGATATTATGAATTTGTATTTGGATATTGTTGATCGTACATGGATGTTTGGATATTGGATATTATGAATATGTGTATATTACGAAAAGAAAATAGAATGTTTCTGTAATTTTTTTTAATTAATGTTGCATTTAGCGACGGACTAGCGACTAACTAGCGACGGATATATCTTTTAGCGACCGATGAGCGACTAACTAGCGACGGCAAATCCGTCGCTAACTGGGTTAAATAAATATTTGCAGTTACCGACGGACGAGCGACGGAATATCCGTCGCTAACTGGTGATATAATTTTTGCAGTTAGCGACCACCTAGCGA
Source organism: Iris pallida (assembly GCA_029216955.1). Taxonomy (NCBI): domain Eukaryota; kingdom Viridiplantae; phylum Streptophyta; class Magnoliopsida; order Asparagales; family Iridaceae; genus Iris; species Iris pallida. The sequence continues at coordinate 747,810 of JANAVB010017200.1, read as the reverse complement.
CTACCTAGCGACGGCGCATCCGTCGCTAACTGGTTGAAATAAATTTGCAGGTAGCTACGAGCTAGCGACGAACTAGCGACGAACTAGCGACGGAACTTCCGTCGCTAACTGGAATATTAGCGACGGATATCGACTACCTAGCGACGGCAAATCCGTCGACATGGTTCTGGAAATATGGTAGGTTTCCAGAGACTTAGCGACGGATATGGGTCGCTAATCCGTCGCTAATCTGTTGAGGATGACGACGGAGTAGCGACGGCTTAGCGACCCATATATCCGTCGACATGGTTCTGGAAATATGGAAGCTTTCCAGAACCAGGCCGACGGATGTGGCCGTCGCTAATCCGTCGCTATAACGTAGGTTAATGACGGAATGGCAACGGAATAGCGACTGATTTTGCGTATCAGGAACCTTTCTGATACGCTTTTACCGACCTATTACGACGGCTTAGCGACGGATATTTTAATATTATATGGCATGTAAACCGACGGGAACAAGTCGCTAATCCGTCGCTAAACCATTGAAAGGCAACCGTCGGTAATCAGTCGCTAGTCGTCGGTTAATCATTTGTCCGACGGCTTAGCGACGGACAAATTTTAGCGACGACGTATTTCCCGACGGCCATTTTCATCAAATATCCATCGCTATTCCGTCGGTAATTTATGTTACCGACGGATGAGCGACGGATGTGGCCGTCGCTAAAGTTGGTTATTTTGGTAGTGGCTCAGCTCGTGTACGTCACAAGTTATCCTAAACGGAAAACAACAAGGTCGGACTGGTGGGCAGTATGCAAGACCAAAGCTAGAAATACCTTTGAGGTGACAATATAGCTTATCAAGCGGATGAACTACCTCTTTTAACAAATATTAGAGAAGTGGACACGACGAAGTTCCTCATTACACATCTAATTGTGTAAAAAAAGTAGAATTATCTAAAGAGGAAGATGCAGATGAAAGTGAAGATGTAGGAGAAGAAGAAGAAGATGAGCTAAACGAACAAGATGAATTTTCAGAAGAGTATAAATCTGTACGTTTGTTTTATCATCATATTTGACACTCTAGTGACACTTTTTGTGACTATGATATTTTTCAAAATCTGTGATGTCTATCATAAAATATGTATATTTGTTTTATTGGCATATGTTATTATCAGGTATGACTAGACCAGGAGACGACGCGGGGGATATTATGTTAGGCAGTCCTGTGTGCGTCAAGTTGGGGAGGCAGATTTCGTACCTTCATCTCATCTTCGAGTACGCCAGTGTACCGTTCTGTTTCCAGTCCATTACCGGGTCCAGCACTCCTCCCTCGTCGTCCAGCATTCCTCCCGCGTCCAGCATTCCTCCTGCCGATGGCTCCATGGGAAGAGCCGACGCCGCATATGGAAGACATCGATCAGACTGTTCCTGGTCAGACAGGAGGTGAGAGCGACCCTCCATGTTCCCCCGGATGAGACGTGCATGGAGATTTGGACGGATGGGCCTACGAAGTAAGTATAATTAGTTAATATATTTCTTAAATGATTATATGTACATATATATTCATGAAATTTATTATTGTATAGATATCGGCCTCCTGCAGTACAGAGACAGCTGGGTTATTTCTGAGGCAGAACTATGGTGGGCCTTGGATTAACTACTCAGATGCTTCCACAGATAGGAAGGCCTTTTGGTTGGCCCACTTCAAGGTAAAAAAATTATTTATTTTTAAATTTTAATAATCATTTGTGTATATTATACAACTCTTTCTATTTTACTTCTTGTAGAGGACCTATTTCTATCCACCACCGGGAGGCGAAGATCGAGGCACATTTTCTGCCATCGCAGGCAAGCTCATCCGTGATGCGATCCATGACCAGAAGTTTCATGATCGCTCCAAAAGCCGATCCATGGTTGGATCACGCCAGAGCAGTGGACTGCGATAAAGGCTAGATTCGCGAGGCCATACCAGGAGCTGTCTGACAAGGCCAAGGTGGCACAGTCGAGCGCCAGTAAGTGGTGTGGTGGCTCTATTCCTATGACGGAGCATTTTCGTCGTCTGGTACGTTTACTTTACGGACATCATTTTATATAGTTGGATAGAATGTTTATACTAATATAGATAATATATTTAATAGGTAAAAAAGGGTGAGGACCCCAACATGGTGACCGTCTTCCTGGTCACCCATCGGAGGTTGGAGAGTTTATTGATGAGAGCGACCAGGCATATACGTTCTATTCTTTATATTAATTTACTATAATTTAGAAAATAGGAAAATAGATATCAATATAGACTTTAGCAAACACTTAGACGTTAGCAAACAATGTTCTAGACCGAGTTTCTTCGGCTACAAGAGGAGGCGGCAGCTGCTGCTAGTACGCCCGCAGAGAAAGGGCTGGTACTTCCTCCCAGTCGCCTACAGCTCCATCGCCGGACGACCTCTGGATGACCGTCGTTAGTGGTCTTCAGAAGGGTACGTACTACGGTACGGGATCCTACGATGCCTATTTGGCTTCAAAGTCATCCCAGGCCCCTCTGTCAGTGTGCAGTCTCCAACTTTGCAGGCGTCTCACGAGCTCAGGATATTGGTCATCAGATCGACGAGCTGCATCGCGAGTTGCAGCAGCAGATTTCTGATCACCATACCGCAGAGCGACGATCCGACGATCCGATGATCGAGCGCAGTATACAGGAGCCAATGATTTGTAGCAGGCTACAGCTGCCAGCTTGCACACGCTTAAAGGGTCTACAGAGCGCATAGAGCGTAGAAAGGTCGAGCTGGAGGGATCGCAGAGGACCATGTCTGCCTCACTCACTCAAATACATATTTCGATTGAGGAGATTCTCAGAGGATGGTGCATACCCTTGCTGCACATGCTGAGCGACTGCGAGAGCTAGAGCGATACGTCCTCCCGGTCCATCGACGGTGCCGACTCCAGACGTTGCACTGCCTCCTACTGCCCCTGTGGTGCAGCTCATACAGGAGCAGTATGATTTCATGCTATCTCAAATGCGCAGCAGGGTCCTCAGTGATTTCATTGGTTTTTTTATGAGTTGTATGTATTAGCCCTATGGGCAAATTGTTTATTGGTACACTTGTTTATTCACTTGGTGGTAGACTTTTGTTTATACACTATGGACATGTATGTTGGTGGGAGACTTTTTATCATCTTCCATTTTTATTTGACTCTATTGGATGTTGTGATGATCATGTTTACACTATTTGACTCTATCTCAGATACGCAGTTTATAACTAGTGAATTAGGTGCATGATTATTGGTGTTCAAAAATTTGCAATGCAATATAGTTTCCAGATTAGTGTTTACAGTGTATGTGATGTACAGTGTACAGGATTTGAAAACTGCATTTTTTTAATTTTCCATCATATTAGCGACGGTTTGTGATATTTGTGACGTTTTGGGATGCAAATACATCGCAAAGATGTATCGATACGTCGCTAAGTTTAACCGAAGACGTCGCTAACTGTATCGGCACGTCGCTAAACGTGCTGATGTGGCAAACCTTGCTATGTCACTACATGCGACGAATAAAATTCGCTAAATACGTCGCTATGTTGGCGACGTTTTATAAATGACGTCGAACGTCGCTAAGTTTGTGACGTTTTAGCGTCATAGACAATTCGTCGCAACAGCGACGATAGGCGACGAAATTTTGTTCTGCGACTAGCTTTTCGGCGACCTGCTTTTTTCGTCGCTATTTACGTCGCTAAATATATTTAGCGACGTATTTTTACTTATTAGCGACATTTTTTGGACGTCTCTAATTCAGCCTATTCTGGTAGTGTCTATTAGGGTCCTGTCGTGTCATGACACATATCTGATTTGAAACAAACAACAATATTGATTTTTATTAATAGATAATAATATAAAAATAATACAACCATGAATTATATTATTATATATATATATATATATATATATATATATATATATATATATATATATATATATATATATATCATGGTTTATTAATATATATATATATATTTATATATATATATATAGATATATATATAA